>VYZM01001926.1:20994-128892 GCA_013398915.1 Dromas ardeola | reverse complement strand
GGGGGGGCGCCGTTGGTGGAACCCTGTCATGGCGCTGGGGCCGTCCCCGGCAGCGACAGGGAACAGCCGGCCCGGCAGTGCTGGTGCCAGCGCTGGGATCTCTTGCTATTTGTGGCTAAGTCATTATTTTTATCCATCGTAACTCTTTTTTTTTTTTCTTTTAATATTTTTTTTTCACGAATCGTATGTAGGTGCTTCCCACGGGGGGTGATGGCAGCAGGGCCATGCTGGCCATGGCAAGCGAGCAGCACGGGCTGAGCGGCCAGGGCAGAGCCGGGAGAGGTGGGATCTGAGGTGAGGTCCCGCAGGGATGGCCCAAGGGGGAAGGAAGCGGCAAGGGGCTAACAGAAAAGGGCCCCTCATGGCCTGCCCACCCTGCCTGCCACCAGCCTCCGTGCCCTGCATTCGGCCTCTACAGATGGCCAGCACAAAGAGGCTGGTTTTCTGTGTCAGGGGAACGTACGGTCCTTAGGTTCTTTGTCTTGGTGTCATCCCAGGCTCGCAGCCTCATTATGCATCAATGGGTTGCCCATAATCAATGTATCTCACTGTGAATTTGCATGCTCCATCTATGTGTGTGGCTTTATGTATATACAGAATATGTATGTACAGAATTACATACAGTATATGTATATAATGGAGAAGCTCTCATTTTCTTTCTTTGTGTAGCAGCCCTAATAAATGAAGCATAATGCACAAATTACACTATTTGAAAGTAGAATTTCTTAAAGTAATAAAACATGGGTATGCATATGAATAGGCTGTTAGCCTAATTTTCGTAGTTACAGAATCACAGTATGATAGGGGTTGGAGGGAACCTCTGGAGATCATCTAGTCCAACCCCCCTGCCAGAGCAGGGTCACCTTAGAGCAGGTTGCACAGGAACGCGTCCAGGCGGGTTTTGAATGTCTCCAGAGACGGAGACTCCACCACCTCTCTGGGCAGCCTGTTCCAGTGCTCTGCCACCCTCAAAGTAAAGAAGTTCCTCCTCGTGTTTAGGTGGAACTTCCTATACTCAAGTTTGTACCCATTACCTCTTGTCCTGTTGCCGGGCACCACTGAAAAGAGCCTGTCCCCATCCTCCTGACACCCACCCTTTAAGTATTTGTAAGCATTAATAAGGTCACCCCTCAGCCGTCTCTTTTCCAGACTAAACAGACCCACTTCCCTCAGTCTTTCCTCATAAGAGAGGTGTTCCAGTTCCCTAATCATCTTGGTAGCCTTATGCTGCACCCTCTCCAGCAGTTCCCTGTCCTTCTTGAGCTGGGGAGCCCAGAACTGGACACAGCACTCGAGGTGTGGCCTCACCAAGGCAGAGTAGAGGGGGAGGATGACCTCCCTCGACCTGCTGGCCACACTCTTCTTGATGCACCCCAGGATGCCATTGGCCTTCTTGGCCACAAGGGCACATTGATTACATGATTTCTGTGGAAAAAATACAATTAGGTGAAAAGTTCATGTGACTACTCGTATTTTATCAGCTCTGTGTTCACATTTATTCAGACAGTCAGAAAACAATAATGAAGGTAACAGCTTCATTAACCTAGACATTCAAGTAACTTGTAAAGATCACATAAACTTAGTGGGGGCAAAGAGAGAGCTCTTTACTTAGTACCATGTTACCTGTTTATCTGAGATAGTTACATTACTTACTCTCATAGACACTCATGAACCAGTTTTATTTGCAGATTGCCATGAATTAGGAAATTCACCTTGTACTGCTTTGGCAGCACTGCCCTTGTGCATGACTGAGTCTGTGAAAGCTGCAGCAGCAACATCGTGCCCAGTGCTTAACTTTGAGTCCTTTGTTATGCTCAGCACCTGTTCCTCTGCCGTTTTCTACATTTCATATTTTCTACATTCTACATTTACATTTTGTGGGTCTACAGGGTTTCTCACGTGTGGCTCTTCTCTCTGCTTAGCACATGCTGTTTCTGAGAGTAATCTCTGAATTTGACCATTGATTCCTTTGGTATTCTCTTTGGCTAGCTATATTTATGACTAGCCTTTTTAAGCTTTTTCAGATCTGTTGCCCATTTACCTGACTTTTTAGAAATTTCTGAGTGAGGTGGTACTCTTCTTGTGTCTATCCGTGTCATGCTTAACTTAATTGCAAGTTCTGTGATAACTCCTTATAACCTACTCGGTTTTTCCAGCCCCCAGAGATACTGTTTTTACTAACGTGTGCCAGCATCCAGCAAGTGCTCTGACAGATTCTCCAGGTTTTCAAAGTACCAGTGAAAACAAATCCTTTTTGGATGGGGTCAGGCTTAAGCAGGTAGGACTGAGTCCAGTGGGCTTTTAGACGCTTTCATCTCCCAATGAGATCAAGGAGGAGTGAAGACATGTACCATCTCTGAAAGGGCCCTGAGCTCTTTTCACTATTAGGTCATTAAACTTCCACAGGATTTCCTGTTATCCTGAGGAGAAAATGCTGGGAATTGTGCCCTACCTCAGCAATGTATTTAAGCAGGGGCTTACGCTTAAGCTTTCAGATAAGTTATTCCTTACCATAAAAAGTAATTAAGCGGATGAACAAAAGTAGTTTGTTAAGTAAAAAAAGGTATCATTTTAAAACATGGGCTTGCATGAGGCATTGCCGTTGTGGTACTTTATATCTGATTAAAATGCTCTAGAATACTTTGATTTTCTACTTCATTAATTTTTTAACTTCACTATAAATCTAAACAAAAAAAAGTAAATATCTAAAATGGAATGGTTTGGCCAAGTGTATTACAAATAAATTAATGCGAATAATACAGGAGACTGCGGCAATTTCAGCTGCAGTCGCAATTCACTCAAATACAAGGACCGTTAAAATATGTCTTCATTCATTTTGTCCAGTCCAGCAGAAAGGTCAAAAGGTAAAATGACTTCTCTGCATGAATAAACTAGGCAATGCATCTGAAAATAAAGATTTTAACTACAAATGGCATTTTGAGCCTCTTACTACCAGCAGCCATCTTATTAGAAGGTGACACAACGTCAGGCACTATAAAAGAAAATCCATCCTATACCCAAATTGAAGTAAAATTGTAAGACCTGGGTCCAGCATTTAAAAAAAAATATATAATTTTTTTTAACAAGTTTTAAACCGATTATTGAAATGGTGTTGGAACAAATTAGGCTGTTAGTACACTGACCTCCTAAATCTCTTTACAGCATGATTGCTGCTAGTGATCCAAGTAGCCGTTAACAAGTCCAAGAACCATTTTGCTGTACAGCAACTTGTGTTTTTCAGACAGAAGACTGTTTGGCATCCTTTGATCCTTCAGGCTGCTTAGCTGAGCAAGATAGATTTTTCTTTTCAGTTTCAAATATTTTAGTAGATTATTGCCACTCTGTTGGCTGTCACTCTAGGTTATATCACCCTGTCCCCATCAGAGCATCTATATTGCTGCAAGTAAATTGTAGCACGTCAAGAAGGACCAGATCACTAATTACAATGCAAAAAAAAAAAAAAAGACCATAATAAAGTGACATCTGTTCTATTGGTGACATGCTGATGTCATGCAGATTGAATGTGACAGCAGAAAGAACAACGTTAACAGTGATAGCCAAATGAAAATCTAAAATAAATATATTCCATATAGATTGGTAGCACTGAAGAAGCTGCTACTTTGTAAGAGATGTAAACCCAAGACATGCTAGTTCTTCAACAGCCTAATGGTTTATCTTGCAATCCTTTATTTAGTCTGGAAAATTAAAGTAATAAAAACATCATAGAAGTTTTCCAAGCAAGGATGAGGCAAACAAAAATGGTATAAGTAGGTACATTTTTACAGCCACTGAAGGCGTATTCTGGAAAAGGCTACATAGATAACATTTAATTGGAGCATACATCCTGTCCACCAGTCATTACTGCAAAAGCTTTTGTACATTTGTCCACCTGGAAAAGATTAAGCAAAGCCCTTTACTAAAGAATTGGAAAGATGAAAAGAAATAGGTGTATTTAAAAAAAAAAAAAAAGGCAAGAGTATCACATTTTCATGCACTCAGGACACTTGCCAGTATTATAAAATGTTCTAATTTAAACGGTACTTCTTCATGTTCCAGCTCCTGCTGCTAAGGGCCAGACCCTGCTCAGCTTCCCTAGTCTTTAGTGTGCCCAGAGAATTAGAAGAAAAGGAGATGAGATATATTTTGCTGTTCTTAGGCCTCTGTGGCCTCAGTTGTGCATAGCTGTGCAAACCTAAGAGCTTTCATTTCCGCCATTAGGAATTGTCCAACTACACATTTAAGCGAGATTTACAGCAGCACAGTTAATCATGATAGGAAAACATAAGGAGACAGCTGAAATTTTTAAAATATTCTGAATATAAATTCAAACATCCATCTGGGGACACGTAGAGTTACAGATCCATTCTTCAGATGAACTACAGCTATGTTGAATACATGCTTATTTACCACTGAAGGTTTTGATAAAAACCATAGGCTATTTTCATTTGTAATTTAGGTCTTTCCCCCTGAGATTTACAAGGTCACTGACTAAAAGATAGAGGCATGTTCTTCAGTTTCCATCATCCTGCATTTTGCAGTAACAGAAGAACTGGAACAAAGGAAGCTCTTGTCCATTTAGGATTGAAGACTTGAATTTAAAGGTATTCTGAAACTGACACAGTAAGTTAAGAAACATTCAACATTTTTTTCTGGATGTATTCTAAATAAGACATACAAGTCCATATGAAAACTAACCATGAAGCTCTGTAAAGAATGACATGCTGTCAGATATTTAAATATATGAAAAAATATTGGTGCTTGACCTGTAATTAGGAAATAATTTTGTGAAGATGTTGACATATGGCATGTCTCTTTCTGGGCAAGGATAGATATCGCTGGTGAAGGACTATGAATTATTTTGAAATATGGGTGTCTTTGCTTCCATTCTCACCAGTACCTGAACGAGATTTTTTTTTTAATTGACTTGAGCTACTTTTACAATGAAAAATTCATGAAAAATAATGCATTTTTGCAAAAAGGCAGATGAATGTACAGGAATGAAGTTACATCAAAAAATTCCTATCTCGCTTTGCCTGTAATATTATAACTAACGTGGCTAAGATAATAGGTGTTTTCTAGATTTCTAACATTTTATAACCCTTTTTTTCCTGGTTTTTTTTTTTTTTTATTTAAACTTTCCGCCAGATGATAAATAGCCCAGCTTCTTTGAATTCATAGAATGTTAATAAATGAACACATCTTGGTGTATTTCCAAAGATGGCAATAAATGAGGGACATAAAAATCAGATTTCCATTGCATTCCTATGAAGGAAGTTGCTATAATCTGGTGTTATCCAAACCTGTGTCTATGCTGTGCCATTGGCAGAACACATTGGTGGTCCGTAATTGTGGTTTTCATATATTTACTGAAACTCAAAGGTTCTACAGCACATGCTATGTTTTATGAACCCACTATTTCAGAGTTTGACTACCATAATTTCATCTCCCATAAAATCATCAAATAATGTTTGTAGGATCTCTTTTATTTGGGCCACAGCAGTCTTGCTTATGTCTTTTAATTTGTCTTTTCCCTTGTAGAGCAATGACATTTTTGTTGAATCAATGGACATACTGAAGCTTTTGAATTTCCTAGTTTTCTCCTGAGACTCTTCACTTTCAGAATAGCTTTCATCTTAAATTCAATGTCAGTTTCAGTAAAGTTTGCTAATCTTTCAAGTTTTGTTTTAGTCAGTCAGTAAACTCATTGGAGGCTTACTCAGATTTACTAGCTAATTTGAGGCCAGCCCTATTCATATGTGAGTAGGTGAAATCTGCTGACTGAGATGGGAACAGTTTTCTGTAATCTGGATGAAAAGTAATACAGGGTGTATGACCAACAATTTATAACAATTTATACTCACACTTTCCTTTTCAGTTAAAAGCAGTGTATTCTTATATCCTCAATGTAAATGTGTTTCTGTTATAAACATAACAACATAACATGCAACACAGAATCACAGAATGGTTTGGGTTGGAAGGGACCTTAAAGATCATCTGGTTCCAACCCCCCTGCCATGGGCAGGGACACCTCCCACTAGACCAGGCTGCTCAAAGCCCCATCCAGCCTGGCCTTGAACACTTCCAGAGATGGGGCATCCACAACTTCCCTGGGCAACTTGTTCCAGTGCCTCACCATCCTCACAGTAAAGAATTTCTTCCTAGTATCTAGTCTAAATCTCCCCTCTTTCAGTTTAAAACAATTACCCCATGTCCTATCATTACACTCCCTGATAAAGAGTCCCTCCCCATCTCTCCTATAGGCCCTCTTCAGGTACTGGAAGGCTGCTATAAGGTCTCCCTGGAGCCTTCTCTTCTCCAGGATGAACAACCCCAACATCATGCTACACTTCACGGTTCTATACATTAAGATGTCCGATACACAAAGACAAATGAAATGTGGAATAGGAATTTAGTTTGGAAAATGTTTACCACAGATTTATCTGCCTTTAGTAACAGTAGACTTGTGCACGTAACACTAGGACATAACTGCGATCTTGGAAAATGACCACAGAACAACACCTACCAGGACAAGCTGTTAGGATTGATACATCTTCATACAGCTGTATTGCTGTTGATGTGAACTGGAATGAACCACAGTCCTATGAGATGAGATGATTGACTTCCTATTCTCCAATAGTACAACTCTATCATGACAAAACTGCTGCTTTTTGTATTGTCGGACAAAAAGGAAAACTGTGTCATAAGGTCTTCTGATCACTCCTCTGGTTCTTACCGTTCTTAGGCAAGGTCACTTAAAAATTAGTGGGTTTTGTTAAAGTAGGCAATGCAGAACCCAGCATTAAATGTTAAACACACCTTGAACAGACTGCTGTGCTGTTGAATTTAAGGAAAATAAGACATAATAGATTAAGCAAACATTTTGCATTAGTTCTTTTCATGTATTTTGTCCTTCCACTTCTTCAGGTATCTGTCTGAATTTACATTTCCTTACACTGAAGAGAAGAACTCATCTTCATCTGTGTGAAGAGCCTCTTTTTAAACTTTAGTGCAAGTAGGACTGAGTTCGTATGAACTGTATTCATGGCAAAGCTGTTCTCTTGTTTCATTTTGCCTCAGGTATCAATGATCAGGAAGAATCAGCTTAAACCGTCAGGGTATGCAGGCCTTGAAGAACCATTAAGTTCATACTTCAGATATGCAGCTGTTAGAATTTATGGATTATTTTCTAGTGGCATGTGTGTGACAGCACTGTGCTTTGTGATAGAGAAACAAGGTGCATAAGCTAGAACTTTATAATATTTTAGAATTATTTAAGTTGTGGCTGCCACATGCTTCTTCCCGAAACCCCCTCAACTTTCTACCCTGTACCCTTTTCTGTTACTATGCTTATCTAATTCCATGAAAAGCTGGTTTAGTGAGCTAAACGGGCAATAAAAGTAAGCGTTTTGTTACCAGTCTAGATCCCTGGAATTCCTGCTATAGAGTCAGCTGGTGTAAGGGCTTGGGAAGACCATGCCTGTGCCAGCTTCAGTCAGTTTAAAACCTTGTAGAGCCACTTTGTCAGAACAACGTGTTAGGACTACTTTTGCTGCCCTGTCTTTATTTCATTTTCATAGATAGGCCTAAAACCACTCTTGATAGTTTTGTAAATGGCCTCTACTTCATAGCTTTTGATCTGGGTGATGAGGGACCTCCTTGTTTCTAAACAGCTCTTCATTAAGGCATTTGTTTACAGGGATCCTGTGGCTATGAGTAGCATTCAAAGTACACGTGCATAGACTGTCACTTTTGCTGCCTCCTACAAAATTTTCCTTTCTGGAACCTGTTCTTTTTCTACTACATTCCCTGCACTTCGGCATCTTTCCTTTTAGACATTTGTAATATCCTGGTGTGGTGGCTAATTAGAAGTCAGTATCAGAGGTCAGAACTGAGCTGAGTTCTTTGTAGCTAAACGATAAGCTAACAAGCTTTATTGGAAAGAGGTAAAGAGGGAGAGAACAAGATCAGCATATCTTGCCTCTTTGGATGCCAGTACATCTTTTTGAACCTGGCTAATGGGTGCCACTTGACTCCTCTAGAAATATGACATTGTAGATCATGTCTGGAAGGCTACATAAACTTCTACAGTTCTATTTGTGCAAGTGTCCTTTACATGCTAATCCCAACCAACATCTGTACTTGTAAATAAAAACAGAGAGTGACCATTCTCTGTTAATGAGACCAGCTGTCAGTAAATGTTACGGAAGAGGACACCAAAATGTTTGTTCCCATCCATGGGGCCTACTGAGAATAGCTCCTGACTGTTGCTACTCCCCAGGCAACACCCAGGGTTCCCTTTGAGTGAGTATTCATTGGCCCAAGACAAAATCATGCCAAGGATCATTTAAATAGTTTAATGATATGGGCCCAGGCCCTGTGTGGTGTATCAGCATAAATGTAAACTAAGGCTATATGTGTGCTACTGAATCAAACTAGGCTTGGGGACCATTCTCTGGACCTGAAGCTGAGTGATACAGACTTTGGTGTGTCTAGCCTACAGACCACATAACACTTGGCCCTCAATCTCCTCTGGCCCCAGGTGGAGGAGTGTCTAAGACATAATAACTATTTTTAATGTGTTCTTTTCCATCTTGAGTATCTGATATAATGTGAGGGGAGTTGCATCCGACCAGAGTGAAGTTTTCATAGCACGACACTGAGCAGCTATATGACATAACCTGGGGTATGACCTGAGTGCATATCGCACGTATTGGAGGATGAAGGGCCTGCAAGGGTGGTTCTGGAGGACTGGGTAAGGTGGAGGAAGCCAGACGTGGTGCAGTCTTCTCCATGCTACCTGTGTGGTAGCACTGGAGATTGTTCCTACAATCCCTAGCATGTGCTGTTCTCCAGAGCATGCCTTGGCATTGGCTTAGAAAACATTAGTGACAATGTGCCAGAATTGTGCCAAGGAACATGCTTGGTGTTGGGTAGTATCAGTGATACAGTGATGACATGCATTCCGTGGCCTTTCTCACCAGTATAAAGAAGCATGAATATCGTACGACTTTCTTGTCCTAGCTTCAGTACTCACTGACCAGTCACACTGACTGCCTCCTGGAAAACCTTGAGCGCAGGAGACTGATTGCTTATGCTGCTTGTGAGAACTAAAGGGCATGAACTCAAAGTAGCACTTGACAGGTTCAAAACAAGGAGAAGAATGTGGTTCTTTACTCAGGGCATAGTTACGCTGTAGAAGTCCTTGCCGCAGGATGCTCTGGAGGCGACAAGTTCACATAAGTTCAGGGAGGAGGCCGCATAAACTCACAAGAAAAATCTGTGATGTTTACTAAATTTGTGGGAGCTACATCTGGCTCAGAGAGTCTCTGGAACAATTGTCGAAGGCTGGAAGAATGTCCAGGGAAATTCTCACTCTGTATTTGCTCTGCTTTTCTACTCTGTCCTGTGCATCTTTGGCTGCTGCGAGAGACAGGGTAGGGAGCTGTGGTTGTCTGGTCCAGCCGCTGTGTTCTCCCACATTTATCTCCAGTCTCATCTCCATCATTGTGCATGCGTCTAGTGAACTCAGATATACAGTGTCTGTCTGCAGCTTGGACTGTTCATTTTTTTCCATTGCATTGCGTGGGGATTTAGTCCAGACAGGATCAAGTTGTATGTATTTATTCAGGGCCTACGGACCTAGGCCCTTTTGTCATCGTAAGCTTCCTGCTTAGCTTAGTAAGCTCTTAGTTAGCTTCTGTATCTTTTCTGTCATTCTTCCACTCAGCCAGAGCAGACTATTTCTTCTAGGAAGCAGCAATTTGGCTTTTTAGGCCATTAGTGCCTCTACTGGTAAATTAACTTGCCCCCAGAAATAGCTACTGTGATTCTTTAACATTGCCAGCAATAAACCCTTCCTTTCTCTTGTACCTTCTCCTGTCAACACCTTGTTTATCTTTTCCAGAAACTCTGCCTTTCTGCTGCTTTGTTGGTAACCGGTGGAAGAAGTCTTGGGTCTATTTGCATTCTGCAGCAGTGTGTGGTGTCTGAGCAGCAGCATAAAGTGTCTGCACTTAGTATGTCAGATATGTCACGCCTTTTCAGTTTCAGTTCTGTTACCACTTTTTACCTGCAAGTCCTTCAATTGGCCCGTATTCTAGAAAACAGAGCAGTAATTTACTGTGACGTGACTTCCCCTATTAAAAATGAGTACATCTGTTCACTCAGCTATGGCTTCCTCAGCACCCTCCAGTAGCAACATAATTAGAGTTCTGATTGCAACCTGCTAATGATTCCTTCCCCAAATATCTCCCAATCTAATTTTAAATGCGACATAACAAATAGAGCTAATAAGCAGCAAGGAGAGAACATGATAAGGGTAAATGAGTTATAGCAATATCACATATGAAAATTTATTTAAGCGTTGATACAAGTGTAAACTCACAAACTAATATAGGCATTGCAGGAGAAGTGCCTTAGAACAAGGTATCTAAAAGATCAAGGAAGGGTTTTCTTACTTACTACTTTTTCATCTATTTCTAATAGATGTCTAAAGTCTTAATTTTGTTCTAGGAGGTACACTGTTCTTTCAGAAAACTTGTCTTTATCAAACTGGTGATTATCGAAACAATTCTGAGACCTTCCACTGATTTCAGAAGGCAGCTGATCTGCTTTACTGTACAGCTGCCTGGATGCATGTGAAGCCCATACTGTACCAGTAGTCAAAGAACCTCTGAGAAAAGTCAGATATGTAAGTTTAAAAGATGACACTATTAAAGTTTTTGGCACTACCAAAACCTTCAATTATTAAATCATCATAGAAATGGGGGGGAAATTTATCATAGCGAAGGAAATGATTGATTTCCATAGGGTCAGGATTTTGCCTATAATGTACGAAGAAACTTTGATATACTAGATTTAAAATCTTAGTAACTTTATAATATATTTAGTAGTATAGTGGAATACTCATTCTTGGCCATTCAGCTGTTCTGCTGAATGTTACAGAGGCACCCTCAGGTAAAGAGTCATTGCGTTTCTCTCCCTTTTTTTCCCCCCAACTTCTGTTTGTCATTGAACACCATATGGTACATGTCCTTGACATCATTCATCAGTATAATGTACTGCTCTCTGTTTCGCTATTCTCCATGCTGGTGTCAGTCATCTTGTGATTTCAGAATAAAGGGATTGTCCAAAGTTTGTTTGTTTCACAACAGTCAAATACTCTGGATGAATTATTTCTGTAAACCTAACTATTTCCTATTAAATTTATAAAATAAGGTAAAAATAGGGCTATTTAAATCTTATGCATCAAAGAGTAAGCAGGTAAGTTCAGAAATAATGTCTTTCTTCACATGCAGTAACTGATAAATATACGTATGGTTGAGAACAGGGCTTTTTCTTCATCCTGCAATATCAGATATCGATCAAAGTTCGAAACAGGATTTGATCTGTTGATCTATTGCCTTTCTACTTTTCTTAGAATTCTATCTTTCTTAAATCTTGGAATTATTTTGTAGGTAACTAAGAAATACCCAGGTGTGACAGAATAAATTATTCTGCAATTCAGTCACCTCTGTATTAGGATTGCCAAGAAGGACGCCAGATGCAATTAGCACAATTTACACTTTGTCAGCATTGTAAAAATTACTTACAAGGTTGTATAGAAATATTTTGAAGGTACTGAGCAGGAGGTAAGAGTTAAGGAAGTAATAAGGGTTATTTTTCCTATTTAAAAGTAATTTAGAGCAGCCCTTGGGCTTTTTCGTTCTGTTTCAAAGTGTGTTCCATTTAAATGATGCTTTATTCTTGATCTAGCTGGATGTCTTCTTTGATTTTTATATGTCATATAAGGAAATTCTGAATTTTAAAATCTCTCCATTAACAATGTATAGCCTTGGAAACCTACGTGTTGCTGTAGTCAAATACTCAATATCAGAAAAGTTTGTCATATCACCTCTCAGTGAAATATTAACCTGTGGAACCTTTCAATATTGCTCTGTAAAACTTTTCGAAAATCACATAGAAGACAGAGTGCCTCAGAAAAATGACTTGAAGAAAATCAACAATGTAGGGTTTCTTTCAGCTTTTATGATTATATTTCATGATGGGGCTCTCTAGATCCTGCTTAGAATCACTATTATTAGCTTTTATAATATAGTTCATTTGGATTATGATTTTTAGAGATATTTATTAAACTATGTCCAGCTTCAGTAGGAGAGGGATTCTTTGTTTTAATAAAAGCAAATATGAAGGTACAATCTGATGCAAATCTATGTAAATTCAAATTTTCCCACTGATTTGGATGGATGTTTTTTCAAGCAGTCTGTGTGTCATTGTAAATGGAGTAAAATTCCCCCTGATTTTGCAGGGAACAGGAGATGGCTTTGAAAAATTGGGCTCAGACAGGATAGCAAAGACAACGTGCAGAGATACAGGTGGGAGATTTTTTTCTACCCTTTCTTCCACCAGTTTCCATCCCGGTTCTCTTTGCCCATATTCCAGGATATGAAGTCTTGTAGGCTAACGCTAATGCTTTCTGCTGGTCGCTCTGCGAGGTGGTAGCGTTATGTGCAGAGGAAGGTCCTTAGCCCCTTGCTGCTTCCCCAGCCTGGCAAGGTTCCATAATTACCAATCTGGGCAACTCTTGAATCCTTAACTCCCAAGCCCCTTTGCCCAGGAGCTCGGGAACCACACTGATTTCAGTGTCTGGGAAGCCTTGGTACGACAAGAAAATAAGCTGGCTTTTAGGCCGAATGAAATATCAGTTTATAATGAAGTTTTGAAAAACTGCTGATATGTACAGTCTCAGGACAAATTAAAACCTCAGCAGGAGTAATGCCATGCTGTGTGAAAAGATTGCAATTGATGCTTCTATTTTTTACTGTAATTGTCTGAGGGCCTCAGGAGAATATATACCAGACTCTGAAGGAAAGTGCGTTTGTAAGCCCTATGAGCTGTGCCATAAACTGGTGTTTTCAACAGTAGAGGGATGTGAAAAAGAAAAATGACACTGCATGAGGCTCTGGTTGAGAAAAACAAATTAGCTCCTTCAGCTATAGTTGCTGCTACTCACATACTCACAGGTTTGTTTTTGTTTAAAAATAATCTATTTTTTTTGTTATTTTTGAAAATAAATTATTGCTTGTAAAAAACTCGGGAGGTGGAGGTTTTCTAATCACGGCTGACACAAGAATAATATGCAGCATGAGCGGCTTCCTACTGTGGCCGAATTCAAATGGTAACAAAAACTTAAGTACCAGTATATAGGACAAAACAGCAGGAGATTTTATTGCACTACCCTGAATCATCAGGTCGTTTCCCCATGGATAAAGCGTTGCAAATCTAGCTGCAACTGTGTGTGTTCCTCTAGCCTCTGCCTTACCTCTTGCAAGCCTTGACATACCCTCCCAAGCCAAGCTGAGTAGACCCTCTTAATAATCGGAGAAGGCAGAGGTGTTGTGGGCCCTTTGAGTTCCTTTCCTGTATTGTCCTCTCTCTGGATTAAGGTATCAGTCTCGTATGATTCGGGGAGGGTTTTATGATGTGGATTCTTATTAACAACCAAGGGTAGGAGTCCATTATATTCCTTTTAAAACTGCCATAGAAATACCGAATCACATTAATTTTGAGCTAGATTGCTCGTGGTCCTAACCACCCTGAAAAGATGCAAATACTCTGCCTTGCTCTGCTTCTGCTACCAAGGTTAAAATAATCTTATTATGATATGACTGCTACAGTGATCTTGGTGAATGCTGATGACATTTTAAAGGGTCTGGTGACACACGATATTTTCTAGAGCAGCAGATCCTTCCTAAGTGAGAAGAGTAGGAGTCACACAGCAGCTGACAGAACACAGAGGGAGAACTACGCTGTATTGCCTGCTGTTTCCATCTATCTGGTGAGCTAGCAGGGGCAGATCGTTCCCCTGATTTAAATCTCAGTGACTACAAATGCAATGCATAGTGCTTATTAAATGTATCATTGGTAGTACTGTATAGAATAAATGCTCTGCTAACTGTCCTGGGAAAGAAGAGAGTTACACTTTCTTCAGGAATGGTGCTTGGTTTTTTTTCTTCAGCACATGGAATCAAATTATAAGTTTTTTTCAGCTGTTACAGGAGATCTTTAACTTTCTGTTTCATCATTTTACAGACTTTTGTTCTTTGCCAGATAAAGGGTAAACAAGATATCTGCATCCCTCAGCCAGGCTACTGTCTTTATTTTATTTTTCCCTCAAAACCGTCTCATCAATCTGATACTATTAAATGAGTATTATAAAAATAAACATAAATGTAAGGAACTGTCATGTAAACTCCCCACAGTTTACAGTAAAATCTGGATTACCTCAGGAATTTGTATGACTCTTATTAAAAAAACACTGCTCGTTGAAAAACATTTAGTCAGATAACAGTGTTTCCTATTTTTTGTGTGATCATAGAAGTATGGCTAGTTCCTAGCCCCTATCAATGAAATATGATTGTAGCATATGACTCATCAATAAATGAATCAGAATCACATCTTCCTTATCTACCTGTCTACTGCTACCCTTTCACCCTTGTTAATCTATTTAAATGTTGTATATGCCTTCAATACAAGGGCAACTACAATAACAGTCACCTAGAATCTATGATGCTTCAGTATATTTGATTAATTTATCATCTAAAAATATATATCATATATAAGCATTGTTCCAAGTATATTGCTTAAAATCTGTTGAAATGCACTTTTTTTTTTTCCTCCTAATTTTTTAACTCCACCGCAGTGACTTCCAGCAATTCGTGTAGATTTGTCTATGTGCTTGGTTACTTGAGAAACAAAATTGAACCTTATCTTTTGTACACATCTCATTTAGCTCCTTGTTTTCATTAGCAATTTGTCAGGGGCTAGAAATTCAGAGATTTATCTTATAACAAGTAGTTACCATTCCTGAAAGCACCTGATGTTTTAAGTTCTCAGCTTGCTTTTGAAATGAGACCTAAAGGATCAAAGCCATATGGATATATCTGAGAATTTTCTTCCAGGTCTCTCTTTTTTTAGTGTGTTTGTTTAGCCAAGAATAGTCAAGCTCTGTAATACACAAATTTATCCCTGTAAATGTCACATTTTTGCATTTTCCCCTTTCTTATTTCTTGTGGCTTTTCAGTTCAAAGGATTAAGTCAAACATTAAAAATCTTTTTGTTCCTCCTCTGACAGATCACATGCAAACTGTTGGTTAGGTGACATGGCTAAAATAGCATCTATGTGAGGGGGACAGCTATATTTATGTCACAAGATGACATCATTTTTTGGGTGTCTGCCACCTTCTACAGCACTGAGACTTTCTCCACAGCAAGGCCTGGTCGTTTGTTTGAGTGATGGATCACGTATTTGTTCCTGATCAAGGTCAGGAAGCCAGAGACGTGAGGTAACACTGGAACCCTCGGATGACAAGGGCTCTGCCCACACTTCTCCAGTAACCCTGCCCAGTTTGGTGCCACTAGTTTACAATTAGCACCTCAAGACAAAAGGAAAAAGCGGTCTATGCACCTTGAGTGGAACTGTTGAATAAGGAGCATGCTAAAACTGGGGGCAACTGGGAGTATTTGCTGATTTTGCCTTGATTTGTTAGTGGTTTTATTCCTTCCTGAAACTGCAAGAAAAGCCAAAGAGGCACAAGATTTCTACAAAGGAAACATTCACTAAATAACGTTCTCAGCTTGAAATCACGAAACTTGTATTTTCAACTGCTTAATGATTATTCTTTTTGGTCAAAGAAATTTTGTACGTTTATCCAAACTATTTTTCCAGCTTTTCATTTTGACAAGAAAAGTCAATTTTGCTTGTTTGTTTGTGTCGTGGTTTTGGCCAAATTGGCCAGTGGCCGGCAATAGATGCTCCCCCCCAGCCTCTCGTGCATGGAGAGGAGGAGGAGAGATAAATTTACGAGTTTAGAAGAAACTAAACTACTTTAATGAAATATTAATAATAAGATAAAAAGGAAAATAATAAAACAGTATATACAAAACAGTAGTAAACTCACAGGATGATGTCACCGGCAGGCACTGGGGAAGTCCCAGACTGGGCTCAATGATGGGTAGGAACTGGATTCCACAGATGGAGTCAGGAATACACAGATCGGGATCAAAGGCAGACAAACAGACAGGGTCCTCCTCGGACGTCAGCCATTGAAGGAAGAGAGCTGACCCTTCCATCCCTCAGCTTTTATACTGAGCATGGGACAGGTGGGATGGAATACCCTGTTGGTCAGTTTTGGGTCACCTGCCCTGTCCGCTCCTCCCCGCAGGTGGGACCCCTCTATACGCTTTTCCGCTTCTGACCCTCCAGTGGGGCAAATAACGAAATTAGCTGACCTTGGTTGTTATAGCAATAAGTATAAGCAGGAGCCTTTCTGCGTACCATTCCTTGGCACAAACTGCCTTATCACTCTGAACAAACCGCTTTAGACACAACATGTTGTTAATTTCAGAGAGTTAGAAGAGGCCTAGCTAAGAAGTAAAAATTACTGAACAGAAAGTTGGTTCTGTTTTACCCCAGACCAGGACAGTTTATAACTCTGTTCAGGTTTCTGTTTAGGTCAGCAAACTGAAAAATCAGTGATTTGCATAGCTTTGTGAACTTCTGTTAAAAAAAAATTACAAGAAGCTACAAAAGAAGTATATGTGGGTCACAAAGCTGGACTATGGCTGCATTTAGCATTGCCTGCCAGGGTGCAACTTCTGGTGCTCTGGGCTCTGTACAGATTCATTTACCTGCGAGTCAGGATGCCAGCGGCTGCGGCTGGAGCACAGCAGGTATTGGCCCTGAAAAGATCTGGGACTTGCGTGGACCTCGTACCGGGAACTGGGAGCTGAAAAACACTCCCAGATCAGAATCACAGAATCACAGAATGGTAGGGGTTGGAAGGAACCTCTGGAGATCATCTAGTCCAACCCCCCTGCCAGAGCAGGGCCACCTTAGAGCAGGTTGCACAGGAACGCGTCCAGGCGGGTTCTGAATGTCTCCAGAGACGGAAACTCCACCACCTCTCTGGGCAGCCTGTTCCAGGGCTCTGCCACCCTCAAAGTAAAGAAGTTCCTCCTCATGTTTAGGTGGAGCTTCCTATGTTCAAGTTTGTGCCCGTTACCTCTTGTCCTGATGTCGGGCACCGCTGAAAAGAGCCTGGCCCCATCCTCCTGACACCCATCCTTTAAGTATTTATAAGCATTGATAAGATCCCCTCTCAGTTGTCTTTTTTCCAGACTAAAGAGACCCAAGTCCCTCAGCCTTTCCTCATAAGCGAGATGTTCCAGTCCCCTGATCATCTTGGTAGCCCTAATGCAGTAATACAAACACTGAATGGCTGCACTATATCTAATGATGGTTAAAAAGCTTCAACCTGGAAATACCAGTTGGAAAAATCAGCTGGAAAAATCAGCTAGAAAAACGCACCTTGCTGCCCTGATAAAATGATTTCCTTTATAACAGGAGCTGAATTTTAAGAATTATGATTCAAACCCCTCATGTTAATGAAATTCTTTATACATTTTTTTTCCCCCCCTAGACCTATTTCTCCCTATACTGTCCTCTCCTATGGGCTGCTTTGCGTGGCCCCCCGCCCCCCCCCAGCTCCGGGCTCTGCCCTGTAAGAGGGCAGGAGCCCACGAGGTGGCAGAGCTCGCCTTGGAGAGCAGCGTTTTATGACAAAACCTTTTTTTTTTTTTTTTTGCTAGCAAAGCTCCCTCCCCCGCTTTCTTCCGCTTACTCATTAATTGCAAGTGTAGCTTCCTTTTTGCACATAAATCATAATTTCCTTAGACTAATAGAGGAAAAATATTCAGCCAAATCTAGACATGGAGATGAGTTTTTATATTGCTCTTGATTCAAAGGCTCTTTTTTCAACAAAATAGTAATTTTTGTCTAACTTCATTTACCTCAGCGGAGTTTCAGACCAGTTGAACAATTTGTAATTTGTTTAACCCCATCATAATTTAACTCGATTTCAGCGTTTGTCTGAAAACTTGAAAACAGCAAAACCAAATGAAAAATTTGTTCAGCCCTTCAGCTTTTAGAATAGTAAATCCAAAAAACTGAGGATGCTTTGAAAACCATTCCTCAGCAATAAATGTCTGTCACTGTTTAGAAATGATTAAATTTTCATTTGCTCATCACAGAGGAGTGACCTGAGCCTGCTCAATATAACTTGACCAGTAAAAAAAATCCTGAGTGTGACTCCATTTGATTTTTGTTTCTTTTCATTTTTCAACTTCCAGGCATTAAGGGAGAGCAGATATAATTAACATAATTCTAAATTAGAGTCAGCGATGTTATTGTAGGAGTTAGTAGGAGTGCAATATTCGTACTAAGTGTGCCAATCCCTATAAGAAAGCTGAACAGGAGAGTTATTTCAAGAGATTAAACGATGCAGAATAAAGCTTCCAAAAGCTGTAATTGAAAGTGACAGAAACATTAGCTTTGAAACAAGTAACATTTAATCACACAGATTATACAGAAACATAATTTTTGTATGTTGTTTTCTTCAATAGAATTTAATTTTAATCTGTTGAGACAGCTCATCACTTTCAGCTGCCTACTGCCAGAAGCCTGTCAGAATATGTAAATGTAACAGCTACTGGGAGGAGTGGGACCCGTTCTCTCAAACACTGGCCTCAACTTCTGCATGCCTAAAATGTCAGTTCCTCCAACCTGCACCTGCGGGTTGCAGGTGTAAGTATTTGCACCCCTTCTTGCTTTTCTGTGTGCCATTTGAACGGTTGAACTTCTGAGCCTGGACAAGCAGTGGCCGCAGTGAAAGCCTAGTATTTGTGCTTTTGTAAGTAGAAAGTTAGTAACGGGCAAAGACACGAAGGGAAAAAAGCATAAAAAAACCCCTTTATATGAACACACGGAGTCCAGGATAAGGGTTCAAACCTTCCTGTAAATGACATTGGATTTTATTTTCTTGCAAGTATACAGGAAATCCAAATGGGCTACATCGTTTTAAAATCACAGTAGCTGCAGGCAGAAAAGAATTTGTAAGTGGGTTGATTAGTCAGGACGCAGAGAGAGTAAATCTCAATACAGTAACAGAATAATAACAGCTCATCTGGTGTTGCAGAACATGTACATTCACCGGTGTCCCTGCCTTGACCGGTGTGAAACTGAGCTCCGTATTTGCAGAAGGTGTGAGCAGGAGCAAATGTGACCTTCAGGAAGGCCGATATGAAGTGCCTTTGCCTCCTGGGGATTTGGAAGGGCAACAGACAGGAGAAACTCACGTTGACACTAACCTGCTGTTTATAGCAGCCAAGAAGTACATGTGAAAGCATGTCAAAAACTCCAAGCATTTTGGATGGTTACCATCAAATATTTTGAGTTTATTTGCTCTTGTTATAAAACTTGTTTGAAAGTGAAGCCAGCTATCTAAAAAAGGGTTTGAACTACAAGGTTATAGGGAGGTTTATTTTATTTTTCTCTGCCAATGTCTGTCTCTGCTAATATGGAAGTTTAAAATAATAAATTTCACCTGTGGTTCACTCTCAACTCCTCACAAAGTCTGAGTTATTTAGAGGTGCCTTTTGTTTTGGGCAAGGTCCTACCAATAGGTCAGCACGGCCAGATTTTCAGAAAGCAAATATTTTGCAAATAGAGGAGTTCCTTCTGGCTTATGGTGAGAATATTAAAACAGAAGCAGTTTCAGTGTGAAATGCAATCAGGGACAGATCCTGAATTCTGGGATTTGGAAGCGGCCAGGGTGTCACTGGTAAGTCCCAAGCAGCAATCCTGGCTGTCCTCTAGTCTCCAGCCCTTAGGGCACTGCAACAGCCACTTCTTCCGTTGATGCTACCCCCTTTTCTTTGACAGGGTGCACCTGAGCACAGGATCAGGAGACAGAGGCCCCAGTTCTGGGCTCACAGTGCCTGAAAAGTTTTGGTTCTGCAGCTCCCGTCATGGATGAGATCTCCTTCAGGGGTAAGCTGAAGGAGGACAGGGGAGAAGACACTTCCACCCTCGCCGTTACAGCTGGGATGCTGTGCATTGCAAATGCGAGACTCAGAGGCCCAACGCAACACAGAGTGCAGGTGGTAGGGGAAAACCTTGGGATCTCGCTTCCTTCACTGCTCATACATTTCCTGGTGACCGCCCTTCCGATGAGAAAATCAATCCATGGTGCAAGGCCGGGACCACAGGGATCTCCCCTCCTGCCCCACAGCTCGGGCCGAGGTTTGCTCTGCTCCCGGCACTGCTGCCTGCGCGCCAGCAGGGCTAAAGTTTTGGTAAAGATACTGAAAGTTGAGAATAAACGATTACTTTGTCTGTATCCAAAAGCAGCTTACATTCTCTTCAGGGCAGGGGCTGTCTTACAGTGTTTGTTTGCAAATGTTTGAGCCATTTGCCCTTTGTCAGTCATAAGTGATAACGTAGCAAGGAAGGAAATGGACTTCAGAAAAGACCGCCAGCCTAAAAAGAGCAGCCAGAGAGATTAAACCTGCAGATGTGGCTTTAATGGTGATACTGTCACTGAGACACAAGCTCTTGCCAAAGAAGGGTTATTATAATACTGTTTATTACAGTGTCAGTACAGGACATGTAGTCATCTTAGTAGAGAGTAACACTTGCTATATTGTACTCAGAATGAGTAATGCATATCATGTGAGTAATGAATGCATCAGAGCTTTCCAAAACTGTATCTGGGCAGGCACGGGGGGGTTGGCTGCCTCACTCAGCAGGACACTCAAGCTACTCTGTGCGACTCTGATGGCTCAGGGCTGCTAGGAGGTTTTCTTGGCTGGCCACATAGGGATGCTGCCAGTGCAAGGGCAAAGCCACTGTTGGACAAAAAGCCCAGCATGATTTGGGGCTGCTTTGAGGTGCCACAGAGGTCCCAGCACCATCTTGGTTGTCTCAAGTCAAGAATCTGCAGGGGTTTTGAAAAGCTACTGTTGTCCTTTGTACATCACATTTTCTCTTGAGGATGGTTAGCTGTAGCTGTGATAAAAAGGTCGTATTTTCTGATTTCTCCACAGCTGTTGATGACACCAGTAAAGGATTTGGCCAGATTACGTAATACTCCTCTCGTAAATATAATAATAAAGGAGCAAAATTATTGCTAAGTGGTGGACTATGCTTCCCTTGTTGATGTGGCACAGGTGATGGCTGTGGTTCTCTCTGGACCTGACTGGGTCATCAGACATCTGAAGCCACAGTGCAAAAGATGGAGAATGGGAGTTTAATGTCTAGTCGGCTGATGGGCCTCAGGTCTGCGCCTTCCTCGTGTCTGCTTGGGGCACCATTATGAAGAAATCAGCAAACCTGGAGTTTCTCTGAATGCCAGTTGATCACCACGTCATTGATTTGAGTGCTGAAGTGCTGTTGGTATCTGGAGGGATGCAGTGAAGAAAATCCATTGGTTTCCTACTGGTGCCTCTTACAAGGCCTCTTATAACTAAAGCACATGATTTTGGTGTTGCAAAGACCTGGACAACACTTGCAAGGTGAGCTGGTAACTCTGGCCAGTGACCCTGCAATTTCCAAAGTTACCTTTAGGGCGTGCTGTAAAGCCAAGAAGTATCTGCGCATTTTGAGGAATGGAAGTGAATTTGGGGAATAAAGGAAATAGGTGGCATTTTGTTTATGTGTGCATGTGGAGTGAACAACCGTAATGTCCAACGTTGGATAAACATCTACAAAAGCTTCTGAACAACAAACTAGACTTATGGGAGCTTTTCTAAAAAATAGAGTGTATTTCTATAAAAGGTCTTTTTTATCTGAGGTGATAAAAGAAAAGCTGAGTAAAAAAGCTTAATACTCTATCAGTTTTATAGCAGAATAGCTGCCCGTAAATTCAGTGGAATTTCACCAGCATTAAACTAGAAAAACAGAATGGAAAAAAATGTTATTCTGAATTCAAAGAGAAAATAAGACCAAGGGTTAGTTTGCGTATTTTGATAATAAAGTAAATACTGCAGGGACATAGAAAGCTATTAAATGATTAGGTTAAAAAAGTCAGCAAGGCTATTTATACAGAAATATCACTGATGATAAACTCCTCAGTAAATTTTTCAAAGGCTAAAAGAGTGATGATTTCTCCTATTAGTTCTTCATGCTAACAAACACTGTGGTATAGAACTGGTTATAAATGTTATCCATACAATAAGGGAAGACCAAATACTTGCTCGTGGAAGGACTCCTGTTTTTGTGAAGTGGCATACTTCTACCACCTGATATCTGGCTTTTATATTTTAATCTTTTTTGTTTCCTGTTTTAAAATATTGACAAACTTTCCTTTCCACATAAACTTCTAAACTTCCATAGCAAAAAATACCCTAGACAAAAAATAAGTGTTCCCTTTTTTTTCTGTAAAATCACTTTGTAAACTTTTTCAAAAGCTGCCAATCTAGCAATTTCCCCAGATGTCTTGTTATATCGTAGTAATTAAATTGTAGTCTCTGAGCTGTCTTCTTCATAACTAAGTTTACAGGAAATGCATCTTCATCCTTGTCTAGCACAATATGAAAATGTTCTGCTGGGAATACAGTTGTATTTATTGATTCTTCAGAATTTGTAATACCTTTCAAAAGAAATTTAGTTAGCTCTTTTGAGCTTTCATGAACTGATGAAGGCAGAAAACAATAATAATTTGAAAAGATACTTCTAGGCAGTTTTATGTCTATATAAGATTTCGTACAGGATCTGCAGTAGAAATGTGTTCTTCTAGGTAGCCACAAATTCTTTGCAATAACAGCATTTACAAATAATAGCATTCCTATGCTCTTTAATTTTATAAAATGTGTCTGATTACAAGATCTCACAAACTGTATGCTGTATTTGAAGGAATGTGCATATCACAATTGCTAATGGGAAGTATAAAGATCTTCCTCACAAAATATATGCAATCCCACATCAAAAAGCCAGAGCGGTAGAAAAGATAAACACCAGAATTGATCTCTTGTGTGAGCAGGAGAACTAATCCCAGCGATCTGCTGGGTGATGGTGCCTCGCGCCTCTCCGTGTTCACATTTAGGGGTTGTGAGTGGAAGTTTCCTGGCTGACCTCGGATGTCAGAGCAGCAGATAGAGCAAGGCACCCCGTGGCTTGTCTGTCCTTGGTGACTACTTGGAGGAGCCTTGAGCTGCTTGTTGCTTTTTTGCTTCCCAGCAGGCTCCCCTTACCCAAGCACCAATCTCCAGGCAAGCAGGGCAATTTTCTAGCAAGCCCATGCCATCGGCAGCGCACAGCAAACCCAGCATCTGTCTCCCCATGGATGTACTTGGCCAGGGACTCACTGCTGAGACTCTGTCCACAGCTGAGATCTCAAAGCACCGTCAGTGCCTAGCACAGCAGCGTGGCCCATGGGTTGCAGTACGTTGGCTGGCCTTTGGGACCCACTAAGAAGCTTTGGGACCCAACCAAGAAACCAGCCTCGCAGGATGGGAACCGCTCATATCCCCGCAGTTGGGCTGAATTTACCCAAAGTTTTCAGGGCTCACATTGGATGTGGGGGCCAAGTTAAATCTTCCCATACTCTGGACCAGTAACGCAGTCAACTGAGTGTGGCAAGAGGGAAGGAGAAAGCAGTCTCCCTCTCCTCAGGACATGATTTCACATGGAAACATTACTGAGAACCCAGGGCAGCAGATTTCCAGGAGGACATCCAACCCACTGGGCTAGAGGTGCATCCTGACACTCGCCCTCATGTTTCTGTGTCTGTTTAGATATGTCACACAAAACCAACCAGGTTCCACAAGAAAGACTAAAGTAGTTCCTGCCTAAGGATAATCTAGAGGCTTGCAATTAAGTTAGACTGCTGACAAATTAAAAATTTTGATATAATTCTCTTGGACAACTTATTTATCTGAGTGAGTTTGCGCTGGAATCTCCCAACTGAATTTTCTCCCTTCTGGATTGCACTGTGCTTTCCTATGGGTATGCACCAATCCTTCCTGTTGGAGATGCTCCACTTCTGCATTAAGTGCCTAAATACTCAAATTAAATGGAAATCAAGAGCACTAATGCTTTTTTACCAAACTTATAATGGCTTCCTACCCAAATAAAAACATGTTTCTGTGGCAGTGACCTCCTGAGTCATTTGGCTGAATGGTCTCAGTTTATGCAGCTGCGTCCATCATGAAATGCCTCTTAATCATGCAAAGAAGTTCAGTGTCTGCTTTGCATTAAAAAACTACATCCATAGCAGGCATTAAACTGCTGTAAATTCAGTGCATTGTTCTTATCTAATGCAGTGATTACAGCATTTTTTCTGGTTTTGCTAGTGAAATCAGGAGGTCAAAATTTGTGTTAGTATTGACCGATACTTGTTTTTATCCATCTATATGTTTTTCAATATGTATGTTGCTCATATTTAAAGGTACAAGCTTTTCCAGCATCACTGAGAATCTGACATGGATTACAGCACAATTTACAACATGATGCCTATTTACTGCTTTTTTGCTGTCGCTGCATACTATTTTCAATGATTATGAGATTATTCAGAATATCGCAGCTTTTCAAATTTGATTTTCTCTTAAAACCCTGCAGTAGTTTTGTTCCATTCTTCTTGTGTTCCACTTGATAATTCAAAGACTTGGAACGAGTGATTTAAATATGAGTCATGTGCATTATGAGCTATTCAGTGTATTAGGAACACAGATGTTTACTGCCATAAATTATTGACATCATTTTGGGATGAACTTTATAACCTTGAAATGAGCAAGCTGATGGAGAATATGAATCAATGTAAAGTATTTTCTGTAGCTCTGGAATATCCTTCTCTAAGGAAAGCTGCAGAAATACTTTAAAAGGAAAATTTTAAGCTGAAAATTATCTGAAGAATAAACCAGAAAATGTTTCCCATCTATGATAAGAACTAAAACGGCTTCATCTGTATTTAAAAAAAAATGAATTCCAGATCGTTTCTTGTTTTAGTGTGTTTATCAGAAAAGAAAGGTTAGTCTGAATAGGCTATTGTTAGTAACAAGCTTTGCTTCATCAAGTCAATAAATAGTTGAGTCGTTATATCATGTAGTTTCAGTTCATGAATTGTGTGTCTGTTCAAGCCTTGACAGACTGAGAGCGCCTGTTTAGATACTGCAAACATTTCTTAGCTCGCAATTTCACTTTTTGAAAAAGAAATGAAATGTAGCATCAGTTGCTAAAGAAGAGAAATCAACGTGAGAGTTAGAATAATTAGGGATATTTAGCAGTCTATCTTACCTCAAAACTGTGAATGGCAACGAAAGTTGCAAGGAAAACTTCCCAAACTCCCTGTGTTTTCTGAACATAACAACTATCAAAGCTAACTCTTACCAGTGTATCAGTTGGAATGGCACAACCAAGCAGATTTCAGGAGATTATTAGCATTTTTGATCTCTTGATCCCACGTATGCAAACCCCTTTGATGTCGGGTGGAAATCCAGCATGAATCAAAGACAGCCTATTTTCTAAACAACAGAGGCTGATCTGGAAAAGGTCAGGCAGAGAAAATGGATACATACATAAGCCAGTGTCACACACCAAAAAAAAATCTCATCTTTCTCTAACTGGCTAAATGAACTTTTCCGAGGCTATTTTCTTTGTTATGTTATGCTTTAATGAAAGTGAAGTACAATGCACAAAGAATTGTGGGTGTAGCATTTTGCTTCCTGGCTGTGACATTTCTGGCGGGTTATTACTGGTAAATATTTGTGAGAGTTAATGGCCTTAAGAGCTCTAGAAACTGCCACCAGCAGGTAGATATATACAGAATTACAATTAGTGTAGTACTTAAAGCACTGATGGAAGCTATTTTTGTGCCACATGCCATGGCTGAAGTTAGCTGCAACTTTAATTTCGACCTCTGTCCCTGGACTTCTTAAAGTCACTTCTCAGGAGGACGGGGCGGTGCGTGGTTGCCTGGGCAGCGGTGGTACCACCGGGGGGATCGGTCGGGACGGTGGGTTTTGAGAGAGTGTGGAGGAGGCTGCTGGACACCTGCCACTGGGGTGGTTTTGAGTTTCTGTACGCGGGCCCATAGCGGGGAAATATCCCAAAACAAACAGTGGAAAAAACGTGAAGAGGGAACAGCACCATTAGAGTAGATACCTAAAGAAATAATGACCGTCATTTTACTGTGTCTCTCATCTTGCCCTCAACAGATGAACATTTTCTGTAGGTTATGTTTTGGGGCACAATCATTTTCATGTGTTTTCATGTAAAGAAAACATTCGGCCAACTGATGTGAACATATTTATTTACAGCATTAAAAACTTGTATAAATTGTCTGTTGTGGATATTATATTTTTAATCACGCTTCTGGATATGTCTGTTACGGATATTCTATTTTTAATCACATTTCTGGATATGTTCTTCTGGTAGTTGTTATCTTAATTCTGAAAGGGAAAAAAACCTTCAGCCCTAAGCTGGTCAGATGACAGATGCGAACTGCCCTTTTTTTCCTCCTTTAGCTGCTTATAACACATACTGTGGGCCTGTAGAGTGGCAAGTCCGCTTGGTCCTTCCCAGCCATAGTGCTGAGATACTGAAAGGGCTGTCAGACATTGGAACAGGCTGCCCAGGGAAGTGGTTGAGTCTCCATCCCTGGAGGTATTTAAAAGATGTGTACATGTAGTGCTCAGGGACACGGTTTAGTAGTAATTTGTCAGTGCTAGGTTAACGGTTGGACTTGATGGTCTCTTCTAACCGTAACGATTCTCTGATTCTATGATTCTATGATACTTACATACAGAGATGCTCCACAAGGTAGCATCTCACTGTAGCCCCAGTTCCTGTATTGCTGGTTGCAGTGTTGATCTGTGTTTAGTGTATTTCACATTTACGGAGAATATTGCCATGCTGTCTAGTATACTATTGTTTACTAAAAACATCCTAGCAATGATTTCACACTCATAAAGACATTTTCAGTATAGCAGCAGGAATACTTTGTAAGATTGCTGTGATCTAGCGTGCGTTATTTAGGGTCTTTCATTATTAAAATGGGTGTGCTTCAAAAGTTGTTCTTTTTTTTTTTTTAAATAAGAACACAAAGTTTCATATTATTCCTTTGATTGCAAAATTTCATGCATATTGACATTTTATAAGGCCTACAAAACTCTCTCAGAGAATGAACCGCAATACAAGGACAGTCCTTTATTTAGCATTTCTGGACAAGTGGCTGCCAGAATCTGGGTTTACAATTACATATGTTAGGATGAAAAAGAAAAGTCTTCAAGGCCCAGATGCACAGGGACCCAGGTATGATGACACCCAACCTGACTTCCCACTGCCCAGCTCAGAGGCAGAAATTTGCAGCCCTGAGTTACTCACATAACTATCCCCTACAGCTGAGGGAAAGAGTCAGGCACTGGTGGCCACGGGGTTTACAACAGCCAGGGTGCAAAGCAGAGGGATGCAGAGAAAATGCTGAAACGAGGGATGTGTCTGAAGTTCCCTCTCTCCATCCCTGGGATTCAGGCGCCTATGAGAGAGGGGGTTTTACAGCTCTGAAGTCCCTCTTAGCCACTTCAGTTGCTGCTTGGGTATGAATAACTTGTTTACTCTGTTAAAAGAAGGTACCTAGCGGTAGTAGTAATGTTCCTCACCTTTTATGTAATGCAAGTGATGGGCATCACCCCACGGGGCTGCTCATTGAAATGCTTTTGGAGTAACAGTAGGCATATGAACTCTCTGCTCTGTGCTGAGCTCAGTGGTGTTGGTACAGGCTGGGCATTGTGTAACCATCCCTGATCTACAAAGGATTTTAGGCATCTGAACAACTAGTTTGAGAATGCCTAAACACACGAAACAAAATATATGCTGAGACGCTCATCTCATCCAAGATCATCTCATCCAAGAAGGCCTCTGGGAATGTGCATTAGAAGCACTTTAGGTGCCTAAATAACTTCACTGATGACAGCTTAGGTGCCTTTCAGGTATGCATGCCACGGGCAGAATTTTTGTGACTCACTCACTTGAATTCAGGTATCTAAATTCTGCTTGAGCTATGCCATAGGCACTTAAAGGCTTCTGGAATCTCTTCCTAAATTATTTGAATTTATAAAAATGTCTTGTTTCAAAAATATGGCAAGGATTCAAACGGTTTCTCATCTTGCTATGCAAATGAGTAGGAGGTGATGTTTTAAAATTTTCTATATTGCTTCATATTCCTAACATAATTACCAGAATAGGATTTAAATTCATCTAGCACTTCCAAAGCTTGCATTGATTTGACTACAGCTATATGTTGAACAACATTAAAATTTTAAGCCTTGGGACTTTTTCAGTTTTCTTTGCTAACCTCTTTCTTTTGCAAACTTGTTTGTGAGATCAGATTTTTTGTTATCCGAGAGTATTGTTTCAGATAGCATCTAGGATCTGGTTTGACTTTTATATACGACCTTTTACTCCTTATTTGCCAGACGAGCCCCCTCGGCTTCTACCAACTTTTTTAAAATTCCCCACAGCAATGGGAATTTCACTATAGCTTGAAAGGCGGCTCTGAGTGAATGTGCTGCTTTGTAAAAATTGGAAAGTAGCTTCCTCTTTTGTCTCCTATGAAGTCTTTTCACTAGAACCTGGAACTGTAACTTGGGACTGGCAGTTTTAATGGTCCTACTGAAGAGAGAGCAAAAGACAAAGGCAGATCAGCTACGCAGAGCAAGACTGTGCTATCTAACCAGAAAAAAACCAAAACCAAAACAACAGAGAAAACCCAGAAAAATAAATCTGTTGCCCTACCCTAAGGTTTTAACTGATTTCCAGCAGTCCAATTTAATAAATCCTGTATGCTGTTATGCTGCATGGGCATTTGGTTGGTGGCTGTAGCTATAGCCAGGTGATATATTACTGCTAATGCCACATCCTTTTGGATGGATGTATAACATTACTTGCACTGGTAGTTGTTCTGCTTCCAGACATCCACACTGGAAAATATTACCTGTACTACATCTTCCCCCAACTCAAATATCAGTGATACGTTGTTCCATGTTGGTCTCTGTGGTCTTTCGTGTCGCTAAGGCAGTAGGCAATGAAGAGGGAGCGCATCCAGGTTTGCATGATGGTCATTGTCCCACGGACAGAGGACTCTCGAGGATGGGCAGGAGCCCGCTTGCTCCTGACACCCTCCTTCCTCAGCTGGCACACTGAGATTCAGGTATCACAAGGTGGTGCTCTTGTACTTATGGCAAATTTTTCAGTAGCCAACACTTGAGGTGCCTGAGGCTCTCACTGAACCTTGTGCTACTTATGACACGTTGAACTAAACAGCACCGTTGGTGGTTGCACGCCTGCTAGACCAGAAGAGATGCCTGGTGAGAACAGCGTCTCCAGGGATGGCTATCTTGTGCCTCCCTGTCTAAGACAAGATTAAATGCTGCATGCTCACAGGATCAGTATGTGTTGCGATACTGTGTGATGTCTTCTTGGTGCCTCATTGAAAGACATTCTCTTGAGCAGACGTCATAAAATCTGGGCTGAATGCTTCCTTCATATATGTAATTCTCCAGTGGGAAAAGAAGTAGACCCAGAAGATCTGTTCTGTAGACTCTGGGTCTAGCTATCTCATTCCATCCTCTATTAAAGCTGAGCCCACCACTCCTGTCCAAAATGAAATATTTTGGCATTGTCTCATACTGCTGTGATACATCCCATTTAAATCAGAGGATTTAAAGATTTAAAGGATTTAAAGAGGATTCAGCTTTTTTACACAAGCTGGACTCTGCATTTTACTTTCTGCATTTCTTACTTATCCATTGTCTTTTCTCCACGGTTTCTTGGCTGACACGTTAAAGAATTCGTGATATCTCAAAGGTCCTTTGTTATTGTACATTCAGATCTAATACCAGGACTCTAGAAGTTCTACAAAGATGACATCTCAGAAAGCAAGAGAGGGATTGTACATGGAAAGCAGCTCTGGGACTATGTTTAAAGATGATAAACCATCTACTTTTTCTACAAATCTAGCAAGCTGCTCTTATTATAATGAGGCTGCAGGAGGCTATTTTGGGATACTGGAGCATGGAGCAGTCTTGTAGTTAATAAGGGCAATTGGATTACCGACTACGCTTGGTTGATGCTCATTGTGCACCTGAGTGAGAACTGAACATCTCTTGCTCCACATTTCTCTGATCATCCCCTCTTTGCACACCCGTTTTAATACAAGTAATAGACTGTGTCCAATAGACGTTACTCTGTACATGAGATAACACATTACTAAACCACTCTGAATTTTACTGTAGTGAGGTCAGTGATCTACAGTTTTAAGCTACATACTGGACAATAGAAATCCATTGCCTGTTTTCTGGTTCTCTCTGAAAGTTTTCTCTCCTCTTCACGTTTAGTGATCATCCTAGTGCTTTGTAACAAATTCTGCGTGCCGAACTGTTAGCTATTTCTTGAGTATTTCAGTATCACTTCGGTGAAGTGAGGCACACGTTGGAATGACGCCGTTGTCAGCACTGCATCCACCAGTAATTCATATGCGTGCAAATAAAAATAGTAGTAACTTGTACAAGTTAGGTACAAGGTCTTTTATGGTAAAAAATGACCGCGGTAGCCATTGCCGACAATATTGCTTCAAAGAAATACAGAGAAAGTTTGAAGTTACTGCGGCATTCTGGCAGATAAAAGGAAATACGTTAAGAACAAAGCGGCTTTTCTCTCTCACTCAATAGCGTTGCTTATTCTTGTGACCGCCCCAGTCTGGTTTTAACACCAGTGTAACAGCGTGTGCTGTCTTCTCTTGAAATGCTTCCTCTAGCTGAAGGAAAAAATTGCTTGTATTTTCTGTGATCTTATCCTGTGAGAACACTGGAAAGAGTTGTGTTCAACGTGTTCCCTACTTGCTAGGAAAGACAATGTTAATAGTGACGCCATTTCTATTTTACTATCTATTGGATTCCATAAATGCCACTATATTGACAAAAGCAGCCTCCAGTAATAATATTGAAAATAAGTTGAAAAAAAAATTGAGTGTATATTGGTAATGAAGTTTTTCAATATGATCGTGAAGTTCAAATGAATTTTAATGCATTCTGCCACACTCTTCTGCATTCCAAGTTAAGGTTATACTTGATAAAAAAAAGACTAGAGCATTCAAGCATGTACATGTGTACAAGTAGTACACCTAAATAACTTTGTCCCTGAATCAAGGAGGTGCACCTCAGGCTCCCTCAGTAGCTTCTCTATGCAATTGCTTCTTATTCCTTTTTCTTGAATGCCAGTCCTTCAAATTCACCAAGGACCCCTACAAGCAAGACCTTCTTTCCCCTTTCCACATCAATGATAAGACCTTCAGCCACCCTCATGAAACACATGAATCTCCATAGTATGTTCTCATCATAAGTGTACAGATTCCTGCATGGGTGTCATGGAGGATATGGTCTGAAGATAACGACATGGCACAGTTATAAAGATATAAAAGTCCCTGGAGATGCGTTTAGAGTCCCTCTTCTACAGTATTGTACGGACTGAAAGCTAAAGCACAGCGTTCACTCTTCTAGGGAATAGATATCTTCTGGCTAAGTTTTGGAGGTTTAAATTTTTATCTCATTTTTTTTGGTTTTGGTGGCAGTTTCACATAAGCATTGAATTTCTGAAGATTTTAAACTGTTCAAATTATTAGCCCATTTACATATCTTTTTAAACTTTTATTTTCTGCACATCCATAAGATAAAATGGCTCGCTTTTGCAGCTTTTACAGAGATGCTAAACCTCCATAATTCTAGTTGAAATCTGTGGTTAGCACTACATGTTCAATACTGAAAATTGTCTCTGAAATGACTCACACAAAATTTCACAATATGTGAATTAGAGGGGAAGTGCAACGCTAATACTCTTTGCATATGCTTACGCAGCACGGTGCTGGAGCCAAAGGAGAGTCAAGCTAATGAAGGCATCAGCAGCAAAATAGTCATATTAGTGCGTTTGCCTCCCCGCTGTCCCTCGGACTAGCAGAACCATTTAACTTTTAGGGAACATTGTGTTACCACGGTTATATTGCCTCTATTGCCTGAACCGCTTTGTTCAGAAAAACTGTGCTGGCACTAGAGTACAGACTCTTAAGCCCTTATCATTTTGTCCAGTTACCATCTCTCTTTTCAGACAAGGGGAATGTGGTGGATGTGCTATAGCTTGACTTTAGTGAGGCTTTTGACACCCATGGCATTCTCACTCAGAAGCTGAGGACGTATGTATGGGCCTGTCAGACTGGTTGAAACTTGGCTGCACCACTGGGCTCATCAGGAGTGACCAGTGGTGGTTTGATGCTCAGCCACAGTCTGGTAACACACAGTACCATAGGGGTTGGCATGGGGCCTATATTGTTCAATACGTTCATAACTACCTCAATGATGACACCAAGTGCACCCTTAGCAAACTTGCAAACCAGCGGGAACAGCTGATGTCGACTGGTGTGCTTCAGTTCAGTGTGATCTTGAGAAACTTGAGGACTGGGCCAACAGAAATGCTATGAACTCCCAACTTCTTCAGCAAGGAGAAGGGCAAATCCCCGCATGTGTGGCAGAATAACCTCTGCACCAGTATGAGCTGGAAACAACCAGTTGAGTAGCAGGCTGGCCCAAGTGAAAAGAACCTAAGGATCCAGGTGCCAGGTTGAATATGAGCCAGCAGTGGGCTTTCATTACAGATGAGGCAGATGGCTTCCTCAGCTCCATTGCAAGGACCCTGGCCAGCATAGCAAGGGGAGTTACTATCCCGTCTGCTTGGCACTGGCCCATCTGGAATAGTGTCCATTTTGGGGCCTAAAGCACATTACCTGAAGGAGACGCTGAGGTCTCTGAGATAACTGAGATGAAGGAGACACTGAGGTCTCTGATTTAGTCTGGAAAAAAGACGGCTGAGGGGTGACCTTATTAATGCATACAAATACTTAAAGGGTGGGTGTCAGGAGGATGGGGACAGGCTCTTTTCAATGGTGCCCGGCAACAGGACAAGAGGTAATGGGTACAAACGTGAGTATAGGAAGTTCCATCTCAACATGAGGAGGAACTTCTTTACTGTGAGGGTGGCAGAGCACTGGAACAGGCTGCCCAGAGAGGTGGTGGAGTCTCCATCTCTGGAGACATTCAAAACCCGCCTGGACACGTTCCTGTGCAACCTGCTCTAAGGTGACCCTGCTCTGGCAGGGGGGGTGGACTAGATGATCTCCAGAGGTCCCTTCCAACCCTATGGTTCTATGATTCTATGATTCTATGATTCTATAAGACAAGGCCAGGAGGCAATCAAATAGCAGCCTACAACTATGCAAAGGGGTATTACAAAGACTACACAATCAAATATTTCTTGAAAGTGGGAGATGCCCAGTTGCAGAAGAGGCAATGGCCACAGATTGTGTCTTAAGAGATTCAGGCTAGAGTTTGGGAAACAGTTTGAGAGACTAATGAGAGCAGTAGTGGAATATCCATCCTTGGAATGAGTCTTGAAAACTCAACTAGAAAAAGCATGGCTGACCTGACCAAGTGCTGGCAGTGGTTCTGCTTTGAGCTGCAGGTTGAACCTCCAGAGGTTCCTTCCAACCAACATTTCTGTGAGCCTATGATGTCTCCCTAAGAATGCTCCTCTGGCAAGAAAATGAAGATTATTATTCCTTCAGTAGTCATGGAGGCTGTTGGGGCAGTATATTTTCCCTGTATATTGCAAGAACACACAAGTCTGAAACGTGCCATTGCCAAGATGTGGCCATTTGCCAAAAAGAGAAAAGCATGCCACACTCTTCTGCCAAAACCAGAAAGCCGTATGGTCTTGGCAAGCATCGTACATGAACCTGGGGCTGGCACACTCCGAAGGCATCCACTTTCCCTTCTTTTGCTTGGATCAAAGGCAGACGTAGTTCAGCTCTGCCCAGAGCATGGCGAGGACATGTGTTGCTCATAATATTGCACACCAGGGATGAGACTGAGACTGATCTGGCACATTCAGTGTTTTTAAAATACTCATAGAACATGGAGATTTTAATTTTACAGCCAGATTTGAGAATTTCAAATTTTATTTGATTCTGTGATGTGATTAAAAGTCCAGGTCTAAGAACAAAGATATGTGGCTGGGGCCCTTGTTCTTGGAGAAGCACTTGAGCAGCAACCTGGGCCTCAGTGACTAAACTCCAGGGTGCAACTCAACTCTTGCTCCACGTGTGGGACTTGAAGGAAGCTGAGCACCAAGCTAAAAGTCTGTCCCCAGGAAAGTCTAGATTGGCAGGGAGGTTGAAGGGTCAGAGCTGTTCTGTTGTGTGGAAATTGGTACACGGAGGCATGACAGGGAACAGCTACTCATTTTCTCTAGGACAGAGAAGACCAAGGAGGAGATGAACGGAAACAGAACTTCAGAAATCCAATTGATTCAAGTGATTTTTTTTTTTACAATTACTTTCTGGCGTGTTTCTGATAGATACAGAAGCTGGTGCTGTAAGAAGCAGGAACACTACATAAAATGGGAAAATGATTAATAGTAGATCATAGAATATAAAGAATAATAATATGAGCCCTCCAGAGATGGCAGAGAACTGCTGCAGTATGGACATCACAGATTTTGGGACCCTGTTCTGGTAGACCCCATGCAGTCACTTTATCTTACCTCTGCGTTCAGTATAACTATTGTGATTAGACAGGGAAGAAATAGGGCATCTTTCTCTTCTGTATCCTCCCACACTTCCATTTCTAAGAGCTTTACCCTATGCAACAATTGTCTGAGAATGAAATGGCTGTCCTTTTTTGTTCATAGTTGCACAGTCTGATCTCTTACACCGGTACCTAAAGTGGGCCTACAGGAAGGATGGGGAGGGACTCTTTATCAGGGAGTGTAATGATAGGACATGGGGTAACGGCCTCAAACTGAAAGAGGGGAGATTTAGATTGGGTATCAGGAAGAAATTCTTTACTGTGAGGGTGGTGAGACACTGGAACAGGTTGCCCAGAGAAGTTGTGGATGCCCCATCCCTGGAAGTGTTCAAGGCCAGGCTGGATGAGGCTTTGAGCAGCCTGGTCTAGTGGGAGGCGTCCCTCCCCAGGGGAGGCGGGTTGGAACTTTAAGGTCTTTAATGTCCCTTCCAACCCAAACCATTCTGTGATTCTGTGATTCTGTGTGATTATAGTCATTCTTACTGCTATAGCCACCAATCTCAAATAAGCCAGAATGCATATTGTTGCTTTTGTGGATCAGAAAAACGCAATCATCAAGAGCGGCGCAGAAAAGAAACCTCCAAGAATGTTGCTGCCTGGAGTATTATAATTAAAGGTCGTGCCACCAGCAACAGAGCTTCTGTCACTTCAATGTGGGAAGTTGCTTCAGTTTTGTATTTCTTTGCAGGGTTAATTGTGAGTCTTCAATACTTCAGTATTTCTTTTTAAAACATCTGGTTTTGGAAAACAGTGCCACTGCCTTGCAAAATTGTTCAGTCCTGATGACGTCAACATCTCAAGGCCAACATTTGTGTTTGGGGGATATGGAAGGCTTTTAGATATAAGTCTATGAAATACCTTGTTCCGTGTCAATCTGATCTTCAGAAACGGAATAGTGCTGTAGCCAGCTGACAGCATGAAGATGGAGAAACAGGGACATTTAGGAGGTAAAGTTTTCTGCTTGCTTATAGAAGCAACATTTGCTCTTTGAAGGGCACAGTTACCTCTGAGTAGGACGGACAAGTTCTCCTCTCCCTGGAGTTTGTAGCCCTTGTTCTAAAACTGTGCCCAGGGAAACCTCTCTGAATTTTTTTTCTAGCATTTGCTTGAGAAAAGGAGATATACATCATTTGGAAGGATTTTATTTTTACACTCTAAATATTGATTTATTCCTGCTTACCTCTTGCAGATCCACTCCCTGGACCCACATAATGTAATGCATCTTCACCTCCAGCTCCCCATGTGATATTTCAGTCACTTTCCATCCCTCCATCACCTCCACTATTCCTTCTCTCCCGCTATCACCTCTCGAATGTAACCAGTTTAAGTTCGGCCTCTATCATAGAATCATAGAGTCATAGAATCATAGAATCATAGAATCATAGAATGTGTTGGGTTGGAAAGGACCCTTAAAGGCCATCTAGTCCAACCCCCCTGCAGTAAGCACGGACATCTTCAACTAGATCAGGTTGCTCAGAGCCTCATCAAGCCTGGCCTTGAATGTCTCCAGGCATGGGGCCTCCACCACCTCTCTGGGCAACCTGTGCCAGTGTCTCACCACCCCCATTGTAAAGAACTTCTTCTAATGTCTAATCTAAACCTACCCTGCTCTAGTTTAAAACCATTGCCCCTCATCATATCGCTACATGCCCTTGCCAACAGCCCCTCCCCAGCTTTCCTGTAGGCCCCCTTCAGGTACTGGAAGGCCGCTGTAAGGTCTCCCTGGAGCATAATTGACTATAATTGACCAGACGCAGCTTCAGTGAAAGGCGGTAGACAATAGTTGGTTTATATCTGGAAAATGACAACTGAAAAATGTATAGGTAGCAGGGAAAATGTGTGTTATGACAAGTACATTTCATAAATGCATATTTTAGAAATTTAAACTGTTTCGCATTAAAACGTCCTTACTTTCTGTGTCAGGACAATAAGCCTCATAGCAGTTTGAGTTATCCGAGTTTTATAGAAATTTAATTCCAACTGTGCAATGGTTGCCAACACAGTGACAATGCCCAGAGCTTCCTCTCTTAACTCTCACATAATTTAACCTTGAGTGAGCAGCATCAGGGGACTTCTCTGTCTCCCTGTGTTATAACAAGATGTGACCTAATCAGCGTCCAGCCTGAGGGATGGGACAATGGCCCAAGCCAGTATTCCTGTAAGGTGACGTGCCATTGTCACCATGTGGAATCTTAAACTGAACTGCTGTGAAACGAAGTATCTCAGATCACTCCAGCAAACTCTAATAAAAACTTTTTTTTCTTTGTAATTTGGGCATGTCAGAACACTTCATTTCAATATAAAATGGTGAGAAACCTAATGTAGACATCTTTCTTAAGAATATAAAAAAAGTCAGGCTGGTATTTCCTGCCATGAATAATGAAAATTTCAAGTCCTGTAGTTGCAACTTGCAATGAGAACAAATGGCAAAATGTCAAAGTATCCCACTGGATAAAAATGTTTTCTCTCTCAGCTATGCTCTTTGGGAATTGGGTGGAATGACATGCCTTCAGACTCATTTTTTACAATATCTGTACGCCCTGAGACTGCTGGAGTAATTTTAAAACAGACCTTTCCATCCAAAAGTAAAATTGGCACGTAGCCTTTTGATTCAGTTAACAGATGGTGTATGGTATTTATGAGAACAGTTGTTAAATGCTTTATAGCGTGACTCACCAGCTGATAGCTGCATATTAATGGAAAGTGGACGGCACTATCACATTTACAAGTGCTGCATTGTTGAGGGGAGCTGTTTGAGCTGATTTATATACACGGTTACCCTCAGAAGTTTGGTCTAAAGTATTGTACTGTTTCTCAAAGTACTGGTTTTGTGGGGCTAAAACCTGCTAACCTTGCTCAAAAGATGAAAATCTTTTAAACCAGAACTTAGACCTTAGTTTCTGAAAGCAAACAAAACAACAAAAAAAAAGGAGTTCAGCGGTTAATTACGTTTATTTTTTAGAATTAATTTCTGAGCTGCGTGGTACTTCTACTTGCTAACTGAAATTATCTAGGAAAATTAAAACGTATTTATGATGCTAGTATGAGTATATGATATATCAGCTGCTAATCAGACCAGCCAGAAGGCATTCTTGCCTTGTCTTGGCATGAGTTATGATGAATTTTAGATAGAAATTTGTTTTGCCCACTTTCACAGGCTTAAAGAAATCACTCTAGAGCAATGTGATTGGATTGGATTCAATTCAGGTATTATTTAAAAATCCTTGCTGTGAGGTTTTTCGATGAAACACTCTGTGTATCAGTTATTTCAAGAGCTGGAAAAACCACTGAAAGCATGCCACACATTTCATGAAATTACAAGGACCATAAAACAGGCCTAAACCACACGACCATGCAAATTATTGCAAAGACAACTAGCTATCATTTTTAAAGCACTTATTTCATTGCCTTTATCCTGCGTTTGTTTAGGTTTCTTTTGTTTGCCTTTGAGTGGTAAAACAGCCTTAGCGGAAACACCGCAGCTGAAGTGACATCAGCAGAGCCACTACAGCTTGCTGCAGTTCATGTGAATAAAAATAAGCCTAATATAACTAGGATAAAATTACAGACCTTGTTCTCTCTGGTCCCTGCATTGCACAGACAGACTGGGGCCCAAAGGGAATAGCCTCTGATGGAGAGAGTCGGACAGAAGGTGCAGAGTTTAACCTTTTTCCCAGGATCTGCAAGGAGCCAAACTCCACCAAGTACCCAAAATACACCAGACGGAGGGCATTGTCCTCTGATTCTTCATCGCCTATGCAGGAATTTCACTTATCTAAAGTTACAGTCTGGATTTAGGGGCATCCAAGTAAAGGGGGCAGTCGGAAAACAGCAGTCTGGGGCAATGCCAGAAGCTCCCAACAAACCCAGAATTTTAACATTCCCCTGCTTCTTCCATGAATAATCAAACCTTATTTAAACTGTCTGGGGATTTATTTATTTTTCTCCTTCAATTCCCACTAAGCCTTAATAAGTACAGTGAGATTCCAGTGGGATCTTTATCCAAGTAAAGTACTATTTGTGCCACAGCCAAGTACGCAGCATCGGGTGGCAAAGATTGGAGAGACGCATGTTGGTGTTCACAGGATGTTGCAAGGTGGTTCTCTTTACTCAGATACCTGGTTGCACTTTGGCCACAGGGTAGCATAGGGGAGATGTGGAGACAGAGAGGCTGCTGCAGGTACTAACCTTCTCAGGTGATCACTGACCCAGCTGCCTGCTCCTAAATCACTGCTTGCGACTGGTGCTTCAGACAGGGCTGAAGCTCCTCCTGGGCTCCACGTTTTGATGGCAGAGACCCCAGCACTCTTGGCAACGGTGCAGATTGGGTTCCCAGGTACCACTGAAGGGCTCATCATGAGGGTGCAACCATACAACTGTTTGCACACACATTTGCCGCATGTCCAGGTCTCTTCACGTAAGTCAATGAATTTACCCAAGACAGTGAATTATAACTGAAGTGTGTATATATATATATATTTATATATATAAGTGAAGTAACAGGTGATAGGACAAGAGGAAATGGCCTCAAGTTGCACCAGGGGAGGTTTAGACTGGATATTAGGAAAAAAATTTACACTGAAAGGGTTATCAAGCATTGGAACAGGCTGCCCAGGGAAGTGGTTGAGGCATCATCCCTGGAGGTGTTTAAGAGACGGGTAGACGTGATGCTTGGGCACATGGTTTAGTGATGGGTTTTGTCAGAGTTAGGTTGATGGTAGGACTTGATGATCTGAAAGGTCCCTTCCAACCTAGGCAATTCTATGATTCTATGATTCTATATGTTATATTTGACGAAAGGGGATGCAAAAGTTTGCAACGCCAGGGTTTCAATAAAACTCTAGTCATCCAAAGGTATGTGAAAAACAAAAGGAAACAAGTATGACGGTTAGAGCTGTTCAGCTCAAATACAAATTTGCCTTAAACTGTCCTTAATATGCCTTCTTTTTCATCCAGCTACTGCCCTTCTTTAAAGAAAAGAGAATTAAACTTCCCTCTGCTGTCTTTTAAAAACAAACAAAATCTGCAAACTCTACAGGAAAGAGCAGCAAAAACAGAGGGGTTGGAGGAACTGATTAATGGGGAAAAAAATACATAGAGGTTGGTGAAGTGGTGGCTCACAGGCGATGTGATAAGTCTACAAATATTTGCAGGCTGTAAATACCGAGGACAGGAATTCAGTATGACAAAGTCAGGCATAATCAGGACTAAAAGGAGAGGAAAAAAATATATATACACTTGGAGTTGAGGAAAAAGGCTTGCCAGCGAGATGCAGTAGACCTGGGAATTAATAGATGGCACACATGTCCAGCGGGGAGCCGCGCCGTGTTGGTGAGTAAATAGGCTGAGAGAGATGACAGGACTGTTCGTCTTGAACTGCTGTGGTAAGGTGACTTGTTAAATCTCAGCCATTAATGACTATATGCTTAGCTTTCAAGAGCTGACTTGGCTGTGTGTTTAATGCAGGTTGGTAGGGTGAGTTTCCCAAGCCCAAAGCAAATTTGGGCCAGCTGTGCCACCCCCTTGGTGGCTACAACTGGGACCGACAGGCAGAAGGTTGAGGCTGGTCTCAGGTGTGCCAGGACGCGCAGTCCCACTTGTCACTGCCGGGTGGGTGTGAGGCAGGATGGGGCAGAACTGTCCTTTTTGGAGGTTTCACCTCATGTAGGATCAAAAAAGGAACAGTGAAGCCAGACCCTTCTAAAGCTTGTGGAAAGGCAGCTGAGGATGTCGGGGTAACAGAGCTGCAGTCTGATCCCCTGGCCATACAGGGAAGGTTTCTGGTTGGGTTCCTCTGCATTGCCCCAGCAAGGTCTCAAACTCAGCAGAAATACCAATTTTAGAAGGCTCAACATTTTTTCCTCGGCATCTCCCTCCAAAGTGCTGCTGGATGGCGCATCTTCCGCAGCAGCAAAAGGGGATGAAGGTTTGTCTCGCTGTGCTGCGGGCGCAGCCCCAGGGAGACTCAGCTCTGAACCCCTGCCCTGCCCCAGGCGCGGGATAAGGATCGGGATTGGGCAGGAAAACCTCCGGCCAGCCTTGCCCCTACCGCTCCCAGCTCGGAAACCTCTGAACAAAATGTTCCCAAGCTGGGAACTGGAAAACAAGTTTGCTCCTTGTTGCAGAGCTGAAAAAGACCTTACACACCCCAAAGACGGTCCCTCTCGCTCCTCCCCACCCGCCGGCGGCAGATAAAAGAAATTACTTCCACTACAGCTCTTGGCTCTTACTAACAGAGAGTTATTTCCTGCTCGGGGCACGCTGGCCTCGGCCTCTGGAAATGGGAAATTCCACCCTGAAACCGGCGGGAACTTACTTCACTGACTGAAGTCTGTCCTGTCTCCGTCTCCTTCTGTGGGAATTTTTCCTCTGAGAAACCGGTGGGTTCTAGGGGCGGAAAAAGGAGCTTTGTTGAAGTTTTTAACCAGCCTGATTATATCCGCCATAGGAAAAGCATTGTAAAATAAGCCTCTAGTAAATTACAAATCTACTAAAATAGAATGTAGAAGCAAAATTAATTTAATTAAACCAGCAAGTTATTCACAGACTGGAGCTAGCATTTTCTACTACAGCCAGTCCACTCCAACCTGCACCCTGTCTGCAAAAGTAAGGCTGTTTGATCAAATAAAGCTGCTACTCTGTATTAATAAAGCCAGCACTGAGATTATGGGAGGTGCGAGATGGGAAGGCCTTTAGGTCCCGTACTTCAGCTGGAAAAAGGCACGGCGTTTTGCACTCGTGTGTTTACTGTTTTCCCTTCCCAGCATGTTGTGGCTTGCGGGTAGGCTCCCAGGAGTGAAAACAAATCTACAGATGTTAGCTTGTCGCCCTCACTCATGTACGGTCTGATTTTTGCCTTCATCCACTGCGATACTGCTGCACTTTCAACCCGCATTAACGCGCACGGGTTTTCCTCACCCCGCGTGAGGGCTGAGCCCCCAGCGAGCCGGGAAGCTGTGGGTCTGTGTCTCTGGGTCTGTGTCTCTAAGTACAGTTTCTAAGGAGTTCGAGTCTAAATGTCAGCTGGTTAAATGGATGTAAGGAGAAAAGGACGTCTCTGAAGGATGGGCATGGAGCAAAGCTGGGCGCGGGGAGCCTGCAGCAGCGGAGGAAGAGGAGGAGCAGGAGCCCGGGGGCAGCCGGCCGTGCGGCGAGGGCAGAAAGCAAGTTTTTGGGGAAAGCGAGGGAAACCCAGGTGAGGCTGACCCGCTGGGTCCACACAACTGACACTGCCCCTGTGACAAGGGGCTGGCCATGCCCAGGGGTTTTCCAGAGGCATGGTTTTGCAGGGATGAGTTTTGGAACAAAAAGCTGTTAAGTGGGGTTGGAGGAGCAACTCGGAGAAAAAGTGAAGCAGCATTTAATACAATGTTAAATGAGATTATTTTTGTTAAAACTGTAAAGAATAAGGCCCAAAGGAGCAAGGCACAGGCTGTGGTGTCCTTACGGTGACCAGTGGCACTGCGGCGGTCTGCGACAGGCTCTGCCTTTGCTCCCAGGGCCAAGGCGGTGCTCCCCCGCCAGCCCCCCGCTTCTCCTCCCCGGGGGGCCGGGGGACGGCAGCCCTGGCCGGGGCACCCGCAGCCCCGCGTTCTCCTGTCACCCGCGTCCATCTGGCAGCCAGGTCCCACGGAGCATCTGCTGCCCGTGACGGTTTTCCACATGTGCTCCCAGGGTCTCCCGATTGGTGTGCTCCGCAGAAGGGGCTGGGCCTTGAAGTCCGCTCCCGGTGGCTCTGACAGATGATATTTTTATGCAAGAAAACAAAACCAGGATATCTGATGGACTGCATTATCTTTCCAGACAGCTTGGAGCTACAGCTGCAAAGTCAGAAGTTTTGTGCTTAGACTTCAAAACTGTGAGTGGAATTTAAACAGCAGTTTTAAACGCCTACTTTTTTTTTCCTCCTTTTTTTTTTTTTTTTTGTGTGTGCAACTTTGCATGGAGTATATATATCTGCATAATAACTTTTCATTATCAAGCAAGCTGTTGTGAATTCTCCTAAGATGAAATAATTATTGCTTTGGAAAACTTCACAAAGTGTTAGCTGCGTTTGCGGCCGCACTAATAAATGCGTGCTGAGGAGAAGGAGGATGCTCTTTTCAGTGAATGCAATTAGTCTAGCTGGAAATGGTTTCAAATTATCTGTTCCACTGGAAAATGTGTTTAAGCAGGACTAGTTGTTCTGAGGGAGAATCTCCTGGGAGTTATCAGCAAATGTCAGGCTGGTCTGTGTGTCTTTGTCACGGGTGTCACTTGATGTTTGCTTGTGTATGGAGAGGGATTAGGTTAAAACCTGCTGTTACCATTACATGGCACTGCGCTCGCTAGATGAAAAATCTGTTGGTACCAGGTGCTAGCAAGTTGGCCAATTAATGATGATTGCGGGAAAATTATTTTAAGAGAATATCGTCCACTCTGCAGATTTATAGAAATAATTTTAACAGATACATAGCGCAAGAGGATCATTCTTGGAGCTGAAACATTAATAACCTGCTCTTTCTTGCATGTGTTTGAATAGGAATAATGGAATGGGTTTCTGCTGGGAGAGCTCTAGGGGCTGATACCCAGGTCAGGAGCCCAAACCTGAGCAGGCAGTTTGCGACTCCAGGCTTGTGATATTTTCACTTTCCTATGGGAACTCTCCAGGACAGTCTAGGATGACCTCTGTCATCCTAGGATGTTATGTTGTATACAATCTTGAGTGAAAAGAGCCATGCTGGAAGTTTTCTTGATTCACTTAGATGTTAGTAAAAGCTGAGATACATCCTCTTAAAAAAAAAAAAAGTTGCTTCGAATCCTGACTGGATTGTTCCACAGCTCTCTCTAGCCACCCAAAACAATCCAACATCCTTCCCATTTTAACATATATTTTCCTTAAAAAACAAACAACTTAATGTTTCTGTGCCTTGGCAAGTGCATTGCATCAGTTTATGCTTTTATATTCTGTTGGACCCAGGTGAAATCCAAAGGTGATACAAAAAGAAAAATCAGTGGCGCGTTATTGCTAACTAGGTCTGGCAGAAAACCCATCCCCGGTGGATCCACCACCGCTCATTCTCCATCTTGGCTCCTCCAGATCATGCAGCAACACAAAGAGCATCCAGATGAGGTGTGGGCATACGAGTGCATTTCTGCTGAATTAGTCAGAGCACATAACACACGATGTATACCAACTTTCAACAACTGGCGACGAGACGATTCAGTCCATTGCCTGGTACAAAGTAAATGTCATTATTTCTTTAACAAATGAACTGCTAAAGTAAATCTATACCATTTTGCTACTCTTAAATCATTGGTTGCAGAGTTTTTGCGCTGGCATCTCTAAAGTCAGAGTTACAGTATCATCAAGCCATGGCCTGAGTTAACTTATTGGAAATAATCCAGTGATGATAAATTTCCCTTTTCTCTATCTTTTGCTGGTCACTACGGCAGGGACACCCCGAATTTGTTCAGCAGGCCAAAACGCAGTGTTTTTTCCAAACCTGAATTTGGCACTGGCAGAAAAATGCTCCCACAGAGAAAATCATGAAACTCAACATATTTCAGCCAGAGAGGCCTTCTTAATAGATGTGGAGGAAATCCTAAACGAAAGACGTCTTAACCCAAACTGCTAATAAATGTCTAATGAATTGGAGTTCTGTGTTGAACAAATCACAGTATTTTTGTTTCAATAATGTTAAAATCAATACATTTTCTTTTAATTTTCTAAAATAGAAAATGAGGGATAGAAAAAAAAGATCTAGGCACATACAGAAATGCTTTCCAGTGGCCTGTCCTTTAAATGCTGACAAAGTCCTTAAACTAAAGGGCCTCTATAGTCCGTATAATGTAAAATGTTTCCTCTTCATGTGACATAGTCTGGTTCTTCTTGTTCCCTTAATTTGGCTGTCTTTTCTCTATTAGATATTGCTACCTAGATACAATGGGCCAGATTCTCAGCTAGGCAAGCGTGAATAAAGAACAGCTTCACTGAAGTCAATGACATGACCCTGGATTCGTTCCAGGGTGACTGGAGTTGGAATGTGGCTCCATACGTGCAGCGGGCACCCCTGCCAGGCTGGGCAAGGAGGTAAACCAAGAGCTACTGCAGTTGGGCATGTCGCTAGCAGGAGGATGGCTGTGGTCCTGACAGCTTCCAGGTGTGCTTTCACCTGCAGCTTCTTCCAAAAGAAAAGATTAAACAGCACAGTCTCATTTCTATTCCACCAACTTCAGTTACGTCTCTTCAAACTATGCATGGTGTTGCAGAAAGATGCTAAGTCCAACTACTTGCTGTCATACTTTGTCCAACCCTTTGACATATACCTCAAGCAATAAAGTGCACGCGTACTCTATTTTCTTCCCTCCTGCTCGAAAGATTTTAGGTTTTCATTGATAATTTTTAGGTTTACGTTGTTCTTTAGTGGTGATGTTGTTTTAGGAAGCTTGGCTTCTTGCTGTGAAAGTACTGCTCTCTGGGATACTGCTGGAAGCTGCTTCCCCACTCCTAGAGCAAGTTCTGTTTCCGCCTCTGTTTTGTGATGATAACCACACTGTTCCCATGGCCACCTACCCGGGAAAATAACTCCCAGGTCTTTGTCATGGAGAGACTAATGGGATTATTTTGTACTATAGGTGGGGCTTCCTTACGACCGCTTTGATTTCCCTGCTCTGCATGCAAGGATAGTCCAGAGCTGCTGCCCTAAAGAGAGGAGAGGTTTTGTGTGGCTATCTGCAGACTCTGTCCTATCTCCTGAAATTCATCCCAAAGGCATAAATTGGCCGCTTTTCAGATGGGAGAGCCAGCTCATACTGCCATTGCTGGTCAGAAATGGCTGGTTTCTTACTCTCTTGCTGCAGCTAAAGAACTGAATTCTGTGATGTTTTTACCAATAGCAATTCATCTCTGCTAGTTGGAAATGCCAAAGCTGCAAAAGGATCTTAAGTGGAGGACTCCGAGTAGGGTCTGGGGTGAGGCTGGTTTCCTGGTTACTCTGAACGGGAAACAAAAACAGAGTATGTTCGGATTTTAAGGAGTTCATTACAAGTGCTACCTGCTGTGTGGGTTTCCAGGGACACTCAAGTCTCTAAACATCCCGCATCACTGAGAAAAAAACACCAACGAAGCCAACAGGCAGAGGAGTGCCTGTTCTTCTTTGGCACTTCACAAGTTCCTAGAATGAAAAGTGCTGCTCATATCTACCACTGAAGTGGGGATTAGACGGAGCTCAGGCTCCGCTGACCCTCAGCTAAGATAGTTTCTTTTGAAGTACTTTTTATCATTACTCAGATATTTTGGTGCTATGTAGGCATGTTCTCAACAACGGCACTCCGTTAGTCCAAAACAACTTACTAAATTCTGTCTGTATGGGCACAAGGTTTACCAGCAACACAAAATATTCATATGATGTACGCAGCCTAATCACAAAACTTTTATAGAGATTTATAATGTCTTATCAAAACTTTAAAGTTTTATAAAATCTTATCTTTTATAAATATTTATCATTCTGTTACATCTGCTGCTGCTGACAAGAATGTATTATAGGCTGTTATTTTGGAATAAGTAGGAAAGTAGAAAAATCTGCCTGATATTTTTATTTTTAAATTGAATATTCTGCTTCCACATATGCATTTGTGAGACAGGGAAATTTCTCGTGCAGTTAGTCAATCAGGGTTATGAAAGGGATTGGGCAGAAGAAGAGAAGCAGTGGCCTAGCATGTACAAAAGAGCCCACAAATTTAAGGAGGTTGTGGACATAAAAGATAACACCTTGGCTGCAACGCTGCTAATATCACTGTTTTTTCAGGCCTGAGAAGTATCACACTGTAATCTCACAAAATCTTTGTGAAATTAGGGCCTTTGAGTCACCTGAGAGAAGCTGTCCAGAAGCAATGTGTGAAAGGAAGGGAGTTACAGGGCAAGGGAAAGCACTGAAAAAACAGACTTGCACTCATACGACGCAAACGCTTCTTGAAGCTGAAAAGGAGAAAGCACAAAAGCTGGCGAGGGGAAAGACGAGGGTGTGAGTAAGAGTCATGTACCTCTGATGTTGTTTCTTACCCTTTGTGCTATGTGTTTCATGCCTTAGGGTGAATGAATAATACTCTGTTTTGAAGACAAATTAAGTTAACTTAATTAATGCATAATGCATTGTTTTGAAGACAAATCAAATTACCTCTAATTAAATTGCTGGTTGTGGGTTCTCAGACAAAAAGGTGCATTCATGTGCCAAAGGCAGGCGCATTGTTTGGGTTCACACTGTTGGAAGGGGGACGTGTGGGGCAGGTGGCAGGTATGCTGCTGAGCAACCCAGACCACGAGCTCACCAGCTCTGTCCAGAAAAATTAGAGGGATCTCAAACACAGTTGCTCCCAAAACCTTTACAACCACAACTGGATTTTTCAACATTTAAACCCCAGCTGTTTCAGCGCCACTGCATTATGTCCTGAAATTATAGCAGTGTGAAGGTCACATCTGGCCATCACAAAAAACTACCTTTTTCAACAGTATACAGAACCAGCAAGTCATACAGTTTAAGATATGTCTGTCCCTCTATAAATAAAGGGCTAAGAGCTCTTTCCCTAGCATATTATTGCAGTGATACAAATGGAGGAATGAAGTATATTTTAAACAGGGGGCATTTAAAGACATAATTTGTGAGCAAACCAGTGGGACTGACTCTAATATTTCAAAGTTTAGCCAAAGAAAAAAAAGTCTGAAAATAATTTTAGAAATTGTCTGTCATCATCTCAAGCTGAAACTTTAAAAATTCCAATCTGTATCTTTATACCTTGATACATATCTTTAATTTATATCTTTACACCTACCTTCATGTCTTCATACCTATCTTTATTAACCAGCAGAATTTAGGCCCACTTAATTAAAAAACTGATTCTTGGAAACAAATGTGGGTTTACCTTTTGTGCAAGGTAGGATTTTAGCCTTGATGTTAACCAAGAAAATGCATCGCAAAAGAAAGTCCAGGTAACAGAAATGGAAAATAATTAAAGGCAACATAAACATTCACTTTGTGAAGTTTTTCATGGGTGACTGGAGCAGAGTCCAGTTTTAGGTTGAGCAGCATTGCAAATCCACTAAACCTACTGGGAACAGAAATACCATATAATTAAGGTGCCCTCAAACACTTCGTAAACTCTTCAGAGAGCTCCCTCCTGTGTAATTTCTGCCTTTGAAACATTCTGCACCGAACCACAGCAACAGCAACCGCACACAGCTCAGGCGGGGGAGGAAAGATAAGGATACTCTGCCCCTTGTTGTATCGAGAGCGCAATATTGGGAAGGAGGAATGTGACTATATTGGCTGGAATTTGGCGGGGGTTAAAATTTAAAACATTGCAAAACGCCATGAGAGCTGTGATGCTGATATCAGTATCAGCATAGTCCGACGTGCCTGAACATAAGTGTCAGTGTTGAGGATGCTTGTGCTGTTGGTATTTCATCATTTTAATTGCAATAATACCTACAGGTTAAGCCCCGCTGTGCCAGCTGCACATAGTCCGTGGGAGTACACCTACACGCTGTGTCTGCACTCCACAGGTTCTGCTCAACTCACAAGAAAATACCTACAACCTCAGCTTCGAGGTGCTTTAAGCAACTCTGTGTGGCTGAGGGGCAGAGGCAGGTTATAACCCTGCCCACTCTCGGTGATAAATCTGAGACCTCACTTGGACACTGCGTTTTCCAAAGGCCTTTCCACAATATGCCCCAAGGAAAGAGAAAATTTTACTCTCTCTGTCGGGAATATGTGGGTGTGAATCCCTGCAGGCTGGGGAACGACAGCACCACGTCCGCAGCAAGTGCCCTCATCCCCGAGAGCATTGGGCAGGCTACAGCTACTACCAAATCCACTGCTCCATCCCATGCCACCCCTGATTTGAGTGGGAGGGATCCCAGGGGATGCTCCAGCACTCCTTCCTGAAGCAGCTTCTTGGGCATGGTGGAAGAGCTCTGGGTTGTCCCTCGGGCACTGTTGCGCTCAGCTACTCCATCACCCCTCCAAGGAACTCAGGCACCAAACTTCAACACCTTAAATTAGGCTGCTAGGATGCCTCAGGTGGGCATCCAAGTCAGGCATGCTAAAACTCACCCAGAATTTCCAAGCAAGTAAGTAAAAATAACATTCCTTCTCGTGTTTTTGGCTTTTGCTATCTCCATCCCACCATGGATTAAACAAACATACAGATGTTTGCAGAAGGGGATGCCAAAGTGTAGGATGTTTTCTGTAGATTAGTTGCACGCACAACTCACGTGTAGTCAGGAGCGGTGATTTCAGATGCTGCCAGCTTGGCTGCCCAGTGGTGAAGCAGAGGGGAGCGTGTCTCTCCCAGGTCCTCAGTACAATTTTCTGCAACATTGCAGTTAGCAGTCTGTAAGCGATGTATCGCCTCTTCTTTGGTGCTCTTCATTGCGGTACAAAGACCTTGGGATGTATGCACTGTCCCTTTTTAAAATTTTGAAGTCGACTTCCATTTACTTTTCCCCCCAAGCCTTAAATCGCCCAAAATTCTAAGAAACATCTCCATGGAACTGAGATGCTGCTCCATACCCTTTGCAAATGTAAATTAACTGATCTTGCAGGAGTAATTGACAGAAAAGTAATTTCCCTTTATCATGACAAACAGTATTGCAGTATGAGAGTAATGACTACAATTTAAGCAGCTATGAATTGCGCATTAGGGAGCTCTAGGCCTGAATATTGCTCACAATGAAATTTAAATTGCATTTTTTCTGCATCTAGCTCTTTATAAATAACACTGCAGTTACAACCACAATAGTAATTTTTGTCACCAATTTCTTATTGTCACTGATAGTGGAAATAAAAGATCTAGCTAGCTGATGGTCAGTGCAGTAAATAGGGGTTAAAATACTCTTTATTACACTCAAACTTCACTAGAAATGGGAACAAACCAAAATCCTAGATCCAAACACAGGATGGAGTGTAAGTGCCTTGAAAACCTAAGCAAACATTTAGCAGCAGGGTCTCTTTCGATGGCTGGTAATACAAAAAAAAAAAAAAAACACAACAAAACAACAACAACAAAAGGATACAAGGCTCCCTCAACTTTGTCATATAAATTGTGGTTTTGATACAAATTTCTGGCTTGGACCTAACTCTCAACCTACCTGGTAACCATATTTAGATGCAGAAGAATAAGTATTTTAATATGTATTGTAGTAGCCTCCAAAACCTGCTGGATCCTGCACATCCAAGTACTGGCACAGGGGTGCTGCAAGCTCTACAGCTTTCAGTCCTTTATAATGCACTCCCTGCTTGCATCCAAGGTGCAACCACCCCCTCTGACCATGCAGGCATCCATCTCACTTGCACGCTGCTGAAATCCTTTCTTTGCAGTTAGCTTGTGAGGCTGATCTTCCTGCGAATAAAGGATAACTAAGGGACAGTCCTGCTCATAGTTTTGGTGTGACAATTTTTACAACCCATCAGCATGATCGAGTTCACCAGCACTCTCTTTTGACCCATGGCATGATCTTCCTGGAGGGCTGGAGCTCAGGGTCTGGCACCCATTCTTTACAGGTGTTTTACCAGGGGTTTTTATGTGTGGATATGAAATCTGTGAGGGCATTTCTTAACAACGACAGAGCAAGTTAAGCTGCCCATGCAGCTGTAGTCACAGCCATCTCCCTGCTGCGTTTTATAGGTGGGGTGAGCATGGGCTGTCCTTTACCCCATGGACAGTAGTGGTAGAGGCAGCCAAATCTGTAGCAGGAGTGTGCTGGTCTTCAGCTCTCTTCCTCCAGCCCGGGTGCTGTACGCATACACCCAGAAACTCTCTGCTTCTTGGAAATGCTTCGTCTCGGAAATGCAGCACGGCCCAAACGGTAGTAAAGCAATGCAATAATATGTTTTCTTTATATATATTTAAAATATCTTACGTCTTTTATTGCTCTACGGTTGAGCCATTGCCCTCTAACTTCTCACTGATTTTACAATAGGGTTGAGTCCTCGAGACAGGGCTTCATAGAGGAATAAGAGCGTGTTGAGGCAGGGGGTGGGGCTGGTAAAGCAGGCATAGGAGGTGACATCAAGAAATGCAAAGCAAAGCAGACATGGATATTGCTGTATGATGTGTGTTGGCTCGACTAAATGGAAATGAGCATCTATTACGTTTTTATAAACCAGGCAAAAATAGTCATAGGTAGAGATAAACTAGCTTCAGCGTAAATACAAGCTCTGCAGCATGATCCTCTGTGATAATGGGATAATTTACTGATGTAAAGAACTTTTTATCTGCAGTCTGTGAATTAGCTAGCATAGCTGTGTATGCAAGATATAAAAAAATACCCTGGTTTTCTAATGGCCCTCTCAGGGAATGAGTAAAGGATCTAAAAGATCAGCGGAAAAAGAGACAGGCTGAAATAGCAACAAAGAGGCAAATGAATAATTTTGTGCATGCAGGACTCTTCTGTAGCTTTTTATTTTGCAAGCCTCCATAACAGTTTTCTGTTTCTTTGACCCTTTCTTACCACTCTGCAACTTTAGAGAGCTATAGGTATCACAACTGTCTAATGCCTGTGAAGGAGCAAAGGAAATAAACAGCCTAAAGATGAAGATCTTGGGGTGCTGGTGAATGAGAAGCTCAACATGACCCAGTAATGTGCACTTACAGCCCAGAAGGACAACTTCATCCTGGGCTGCATCAAAAGAAGCGTGGCCAGCAGGTCAAGGAAGGTGATTCTGCCCCTCTACTCTGCTCTGGTGACACCCCACCTGGAGTACTGCGTCCAGATCTGGGGGCCTCAGCACAGGAAAGAAATGGACCTGTTGGAGCGGGTCCAGAGGAGGGACACAAAAATGGTTAGAGGGCTGGAGCACCTCTCCTATGAAGACAGGCTGAGACAGTTGGGGTTGTTCAGACTGGAGAAGAGAAGGCTCCGAGGAGACCTGATAGCAACCTTCTAGTACCTAAAGGGAGCCTCCAGAGAAGATAAGGAGGGACCCTTTATCAGGGATTGTAGCGACAGGACAAGGAATAACGGTTTTAAGGTGAAAGAGGGGAGATTTAGATGAGATATCAAGAAGAAATTCTTTACTGTGAGGGTGGTGAGCCACTGGAACAGGTTGCCCAGAGAAGTTGTGGATGCCCCATCCCTGGAAGTGTTCAAGGCCAGGTTGGATGGGGCTTTGAGCAGCCTGGTCTAGTGGGAGGTGTCCCTGCCCATGGCAGGGGGTTGGAACTGGATGATCTTTAAGGTCCCTTCTAACCCGAACCATTCTGTGATTCTATGATCCCTATGCTGCCAAAAAAGCCTAAGATCATGATTAATGGAAGAAATAGTTTGATGTGACAGCTGCTGAGAATTTACCTTGAAAAAATATCCAATCTGAAAACATACACCTTGAAACTGGTTGAAATTGAAAGCCACTACAGTAGAGCAAATTGGAAACCTTTTAATAGTGGCTAAAATATTTTCTCTTTAACTGAGACCCGCATATTACCTTCAGTCTGAGAATAAATACTTTGAGTCAAGAATTTTTTGATAGAAATCTATAATTACCTTTGCAATATTGCTGGTATCCATCTACTTAGCAAAGACTCTGACTTTATTAGCTATTTAATCATCTGAAATACTCTATTAAGAAAAGCTCAGGGACAACAATGTCTCTGTCAGATTCTGCAGCTGTGAGGTTGTGTATTTAATAACCTGTTATATTTCAGACCCTGTAGAAATTAGTCACTGTGACTTTTATTCTTTTAATCAATCCCCAGATTACAGATCTGACCAAATTAAAACTTTCTTTGAAGCTAGCTTCACAGAGTTTTCATCCTGACCTAAGATTTAGATAACCTCAAAGTCTCTGTCAGCAATCCATGTTCCTCCAAAATGTTTAAAAAGTTGTAATTTTAAGGTCACATCCTTGCATGTGTGGCAGCTGATGGGGACTCTGCCCTGACCTCAGTAGGAGCAGGGATGGGGAACTCCTGCTGTGCCTCCAAGTGTGCTGCAGAGCTGCGGCACCCATGCATGATCTGGCCAGCAATCATATCTGATGATGAACCTCCAAACTGACAAGAAAATGATGGAAATAAGGCCACACCTGTCAGTGGGGATGCAGCTCCGATGTAAATGGCAATGACTGACTCCCAGTCCCTCCCCGCCTTTCTCCATGATGTTGCCTGCTGGAGGCAGCCTCAGGCAACGTGACTGTGACCTGGGGGAATATTATACTCCAGGCACTGGCCATCTCCACATCTTTCCTCCGGGAGACACTATGGGGACAGAACTGCAATGGGAAAGTCTCCAGAAGTTTGTCAGGGCTTAGAAAGCATGCAAAAACGTTAGATACCATGTGCCTGATTCTCCTGGTAGAGCTGCACCCATAAATAAATCCCACATCTCTTCTTTTCTGCACAGGGGGTGTCTCTGGCCAAGTCAGTCAAGGAGGCCAGCCTTTGCTAACTATGTTATTTGTCTAACAGCTCAAGGGCTAAGTCAGTGTCAACAGCTGGTAGAGCTGAGACAGCCAAGAAAAGCCTTCTGGGGAGCCCAAGCCTTGTAGGCCAGCTCAGTAAAGAAAGAAACACCATGATTCAGAACAGGGAGGGTAAATAATGCTGGTCTTCATTTAAAATCATAAATTATACAGTGGATGAATCAAATAACCTCTTATCTAGTTTATTCCTTTGCCACTGCCATTTTCTCCCTTGCATTCCTTTGCCATGAGTTCAGCCCGTATCATCTCCCCCCGTTGTTGATCCCAGATTAAGCTAGCCGAAAGGCATGGAGTACGAGGGAAAATGCTGCTTTTCACAGACTGCAAAGCAAGACCGCTTAGTGGGTTTCCCAAGCGTTAGGACTCCAGGGACAAGAGATTTGGCTTAAGGCTGGTTGGGAAGGTTCTGCAGCTGCCTGGAGGTGGGAAAACAAAATGGTGTTTTTATTTTTACGGGGTTAATGAGAGATCAGGGTGGGTCTCTACAGCTGGAAAGACAAAGGGCAAATGGAGGTCAAGGCTATTACACTGATTCAACAGATGTCTCCTAGCCTTCTTGGAGATGATGGTAATGAGAGTAAATAGTCCCTAGCCCTGCTCATAGTGAAGACTTTCTATGTTTCGAGAACTTTTTTTTGTGGTACAGTGACTGCTCTGACAGTCAGACAGATTCACAGCCCCACCTTGCTCCAAACTTGAGATGAGATGAGATGAGATGAGATGAGATGAGATGAGATGAGATGAGATGAGATGAGATGAGATGAGATGAGATGAGATGAGATGGCAACAAAAAAACAGCAGGTAAAAGTAGAAAGTAGAAAGAAGTAGAAACAGAAGTCCACATTCACCTAACCAGTGTCAGACGAGCATGAGCTGCAGCGCACCACAACAGAAGTAGCTCAAGGATAGATTTTGAAGGTGAGTTTACTATGTTAACTATGTTAAAAATTAAAATTTAACTACATTTAAAGCTTTTAACTATAGTAAAAACTATGTTTAAAGTTTGCTAGGTTAACTTTACCTGTGAATGGAAGGAAAGCAAGAAAGGCAGATGATAAACTGGAAGTTGAATCTGCTGCTGTTAACTGGGCAAAGAATAGTCAGTCTCATAAACTGTAAGATTTGATAGAAAAGGTAAGCTCAAAGGGGAGGACCTTACAGGGAGGACCACGAGTCTGTGTCTGTGGGGATGACAAGTTGATCTTTTGAAACCAAGATGCAAAAAGCTTTGTTTTGTATGGATTTAAATGAGGTAGTTCAGAGGGCGTCTGAACATTGCGATGAGGATGGGATGCTGGCCTAACATTACCAGGATCTGGCCTTCATAGAGCAAGATACAAGCCAGGCTAGAGAGAGGACCCTTTTGATGATGCTTCGTGGGCTGTTGTTACATGGGCATTGTCCCAGCATCAGTAAAATGAAGGACAAGAATGTCCACACAATGTTTAAGTGGCACTGCATCTCATGTTAAGCATGTAAGTAGCCCACTTGCATCATACTGAACGCAGTCCAAATTATTTGGATTACTTTCTTTAGGAATACTGATCTGCCTTTTGCCTTCAGGTAGTGTCCAGGTTTCCCAAGTCTGGTTCCTGCACATTCTCAAAACTTCTGCTATCTATCCAACCTTCCAGTTGCTTGAACATTTTTTCTCCTTTTCTTCCTCTGGATCTCTTTCTGTGCTGGCCTTTCCCGGTGCCTAATGCATGCGTTATCATATTGACTATGGCATATTCTCTGAATTCAAATTCTTCTTTAAAGCACTTTAGTACCGGGTAGCTCTCCAGGCAAAACTGCCTCTTGCACTGTTGTCTACTTCATTTATCCCAAAGCACATCCTTGCCCAGGTTTGAGCACATCTGTTTCACATCTCCTTTATTTGATGTCACTTCTCAGCCCTTCCCACTTTTCTCCTTCCTGCTCCATTGTTTTAATTCTCGGTGTTCATCTGATCTATGCTGCCAGCTCTACCAAAGCTATTTGTCCCGATTCTCATCCTAATTATGGAGATTTACTCCACAAAGATGGAGTAAGAGGAGTTATTCTGGTATTGCTGATACACCAGCATCTGAATCTGGGACTGATTTCTTTCTTTCAATAGCCTGCATGATTTTGGCAATATAATTGGCTAATAACCTGCTTTCATTTAGAGTACTCAATACCAAATTTAAAATTTGTAGAAGATGAATTCTGGGAAAAAAACCTTCTTATTGTAATTGTCTGTGTAACAAAAGATGTTATCTGGCAAACAGGAGTTGCTAAAGAGGCTTCCAGTCATAACTGGGAATAAGATGGAATTCCTTGTTGTGTAAGCCATCAAACCAACATGACAGACAGGCTAGCCTTCAGCGGCCTACAGCAGGGAAGACTTTAAAGACTGAATTTCTTTTGAAACATTTAAAAATATTTTGACACTTCTAATCTCAGGAATAAGGAGGAGATTGCTCATTATTACGCAGAAGATGCGAAGCTGCAGAGCAGAATAGTGTAAATCCTTCAGTTCATCAAGAACAAAATATTTTTCCATTAAATACAGCTTGAACCTTCTCTAGTGCTTCTTTTTCATCTGCTGTTCAGCTCACCAAAGCTACATTTTCTCAAAGCACCACACTTTGGCTGAAGACACAGTGTGGCTTCTTGCCAGATATAATGATTTAAAGGTATTTGTATGCTTACTTGAATTGCTTTGAATGGACATAACTGCTGGGTTTTGTACCATCAGCTCCTTACATTCCTGCAGCGAACTCTTTCCTGTTACGCTCCAGGTCTCCCAAACTCCTTGCCTCTACAGGTTAGGGGACACTGAAAAAATGTGTAACTCTAGAGTGTGATGACAGCTTTTGTAAAGCATGTCATTGATCTGAGCAGCGATGGGTCCTTCAGGGAAATTAGCCATGTGCCTGGAGGCTGCCCGGGAATACCCGCTGGGAAAGCAGTTCCCTGGCCAGAGATGCCTTGTGTAGGTCTGAGCTGACTCACAGGTGGCAGGGAGAGTCTCCAGGGCTGCTGAAATCCCCTGCATCAGATACCCACACAGCTTTCTTCCGTGGGACAGAGGAGAAAAAGAGAAGAGAGGAATAAAGGTCTGTAGACCTCCATAAAAGGAGAAGGAGATGCTTTTGCTGAAGCTTGGTCGCCTGCTTGGTGCACTCAGTGCAGGGTAGGGGACAGAGCAGCACAGAAGCCGTGGATGGGAAGCACCTGCCGAATGTACGTGCACTTTTTCTTGCAGGCTGCACCCTGGTGACCACCGTCACCTTGTGCTGTGATATGTGGCTCAATCCTTTTCCTGGCCACATCGCTGCTGTCAGGAGATGGCATCAGTGAAGGAAATCAGCTGTGAACTGACACAGGTATAACACTGACAGATCTTAAAAATATTTCAAAGCCATTCAGCATCTCCTGTTTTCTGTGTGGATTAATTTCTTCTGGCCCTTCATGGTCTCCCTGACCTTGCCATGTATCTGTGAGCTGCTGACACTTCAGCCATGAGTTATGACAGAAGTTATGGATCTGTGCAGTCCTGTTTTATGATGATGATTTATCGTTTGTATTACAGTCATGCCTAGAGGCCTCAAGCAAGATCAGGGTCTCATCGTACTAGTCACTGTATAAACATGTATTAGGAGACGATCCTGCTCTGAAAAGATCACAAACAAAAGGTGGGAGGAGGAACAGAAGCCCAGAGATGTGAAATGCATTCCCCAAGGCAGCCCAAGGATAAGTATCAGGGCAGGGAGCAGCAGCGCTCATGTCCCTCAGCTCCTGCCTGTGCTCCTGTCTGCTGCTCCTCCACCTCCTCCTGCCAGGGGCTGTGCAGGGGATGGCACGTTCCTGCTTCGCCATGCCTCTGCCCATGGCCCAAAATCCGTCACAGTGTGCCAGGAGGCACATCTCTGCCTCCTCCGTGGGAGCTGCACATACACTGGTGCCCAGGCAGGTCAATGCTTCTGCTGCGCTTTCGAAATTATTTTCTTTCCATTGTTTTTTTTCACCTCTGAGCTGACAGTCATTGCTACCAGCAGAGTTGTTGGTTATCACCTCCAAGCAGAGACCGGACGGCTTCATGCCTTTTCAGAGCAAAATAAAATAGGTAACTTAAAATGATTGTCATGTTAGATATAGATGCAAGGTATCTGTGGTGCATCAGTGAGACCGACAATGTACTAAACTGCAAGCACAGAGACATACTATGGGACAGCTGCATCCCACCTCCGCTTAATGGGGCTTGGACCTCAGTTCTGGCTATCCCTAAACACTACCCTTGCTTTGCCTTTGCGGCAGTTAGGGGATAAGTGGAGGGCAACGTTTTTCCTCCTTTTGTAATTGTTATTGCGCTTTGCATTATGACCAGAGCTGTTCTCTATGTATAAAAATGTCGTTTCCAGAGCTTAACCTGAAAGCTGGGTGTGTGGACTAGCATCAGTCCTGTGTTAATATGAGTTATACACTGAACATTGCTTTGAAAATGCTGTCAGCTAATTCTATCCAGGAAAGAAAAAAATGAGATGCAGACTTGGCCGGAAGATTTTCAAAGAGGAAAAAGCCAGACTGCACCTATGGAAATACTTGGTTATGTCCTTTAGAAAAGCAGGGAAATAAAAATACTGAGAGAGCAGGTTTGCCTCTCACTGCTGACAGGCGTACCGGTACAGCAGTCAAGAGCAGGCAGACACGCTGAGATGACATCAGGGTGACAGGAAGGTAGTAAATTGAGGGGCCCTAGTGAGCTGTGAGGGCTTCCAGGAGACTCTCTGATGCTGGCTAGGCTCCAAGGCCTGCTAGAAAAAGCAGAAGATGCTGCTCCCAAAGAGCCTGGAAGGTTTGAGCTGGATATAAGGGCAATGGAAATGTTGGCAGGCCGGCAAGGCCGCTGTTGGAGCCACGCAGGAGGGCACCGTGCCCTTCAGCGAGCTTCTGAAATAAGGAACTTGACGGAGAATGGCACGACTTTTATCTCCAGGCAAATATTTGGGCTTCCTCTTGCAACATCTGAGCAGTCTTTTGGTGCTTTCATGACAGAAAGTGCTTACTCCAGCTAACGCCAATATATATCCTCCGTTAGCTTAATATTAACACTGCAACTGTGGCAGGTGGGGCCAGGCAGCCATTTTCTATCTACACAATCTTCAGTGTAGTTCAAGAGCGCAGCAAAGACCTGAATCACAAATACATCCAGGAGTGTTTGCAAACCATAGGAATTCCTCTTTGCTACACAGAGCTGGGGAGTGTCCAGACTTCCCAGCCCCACCTGCCTTTCCCAGGCGTGATCCACCAGTTGTTCTACGTGTTTGTCGGACTCTTCTCTCTTCATAACACAGTTCAGCCGATGCTCATTATATCTGCATGCTACTCTCACCGTATAATGCCACGAGGAGTGGAGACTCTCCCCACAAATGTGTTTAAAAGAGTTTATACCACTTCATTCTTTTACATGGATGCAAATAGCGTCACAGGAAGCAATCTCTGCATCAAGTCCATTCTCCTGGCAAAGCATCAGCATCTGTTTCCTCACCCCCAGTAGGAGCTTTGCTGCTGCTTGATTCAGAATTTTCCATTAATTCCCTGTTGCCATCCATCAACTCATGAGTTTGAAATTTTCTACCATTGCTGAGTAAAGTAGTGGCTGTTGTTTTCTCCAGCTCCTTGAAAGAGGGCTGGTTCCCCAACTGATGTTTATTACCAGCACAAGCCTTTTTTTGATAATGAAAAACCAGTCACTGAATATTTTCCATATTGTGTTGTCTACTTAACACCCTCATCCGTCTTTTTTTATTTCTTTTTTTTATTCCTTCTGTAAAACGGACACAAGGGGTAGTGCCGGCTGCCTTCACAGTCAGCCAAACCACCGCCCCGTGCCTCAGCACAGATGTCACATGTGTTACATACATGTTTTCACACTGACGGAGAGGCATCCTCAGGTCAAAATGAACCATCAAACAAGTCTGCTCTTTCCAAACAGACATTTTTATGCCTTGTCCCTGTGAGCCAGCTATTGACAATCCCAGCACTTGGGGCTGGTTTTCCTTTGCCTTTGTTGTCAGATACGAGGGTGATCTAAGCTTCTTCAAGGGCGAGACGCAGAGCAAGCAGGACACACAATTTTATGGCACCAGGCTTTGCTGCTTCCACTTCTCAGGGAGAAAAATCCATTTCTGACACGGCATGTGGTCTGTAAACCAGCTTAGGAGCAGGTCCCTTTCAGAAACCTGGTGGAGCTGAGCTGCCTGTGGGGCTCCCCTTCAGTGCCTGGAGCTCAGACCCCCAGTCTGCCACGACGTCACCCTCCTGGTCAGAGCAGGGGCTGGCCCTTTCTTTGAAAACCCATGGTAAATACAACACCACCAGCAGTGCAAAGAGGTTTGGGGGTCAAATCAGTATCGTTGACTTTCGTGGAGACATACCCAGCTTGGCTGCTGCAGTTCTCATGGGCTCTCGTAGCGTTTGCCAAACAACCCAACGCTACAGCGTCAGCCAGCCACGTCTTGCAGACGGGATCACAGGCGCATCCATTGACTGCCGCAGCACTGTTTGTAGGAATAGATATTACACCTGTGAGGTGGAAATGTGTTATTAAAGCCATAAAGATAACAACATTGCTCCTACGTGGACAAATTTAGTGCAGTGTCTATTACTGTTAAATGGCAAGATTACAGTTGTAACAATATGGAGATGTAAATGTAATTCTGCATAACATTGTGTAATCATTAAAATCCATATAAATTTTGCGCACTCAAATTAAACACAAGCGACTACTGCTTGACACCTGAAACATTAGCATAATATTCAATGCCATATGGTTGGCATTTTCTGTTTCTTCTATCTGTCACTCTTCATTCTTGTCAGCTGCTCATGAGAACTTGCCAGATAATATCTGCACCATTGCCAAAAATATCTAACAGCTGGTGTGGTACTGGTTAAACACTCCGTAATGTTTCAAACTTTAGTGCTCCCATCTATGCCTTAGAAAGCTGGTTCTCGGAGCAGATGTTTCGCTTTGCTTTTAAATTAACTTCAGTCTGCTTTTGTGTCAGTGGTGTGTTTTTACGCTCCATCATGCTGCTGCCTTCTGTGAGATAAACGAGCTCAATAGAATCCTGCCTTTGACAGCCTTAAAACACATAACCTGGCATGATAAACTCTGTGTTAAAAATGCGCTCTGCTGTCTGCTGTGGTACCTGACATGGGCTTGGGGGCTGGACTTGAGCTGCAAATTTACAGACACCAGTTCAACTGAGCCGGTGATATCTTAAATTTCCCCGTGTCCACGTGATCCTCCTTGCGGCACGGAGATGTGCATCTGCTTGATGCCCTTGGCACCACTGGCCACCAGAGCCCCTCTGTCATTCGGAAGTCAGCATGGAGGGACCTAAATGCCCAAATGAACCTTCTGAGGGATCCAAAGCATAATGTGGGCTTAAGACACAAGCTGCTCTGGCATGGTTTAGAGCTCTGTCCCCCCAGCTGGGGAGATGGCAGCAGGGTCCATACTGGTACCCAGGCATGCAGTTGGAGTGCAACCCAGGGCCCTTCATCTTGCAGGGTGTGAGGCCACTGGTGGAGGACTGGGAGCAGAAGACACATTTCTGACTGTAAGTACCCTTTAAAACAGTGCTAATGACTAAACTGGGAATTCTCTAACGTCTTCTGTACGGAAATCAATGTGAACTCTGAACGTGCTGAAATATGTGTAGTTGGGTGATTTGCCCATTAAGATTTATGATGGGCCAGGCACACGAACATTGATGAATTAAACAAACACCTAATTTCATAAACAATCTGATTTTATGGATAGCATATGCAGTTCCCTTGGGGCTGTGAGTTTAAAAGACTGATTTACGCCTTTGGAAAAGAGGACTCCTTGCTTTTTCATTTTGTGCTTCTTTTCCTGGAAACAAGGAGTTATCTTACCTTTTGCTCCTTCAGGTTCACTTCCAAATGAAGTCACTATTCAATTAGAACACTGGGTTGAATTTTGAGTCCTTAGACATTGTGACGGAGGGCATTTACTGAGAAGCTGCTAAGACGTCCTTCTGTCCCCAGATGACTTCGTAGGGACAAAAATGGGGAGTGAAGAGAGGATATCTCTGTCCCTCCAGAATGCCATTCCATCCTGCTAGGCTGCTTTTAGGTCATGTAGACAATGACCTAATATGTGCCCTTTTTACACAGAGGCATTTTAATTTGGGCTACCTTTTGGCATATGCCACCCTTTCTGAACCGCGACTCCCCTGTTTCGGCTGCCGTACAGGCACGCAGCAAAAAGGTGATGGCTGCCTGAGTAAGCTTCCCATCTTACAGGAGGCAAGAAAGAGAAGTATGGACAGGCAAAGAGTGCAGGTAAATATATGGGTTCATGCTATAGGCAGTGGCCTTAGCATGCCATCACCAACGGCAGGCTCTACACTCATTTTTGCCACGTGGGATGCATAAATGTTGGATTTTCAGATAGTGGCTTGTGCCTCTCATTTTCCTCTTCTCTGCACATGCAGACCTACTCAGATGGAAGAAGTGCAGGCAGAAGAGTCGTGGGCTGCATATAACAGAAAATAGATTTGCACAGTTTTTATTCTTTGCAGACGTTCCCGCCCCTCCACTGCATCCCTGGAAATTATCCATCTTGGATAATGGATGGAATTAGATTAGAAACAAGACAAGATGCAATTACTCACTGAGGACGAATTGGATAAACTGGTAAAATGGGGCCTGCAGCTGGGGCTGTGAGCGTCTGGTTTGTGTGCGCGAGGAGGAGTCGCAGAGGATTTCATCCTTGGCATTAGCTGTAATAGGATAAACATATTTTCTGTTTATTGTAATGTAGCCTTTTACCCACATTAAAAATCATTACTGAGCCATTATCTATCACATAATGGCTGGTATCACTTATTCCAGTAAGGTGCTATTCACAAGAAGTCCCTAAGTTGAAAAAAAAAAGTTATTCAAATGAAAATAAGCTTTATTTTTGATGAGGAATAAAGAAACTACCTCAGGACAGAGAACTGCACCAAGATGCTCGTAAGGCTTCTTCCCGCGGCACGTGGGATCCAGGGCAGGAACAAATGTCAGCCCACTCATTTCTTGGTCCAGGCTCAGCTCTTTTCCGAAGGAAGTCCTTAAATTTCTCCCTCACCCCCAGGGTTTGCAGGTTCATTTCTGAAGTATACACGCGAATGGGGCAATCTTAATTTGTTTAGGTGCTTGGTACATCCCTCTTTAGATTTTCTATTTCTTTAGGCATTTGGACACTGTTGAAAGTCAGGCCATCAGATTAGTTTGAGGCCACGGAAGAGGTACGTCAGAGCAGAGAGCACAGATGCTGTTGGGAGGGGTATTGCACTGCTTTTCCTCTCACACGTGTTTACTTGTGAATATGCCCATTGACACGGCGAGGTTTTGACAGTGGGAAGCTTCTGCTAATGTATGTTCAGGCCCAATTATTACTATTTTTTTTTTTTTGTCTGTAGAATCCTTGGACTATTTTGCTGTAAATGCTTCATTTTACACACAGTAACTGAGACGAAAAAATTCAGCACAATGCTACACCCCCAAAACTAAAGATGTTGGTTATCAAACTATGATGTTCTGCTGCAAAAAGACAACTAAAAGAATGACATAAGTAGATGTTCCTGGAGGCAAAACATGTAGTACAGTGCAGCTCATTACTTAGTAATGTGGCGCACATACATGTGATTGTAATCCATCATTTTTACCACCACCTTGAATAGGATTATAGCCAACTTTTAGGGTCATACAGGTACCTGTAATCCCAGGCAGAGAGTTCCTTTCAGCTCAGGCCATCGCAAATCTGTCATTTGTGGTGTTCCATTTGTGTTCTTTAGTTTATGAATGTGAATTATTTGATGGAAATCGTTTCAGTGCAAAGGTAACCAGGTGATGCTTTTGACTGAGTGCCAGCCAGCAGGGCAGGAAATCAGTTTTGCACTTCTTGCTGATGATAGGTTTAACTATGGGACTTTTTTGGGTTTTTTAATGTCTTTTTTATGTCTCTGTATTGATACAAGATATATTAACATGAAGTTTCCAAACTCAACCCCTGTCCTCCATATTCTTTGTACAAGTACTTAAAGCATTTGAGTTGTCCCATTCACTTCAGCAGGCTAATCAGGTACATAATCAGGTGTGTATAATACATACAGGGTCAGGGTTTATTTCCTAACAAGATTACAAAAGAAAGACAATGCTAAGCATGGTGGTTGTGACACAAAGTCGTTAAACATTTCCTCTTCTATGTGCTGCTTTTATGTGCTGATCACTGTCTCTATGGGCCTGAGAGTCTGCCCCATAGGTCTGATGTAGGATGTCAGTTGATGGTCAGCATGGGAAAGCACCCATGTGTATGTAAAGTCAATACAGTTTCTGAAGTGAAAGACAAAGAAATAGAAAGAATTTTAAAAACCTGGTTTTCTTCCTGATTTTCTCGTTCTGTTATGTTGCTATAGCAAGTCAATGCCTTCTGGTGACATGGGAATCCGCAGAAGTAGCCAAGTCCTTCATGCACTGTAGAGGGGGCACTGCGCTTTGCTTTTTGGAATCACCTTTTTTTTTATTGGGAGTATTTCTAAGGCCAGATTCAGAGAGGCTGAAAGGCTGAAATAGTTGTCTATATTGAGTAATGGACTTTATCAAAGATTTTGTAGACTTCTAAATCTTTAATTTCTCAGAACTCCTCTGGAGGCTGGTATACTTCCCAAAGCTTCATAATGTCAGTAGCAATGACTTAAAAGAAAATCAGTCAGAGCAATGAAGGTAACTCACAGTTCAAAAAATACATTTTTGTTTTGCCAGTACTTCTTTAGGAAATATTTTGCTGAATTTTAGCACAGAAAAAAAACCCTGTCATCTATTTAAATTTCTTAAGTAACTTTTAAGGGTTTCACTTGGCTGACACTTCTTGGCCTTGCGTTAATCTCGGGATTGTTTCACAAGAGACCCAGGGAACACCCACTGATAACAATGTCAAACATTCAATGTATTTACTGAACGTTTCCACTTGCTTGATCATTAAGGCATGCTTTGAGTATGAGGTCACCGATGTTGTGTAAGTGCAGAATTTATGGGGTGATTTGAACTATAGGGGAGTCTTGACATGTTTTTGGCAAATACCGTCAGATACCGTGGACTGATGCCACTCAGAATTGTAGCTCTGGGATATAATCAGGTTCTAGCATGAACGTGTTGCATTAGAATTCAAATCCTCTGATTACAGAGAAGATGGGAAAAAGGTTATTTAAACAGGCCATGCATACACTGTAGGAATCTTTTAACAGGACACATTTTCTTGGCTGTTAAAACAGATGATTTAAACATTAAGTCTTTAAACAAACAAAAATGAAAATGCAGTTTTTAGAAAATCAGAGGAGAAAGCTTTACATCAATGTAGCATGCAATCACTGCGCTCTCCTTTGGAATCCTGCATTTCAGCTGGAGGGAGCAGCCAAGGTCTAAGTTTAGAAGGTGGGAGTGAGACGGATTCACCAGCAGCGTGGGCTGTAGCCCAGCCTGGGCTTCCTAAACTGTACTCCTGGATTTGCCACCGACTTGCTAGGTAGCCCTGCAGAGCCTATTCAAGTCCTGTTTAAAACTCATTTAAATCATGAAAAAATCTTCAGTTGGATTTTAGCACCTTTTAGATATAGCGATAATGACTTTGGCTGCCTTCATTTGCCGCTTCTCTGCTTGTACTGCTGTGAGAGTAACCTAAGACTTGGAGTCCTTGAATGAAACCAAACGGGAACAGGATCTGGACGTATGCAATTGCTGACTTTATCACATGCCTGCTGCCTGGCTTTGAGTTTTCTGACTCTATTTTTCCTCCCACCTCTCGTTTTGCATGTTGAAATTGCAGGCTCCTTCAGACAAGGTCCATTTCTCACAAGAGATTTGTAGAGTCTGTTGTCTGTGGTCGTGCTGCAAGACAAACAATCAGCGATAGCTGCCACTCGTGCAGGATGTTTCAGCGGTTCTCTCCCACTTTGCCTAAAACACGTAAATAAAGCCAGTTCTGGTATTGTGCACGTTTTAGTCCTTTGCAAAGCCATTAACCCTTTGACATTAGTCCCACTAATTGGACTTTGTTTCATTACCTGAACTTTTTCCCTTAACATCGTAAAAATCATGTTGTTAGCTGGTTGCCAAGTACAGGAGACCACAGGTAAATGAACAGCATTTCAGTGTGGGTTCAGGAAGGAAATACTCTCCTGGTATTGACTTACGCTGTATTTCTTCATCCCACCTATAATATAAAGGAAGGAGACAGAATAAAAGCCACGGAAAGTAGAATAAAAGGTAAAAGGAAGAAGTGATTCTGGGAGTTTGCATATATACTTGTCAGATAAAGACTAAACAAGACTAGCTGATCCATGGCCAGAGTCTTTTGTGAAGGGGGCATGACTGATATACAAAATAGTAGATTTGACACATATTTTATAGGGATCCTTAGCAGAATATGCACTGGAGGATTTTAAGGAACAGTCCTGCTCTTGAAAGGTAACATTCACGGAACTCCACAGGTTTTGGGAATGTGCTGTCTAGCCCTCGGAGTCCACCTCTTACAGGAAAGGCCTTTGAATGGTGTGTCTCAGAACTGACCTGCTCCCTGGAAGATTTTCAGGATTACTTTTTAAAAATAACTTTGTTTTATTAGACCCGTTTACATGGAATAAATGGGCAAATACTGTGATCTGTGTTCCTACCCTTATTTTTATTTAATGTTTCATATTCCTATTGGGATTAGGGCTCTCCTATGACAGAGAAAGGACATCACAATTTTTGGTGGAAAACAGAGCGCAAAGTCTTCTGACAAATAGCGCAAAAATTTCTTCGCTTTTTAGGCAAACGTCGTTCTCCAGATATCTGAAAGACTTAGATATTAGAGAAATGGGTGTATTAGTGTAGTGAAGCTGACATTATCGGGTGTTGTATATGAGAAATGTCATTTACGAGTTGTCACACAGCTATTATTAAGAGACTATTCAGCAGAACACAGTACATCATAGTGACTGTCACAGCACTCGCTGCAATCACCAAACAACCAGACATAGCTAAACAGAACATTTCTTTCGCTTTCAGGACAAATCACAATTATGGTTTATTTATGTGATGTATTCGTTGCATTTAGATGTTCCCCCATCACGGTGCCTGCCAGGTGGGGTAGGCAGCAGTCCAGCCTCCCGCAGCTGGGGAGCTGAGCCCTTCATGCATCCCATGGGATGGGGCTGCTGGTACTCCAGCTCTGGTCCCCTTCGTTCCCCTACCAGCAGTTGTGGAGGACAGGGTCTGGCGGCTCTAGGCAGTCTCCTGGCCCTGGCTCTGGGCAGGATGGGGATCCAGCAGCTTCCAGAGCTGCTCCTCCCTTGCTGCCTCCCCCCAGCCTCCGGGGCAGGGGCACTTGCTGTCCTCCTTCCCCACAGCATCTCAGACACACTCAGGTGTCTCCCTCCAGCTACACATCACGGCAAGTACTCCATGGGCTTCCCCACAGCCATAACTATCTACACCAGATATTAAAATGCAGACAGATAAATGAAAGTTAGCTCTAGGTTTAGGATTTGAGCATTCACTGCTTGAATCCCTGCGAATGTCTTCAGCTCACATACTGCATTCAGACTGTTAAGCCTTGATCCTCTAATCTCTCCACCAGTTGAACTTCCATTGACTTTAACCTGCCCAGCCATATCCTTTAAAGCCAGCCTCCCCCAGTTATTGCACCACGTGCAGCCCCGCTGGACCTCTAAATCTTTCAAGAGGTTTGTAATTTGGTGCATTCCCTAAGGAAGCTTTGGAAGGGGTCCAAGGACAAGGCTAATTTAGGAGACGGGAGAATACATCTTCTGAAGAAATGGCTCCAAGACCTTAACATGTTGGGCCGTGAAAAAGGAGCAGGTGAGATAGGATTTAATTACAGTGTACAAGTACCTAAGGGGGCAAACACAGAACTAGTTCTGAATCTATAGCAAAAAGGTAAAATATGGGGTCAGGGGCTGAAACTGAAGCATATTTCTCTCATACAGAGAAATATTTTACATATACTCTGTATATGTAATAATCTGGCAAACAAGGTAGTGGAAACTCATATTTGATGTAATAACCGATTTATTACTGTTGCTGTGTGACGGTGTGATCAGGATGCCCAGCTGACGATTCTTGTCAGTCACAAATGGCTCTTTTTCTGTATTGTTTGGTGTTTCAATCTACTGTGCTGTTTTGGGGAGGGTGTCTTTAAAGCTAAGCTTCCAGGACTTAAAAATAGAGATAATATTTAAAGGCTAATGGTAAGAAATATGTAATTTTTTTTTTCATTAAATGCTTTAAAGGTTTATGCATATAGTATTGTAGGTCTTACAAAATGGCATGACTCCCTGTATGGTCTGGTGCTGCAGAAGAACACACTGCACAATTCTGATGAACTTCTGGCAGGTGAAAAGTAAGGTTTCTGTGACACCAAAAATAGTAATATGGTACTGGGATAAATGGGCATTCCACCTTATTCACCCGTGCCATGTTTTTGTGGTAGGGGAAAATAAAAGATCTAATTTGGAAGCTGAGTACAGCAGGCGAAGCATGAACTTAGGCTCCCTTAAAAAAAAAAAAATGTCTCTCCATTAATTTGCAATGGTTTGAGTTTAAGTTTTTGAATCGGTTTGTGCAGGAGATGGCCCAGTTTCAGCTGGTGCTTCCGACTCTGAAAAACGTCAGAACACATGGAGGCAACTGGGCCGGTGGTCTGCCCCTTTGCAGGCTGAGTAGCTTTGTTTTCACCCATTTCCAATCATTTAATCATCTACTAATGAAAAAGATGCTCAGAGAAAAGGTTAATGTGAGACGTAAGTTGGACTTATGAGGCATCAATAAGCAGGTTATTATTTTAGAGAGTCTACATTCGTGCTGCATGTTTCCTAAACAATGTCCAGAGCTGATTTATTTACTCCACCATAAGTGCAAGAAAATAACGAGTGAGGCAGCAGTTCTTTCTGCCAAAATCTCTGTGTACTCTCTGTACATTTTTATTTTTTTTTAATGGGAAGGAGGATGGGGCCAGACTATTTCAGTGGTGCCCAGCAACAGGACAAGAGGCAATGGGCACAAACTGGAACACAGGAAATTCCATCTCAACGTGAAGAAAAACTTCTTTACTTTGAGGGTGGCAGAGCGCTGGAACAGGCTGCCCAGAGAGGTGGTGGAGTCTCCTCTGGAGATATTCGAAACCCGCCTGGACAGATTCCTGTGCAACCTGCTCTAGGTGAACCTGCTTTGTCAGGAAAGGAGGGTTGGACTAGATGATCTCCAGAGGTCTCTACCAACCCCTACTGTTCTGTGATTCTGTGAAACTTCCTATTAACCAGTTAGATAGACTAAACCCAAGCCTATAGCACCTGTAGACTAATTGGGGATGGGACATGCCTAGAACTGATACGTCCTTCAATGGTCCCTGCTGAAGTAATGAGAATTTGATAGCTTCCCATAGCATGTCAGAGCACCGTGATGGTCCCCTCTAGCAATGGAGATGCTCCTAGATAAACCAAACTCTCCCAGGAGACTGCTTTGAGTGTCTCCTGGTTGAATGTGTGTTTTTTTGGCCTGGATAGTCCAGTGAGATTCATCTGGGCAGCAAAGGTAACCTATGCTATGTCATGCTATGCTCCTTCTGCTGTCCCTGGAGAGTGACAGACTCATCTAACATGGATCTCATTTTAAGGAAAACACTGAAAACTGGTCACGCAGACTGTGCCTAATGGGCCCTGTTCCTAAGACTAGACTATAGAGTAAGTCTTGGGTGACTGGTTGGGCTTCTGGGGTCCTTTCACAAGTTATGGTTGCAACTTTATGAAAAATTTATCCCAGTTGCCAGAATTGTACCCACAATTATCTTCTTGTACCACAATTTATCTTCTCCAGGGCTTTCCTTGACCCTTCTATCCCAAGGCAGCTTCAGTAAGTAAAACTGAGGACGTCTCCTACTACCTTCAGTTTTTTTCATCTGTGTATCTTCAGACCAGTATCTATGACAGACATAATGATCTTTAAAATAAGGTTAATAATCCTTCTTATTCAATTTTGCCAATTTATGTGACTTCTTTAGAGCAGAGACTGTTTTCTCTAAGGTTTGGACAGGTGCACAGCTGAAATCATAGTTTATATCCTGTAAGATTTTTTAGCATTTTAAAATATATTTCACTGCAGCTCAGGATAGAAACAGCTCTGTTAATGTCTTCAAAACAGGGATTACTGAAAGAATTCATATGAAAGACTATTTTTTCCTACAGTTTCAAAATATTTTCTGTTATTTCAGAAAAGGCATTTTATTAATGCACATAAAATGCTTCCCTAAACTAATTCAGAAATAAAAGAAGAGCTAGAGTATTTGATCTATTATAATGTCATACTACAGCATGTCAGAGTAGTGGTACACAAACATAAACTTACTTTTAACACTTCTACTTTTCTCCTACTTCAAAATAGGTGATTTTTTTTTTTTTTTGTGGGAAGTCATTTTGCACACAGTTTAATGAAAAGAACCATTTTTTAAACAAAGTGTCTTTGAGGAGCTTTAGTTTTGCTTGCATCCCATCTCCTCACATCTTTCCTCAGCTGAGTCTTCTAGCTATACTAAAAACCCCAATACTTTAAATTTTATTTTGCAGTTCAGATCGATTAATTGCCTGGATGCACTAGTCAATAAAATGAATAATGCAGCGATGACATTTTTTACAAAAAGTTCAGAGTACTGCCGTGGATTGCTTTGTTAGGTGATATATCTATATGATCCAGTTATATTAATCAACGTTAACAAAATACAACTAGATGGCACAGCTGTAAACATGCCAAACCAAGACTGTGTGAGCCTCAGCAGAAGCCACACCTCAGCAATCTGTTTTGCTCTGATTCAGCCAGTCATTGGGAGCAAACCACCTACTGGGTTTAATCCTTTGTTGTTGTTGTTGTTGTTGTTGTTGCTCTTTGGTGTGGTATCATCTGAAGAACTGCCTTTAATAACTACATTAAATAAAAACAGAGTAGCTAATGGAGGAGAATCACATCTCTGACCAAGACATTTCTCATGGAAGAAATTCTGGATTCAGTTATCACAGCAAACAGTTCCCTTTGCCCGTATAGCTTATTTCACTCAAGAAATTGCTTTATGTTATGCTAGGAAAATAAGTTTGTTGAGGACTTATTTTGCCAAAACAAGTTGCATCTCTCTGGAGAGCAGTTTTCCAGGACCGGGGGGTTTTTTTAAGAGTAAACATGGTGACAGACTGAGAATTACTTCACAAAATGCTCTGCAGGTAAGAATCAATCTTGTTTCTAGTAACACATTACTTAAGATGAAGGGTAAAATACAGAAGCTTTTGTCTTTAAATTTGATGTAAAATTTAATTCCAGACATTTTAAGGTGCAAAATGTTCTAAAAATTATATACATATCTCTCTTCTCTTGTTTCCTACGTGGTTTCCCCCCATAATTGTGATAGATTTTTTTTTTTTTTGAGTACTTTATGGAATCTTGGAAAAGAGGAACAAATGTGGAAAATGGTCTTGAGTAGCTGGAATTATTGTCATTTGAATGAATGGGTTTTAATTAATTTCTGTCTGAGAATAAATGATTCATTAATCTTCAAAATAGACTGAAAATCCACTTAGAAGGAAGAATTATACTAAACACACAGCAGAAAAGTGTGGGGTTGCATTGACCTACCAACACTTAAAAATACTTACTTTAGATGGCTGAAGTAGTCTGGATGAGTAAAACAATTCAAATCTCCTCTGAGTCAAACTTCTATATAGAAAGCGTAAGACCAGCAACTTGCTAAGTGGTCTTTCAACAAGATCCCTGAAAATATTTTCACTTACATTTCTTAATTGTCCTTTGCTTCTTGATTCCACCTGCATTTAGGGTGGCCAAAAACCCCACAACATCCTAATGTCTTTTTAGTACTGAGGGACAACTCAGTAAGGCTTTTATGCTTTTTTAAAGTGCTTTTTAATGCTTTTTAAAAATGATCTCTCATGTGACTGTAAAATTAGCAGTGTGTGATGCATCAGTATTTCCACAGCCTTCAAGCAGCCTCATGAGGCTCTGGGGGCTGACTGGCCAATATTTGTGTTTATGTATGCTCATCACGATCCACCTCCTGTACTGTTGTTTGTGCTTTCCATAGTTATTTGTGTTGTGTCATGTTCAGAGGTATAGGCTGTGAGTTCCTTGAGCGGGGACTCGTTCCTATGAATTTACTGCACTTCGCACAGTAAAGAACTGATTCTTTATATGGCTCCCTGGCCCTACCACAATATAAATAACATTTTTTTATACTGGCACAACTCCTGTGAGTCAAAGGTGGAGTCACGGAAAGAGGCAGTGAAGAAGCAGAGATTTCATCACTTTAAAATCATATTTTTTGAAGCCTGTCTTTCTGTGAGATGTTATCCAGAGAAAGCAGGAATTATATTTTGAGAATTCTAGTGATATTTTTTAATCCCCATCAACCTACTATTAAACACATTCTGGATCTTGTAAGGTATTGACATAGTGGCAAAAAAAAATCCCGCCTTAGGCCACATTTTCTAAACCACAGATCCAACTGCAGATATGCTTTTAGTAAATTGACAGAGGGAGCTGCAAGAGTGGTTTAGATGATTCATATTATTCTTCTGGGCAGAGTCCCAGCTCAGAGTTCTCTGAGTCAGCTTTGGTCTTCCCTTATCAGGAGGCAGAGCATTGTTAGAAAACACCATTTTGGGGCTAAAGCAACTCTTCTGTTGTAACAGCCCTCTGGCATTGACAAATTTTTAGCTCCCTTTAATAGGGGAGCTCCCGATGCATGCCAGCTAAATCCGAAGTGCTGCTTGTGAGTCATCTTTGCATCATGTCTTCTTTTCTGAATTTTTGCTTTAAGATGACTTTTTCCTTTTCCATTTTTATCTCAGTGCATTTTAGCTGTTAGTACTGAAACTCAGTGATTTAACTAGGTTATGGAGATATATGCTACCAGTATTTTACTGTTACTGTCTTGATCTTTTTCTGCAGTTTCTTCCTTGCCAGATGCAGTATCTTTTTATTGTGCTTGTACCCACACTGCTAAACTCAGCTTCTACATATCCTCCCTTTTGACACCCCAGGTTTACCAGTGCTGCCTATATGTTGGCTTCCATTGTGGTTTAAGTCTAAAAATGGATCTGCTGGCTTGCCTGGTATTGAAATTCAGACCTGGTTGGCAAAAAGACTGGAGACCAGCAGCAACCAGCGCTTTCGCCTGCTCTCAGTCCTGTAAAAGCATGGGAGCTTGGGGTGTTGCATTCCCCTCCACACCCTCCTGACCCATTCCATGGCAAGACCCTCATGGTGACCTGTGCTTAGCGCTCCAGGCTGTAAACCAGGACTTGTTCCTGGGAACAGATTTTCTGCTTAGTGGCATTTATGGCAGATGGGTCTATTAACCCAGAAGAGATGATGCTCTAATGGCAGCAGCAGAAGAGGCTTCTCATCAATTGCCCAGGAGCTGGAAAATTTGCTTTCTAGACCCTCAATCTGAAACAATGCACCTACTTTCCAGGAAAGTCCATCTCAGCCACCAGGCTGCAACATAATCTGTCATGGCACAGTTCTGCCAGCACCAAACACCCCCCTGAAAGGGACATTAGATTTATAGGGCAAAAAGCTGGCAAGCAAGATGGTTCTGGGGTCCTTGGCCTCTTGTGAGAGGAACTTCCCTAGGAAGAGAGTCCCAGGCCCTGCTCCTTGCTTCCACTTATTTATTTTTTGCAGTTTATTTCTGACACTGAGACTCAAAGTCTTCCTAAGATGGGCTGAGTTATGGCTCCACATGTAAGTACCGAGTGTGAGCTCACCCATTCTCTGCCCAGTGCCAGTAAGGTGTCAGTCAGATGACTCAAAGTAACGTATAGCTCAAAAATATCATCCTTCACCCTAAATCTAAAGCATTTCCAGCTCTCTGGGAAAGCGAGCCATCATTTCAGTTGGTGTGAGCCCTCCCCAAATCCCTCTCTCTCGCTGTACGAGACAATTCTGCTCCTCAGGTCTTTTCCTTTAATCTTTGTCCTCACTTTACAAGTCAGGATAGAGACACAAAAGGCCTGATTCCAGATGCGTTGTTCATGTACAGTGAGCTTACAAATGCACGCTGGAGGCACCACCAGGGTCAGACAGCTCGGCTTGCCAAGAGGCAGAGCTGCCTGGGCTTGCCAGAAGGCAGAGCTGCCCCGGCTGCCTCCTCCCTGCCTGCAGGCTGCCCCCAGAGAGGCAGGTCACGGACCCCGCAGTGGGGCAGCTCTCTCCCACCGTCCCAGCCAAGGCTACGAGGACAATCGTGTTCCTGCTTGCAAGGTATCGTTCACTGCAGAGCATCCACCGAGAGAAGGGGAGCATCAGGAGTGCCAAGGGGCTTGGCACAGGTAGGACAAATGGGCACGCAGGGAACGTGGATAGGGAAATAAGTGGGAATGGGGTGCTAAGGACTGGCAGAGAAGCCTCTGGCAGAGGACAAGCCTTGGGCAGATGGAGCTGAACAACTAAATTTTATTGGGGGTGACTTGGGAAGAGCTTAGAATTAGTTCTTTTTGTGTTTCAACCTCTCTCTCTCTCTCTCTTTTATTCTGACTCCCTGAATTTTCATACCCCTGTAGCAGACAGGCATCTGGTCACATCTCTTACTGCCATAACCCTTTCTGCCATTCACCTTTCTGGCCTTTACCCTTCCTTTGAGCAGAGACGATTATTGCTAACTGTTAGGAAGAGGTAGGGTAGAAAAGTATAGCTTAATAATGGTGATCATACAGGAAAAAACTTTCAAGAGGCTGCAAAGGATAGAAAAGGCATACAAATCCTATGGCTCAGTATCTTCTACTAGCCTATGAAACGGAAGGTTTGGTAAGTTGAGAGGTGTGTTACTGAATAATGTCTCCAAACAATCCTTTTAAAACTGTATTTTATTCTCGAGATGTGAAATTACTTTGATAGCAGGAAGGCAGTTGCAATTCCCACTTCAGCTAACTGTGTTAGATACTAAGCGGTGATACCTTCAGCCCAGTAATGTTTATAGATCTCAGTCCCTTCCCGTACTCTGTATATGCCTACCTGTAATGTATACAGTGCTCCAGCTTGTAGAAAAACAACATTGCAAGAGAGGGAAAGCTAATTTTTAGCAAATATCAGAAGAAACGACAGCATAAATTAAGCTCTAAAACCAGATGTTCGTTTCAATGTACCAGGCTATTTGAACTTACTCTGCACGATCGATATTTTTAGATTTGCTGAATTTCTAGAGGCAACATTTTCAATCTGAAAGGTTTTCAGCCTGGGTGAGAGGGTGAAGAATATTGAGGCAGATGCACTGGAGCCAAAGAAGAGGCTTCAAAAACGTCACATTGGAAAATCTCCAGTTGTTTTAACTCCAAAGAACACTCAGTTTTACAGCACACCTAGCGTACAATGCCCATCTTTCACCCGGAATTCGGCTTCTGAAGGTGTTTGCCTTCTCTCTCTGCATCACCAGTGGTCAGTTTATCTCTGCTGTCCCAGCCAGGTCCACGGTCCAGAGACACTTCTGTCTGTCAGGTGCTCCTGCAAGGGATTCCTAAGCTCCTCTGCACCTCTGCAGGGGGTGATTTGTCACATACCTTTTGGAGAGGAAAAAAATTGCATGCACTTAATTCAGCCTCAGCCATTGTTCCTGGCTAAATGTAGAAGTACCTTGTGTTTAGAAATTCCTGAGAGTCATACTAGCTGTTACAGGGTGAGAGGCACTGCTGAATTTGTAACAACAGCCATGCAAATATGTGACTGCTTACCCTCAGTTGTCTTACGTCTGTGTAGCGTCAGCTCCTCAAGTATGCACTAATGGAGCACACCCCATACGGAAGATGCTGCACAAAATAAAGCTATAAAGTCTCCTTGAAGCAAATGGAAAAGGAGAATTTGGAAAATCTTGGAATTGGCATAATTTTATTTCTTTCATTACCTGGTCAAGTACCCATCAGAGTAAACAGAAATCTTGCCACACAAATGTTAATTTGAGGTAATGTGGTGTTTGACAAAGAGCATTTAGACTGGGCAGTATGTAACTAGGTGCCACTGCCAGCTATGAAAGAAGTACATACATTTGAGGGAACCTTCCCAGTTGTCTTTTTAATACCAGTTACCCCTTAAAATACAGTATGGTGGCCATTTCTACAGTAGCATTGAAAATGGTCTCTGAAGTATTGCTTCCATCTGCAGTATTTGCCTGACACCACCATGTAAGAACTCTCCCAAAGCAAATCCTGGAAATTAGTAGGCCAGCGTTTTATCTTAATTGCATAGATGGAGGTTCACAACTTGGAAGAGTTATTGTGGGCATCCAGAACACTTGGCACCATCTTCAGCCTGGAGGTGGGTTGGTGCAAATCAATGGTGCACATTGCCGTTTTCCTATATTTCTGTGTTGTATAGATGAATGGAGAGTGGTGAGGGAACTTTATGGCAGTAAACCCATAGCAGGTAAACTCACTGGAACACCTCACCTTGCTCTGAGGAAATGAAACTCAGCAGTATCTCAGGTAGAATCTCATAAAAACCTTCTGCTTGCCTGTACCCTCACTGGTATGATGTTTGTTTAGGATACTTTCAAATATCTTTGGAATTGTTTATGTAAGTTAATATTTCTTTACTTAACTGAAGGTTACGTATGACAAGAATTCACTAAAAATGTGATGCCGCCAGGTAGGTCCTGTACTGAAATTAAAGGGAAACATAGCCTCTTGAACAATTACACAAATACATACAAATAACTCACACAGAAGCACGCTAAAACAACAGTAATTACTTATCACAGCACACAGTCAAAAATTAGTATGTCTCGTTTTTACCATGGCCCTTCCCACATTGACACCTTGTTCATCACCTGTCTTGTGTGCAGGATGAAGCAGGAAACCACAGGCTACAAAACTGTAGGAACGTGTAATTAAAAATGATACTATAGTACACATTTTCAGTGGGAACAAGATGAAGGTGTGTAGGCAACTCTCAGTCTCGTATTTGTCAGTCTCTCACTGCAATGGGAACTCCTCGGAATGTACAATCACCACAGCCCTCCCAATGATTTAAAGGGCTGTTGGCAGTAGTGCATTATAACAAACACATGCGGGGTACGTCCCAGACTCTCTAATACAGTTCTTGTCTGAGCATTTGCATGTGTGCCAATATTCCCCCAGTGTATGGGATTTGGGGGTTTTAGAACATAAAAATAATAGGTTAAAATCAGATACAAAAAGGCTAATAAGTACATTAAGTTGTGAATATATGCAATTTCAGGGAGGTGTTATAATTTCTGTATATCTATACACAACCTGACCCTGACCAAGGTAGTTAATTTTCATCTGCTGGAGTGAGAGAAATTTTAAATAAATACAAATCCTCGTTTTCCCATTTATTTCTTCTCATGCAACCTGTTTCCTGAGCTCAGAGCATGGCTGTTCCAGGGCTTGTTGGAGCCCTGAGGATGTAAGTTTCTGGGAAGCGGCACAGCTAATTCCCGACTTACCAAATGTCCTTTGCTGTGTTTCCTACATGGGGGTCTATTTTTCCTGAGGAAGCCTGAGAGTAGCTCCACTTTCCACTGCTTGCAGGCACCACCTTGCAAAGCAGGGCTCAACTAAAGCAGTGCAGCCCTATGGCTAATAATACAGAGTGCCTTTGTGGCTGCAGGCACTGCCACGTGTTCACACAACTTGTAGTGACGAAAGATGAACAAGACCAATTGCATGTTCCCCCACCACCAAAAAGCACAGACGATGTTCGTTTGCTGCGGTTTAAAGAAAGAGAGAGGTGGCAGCAAGAAACCTGTCAGCAGTGCGTGGCTGGGTGCGGGTAACATTGCTCCTTTCTTGTCCCTGCCACTCTTCCCGGCGCAGGTAGTTTGCGATTTATGCCTGGCTGAGGTGTAGAGGGAAGTCCATATTTCATACGGCTGCTTCGCCCTGTCATCGCTTTGGCTCAGGGAGCCAAGGTTTGCATTAGTTACAGCCTCTTACGATTTTTAAGCTTCTCTTAAGAGAAGTGGAGAGTAAAACAGGTTTGAAAAAAAAACCAGCCAAAGAGAGCCTGGTGTTTTGAAATCAGAATGTTCATCATTGCACAAATGATGCCTTTGGAGAGGCTGATATTTTTCAAAAGGAGAGGCCCATGGCTTTTTGAAGATAAGCCCTCTTAAGATATTTTGTGATGACAGCATCACAAAATTAAACTATATGGAGCATGACGCTTATAAATACTTAAAGGGTGGGTGTCAGGAGGATGGGGCCAGGCTCTTTTCAGTGGTGCCCAGCAACAGGACAAGAGGTAACAGGCACAAACTTGAACATAGGAAGTTCCACCTAAACACGAGGAGGAACTTCTTTACTGTGAGGGTGGCAGAGCCCTGGAACAGGCTGCCCAGAGAGGTGGTGGAGTCTCCGTCTCTGGAGACATTCAAAACCCGCCTGGACGCGGTCCTGTGCAACCTGCTCTAAGGTGACCCTGCTCTGGCAGGGGGGTTGGACTAGATGGTCTCCAGAGGTTCCTTCCACCCCCTACCATTCTGTGATTCTGTGATTAGGATAGGAAGGCACTGAGAGCACAAACTGAGAACATTTGTTCTACCATTTGCTTGACCAGAAAGCTAATGAAACTGTCAAACACACATATTTACTTGTTTTTCTGCTTTTTAACTAAAAATTACCAATGTGGTGATTGTTCCTCATTGTTAAAAAAAAGATTCTGTATCTAGCATGACAAATATACGCCAACATTTTACCCTGGTATGATTTACAGTGACTGAGTTTTATACCCATGAAAAACCAATTTGCTGACAGATCTTTAACTCATCCTGTGATGGTGCAGGCATCCTGACCCATAACAGAGTCTCTATAAAAAAATGTGTAATGTGTACAAATGAGCATGCTGGCAATTTTAATGAATGAAGACTGAAACTGAATCTCTGGCGCTTCTAAAACTCAGTCAAGGCAACTGTTTGGTTTTTTTTCTTGTCTCAAGGGAGAAAAGTGGCTAATTTTGCTCCTCTGATATCTGAATTAATGACTCATCTGCAGCACTCTGAAGGAAAGAAAATATCTTACATTAACACAACACACTTTCTACTTAAAAAGAGAGGATGAAAGACACCATCTATCTCAGAGGTTAATATATTTGAGTAGAGCTGCAGAGGCCCTTGCCTAGAGAGAAGAGGGTGTTGACCATTTGATCAAATGCTTGTAGAACCTGGAAAAAACTGTTCTGCTTGTTAAAAGGGCTCTATAACAGAGTTTGCATCAATACTGTGTTTCCATGGGAATCAGATTAATTGAATTTCATGTTCTGTGTGAGCTTCATCCTGCCAGGCAATGGACATTACGTTTGATTAAGATTTCTACTTATCTTTTGTTTTTATTTATTAAAGGTTGGAAAGAAATGGTTTATGTAGGAAAGGAAAGCTAGAAAAAGTTAAGAAATAAATTTCCTGCATTTTTGCTTCATATACCTTTTAGTTTGCATAAAGTGAGAGTTTCACATATTTTTCTCTACTCCAAATTTCTGGAAAAAAATATCCAGCTCATTAGTCATTTGTGGACTATGCTTCAGGTATAGTACACCCTTTACAATTTCTAGCAGCATCAACTAGTGGATTGAAGAGTTTTTCATGATGTGGGTCGTTATTTGCTGCTTCATTCCACAAAGTCACGTGGAAATGCCCAAAGCATTTTTATTCTGCTTAGAGGAAAGGCATCACAGGTACAAAAAAACTGAGGAACTCTCACAGGAGAAATTTATGCTATAAGAAAACAAACTTATGGAGGGTCCAGAGAAGAGCTTCAAAAATGACCTCTGAACTTGGCGTACATTTATTGCAGGTGCCACATAAAGGTCTCTTTGGATCTCTTTGGATACCACAAACAAGGTACACCACAGCAGTATGCCTCAGCTCCACTGCTTTTTATTTGTCAGACCAAGCACAGTAAGCTTAAAGCTGGTTGAGATATTTTTAGACTACATTTGTTACACCATTTGAAATGTTTAGTTGTTTGGGCTTATCCAAAAAGGAGACCTGTTATTTGATAAAAAGTCTAGAAAAACCCCTTCTAGGGGAAAAAGATCATCCGATACCGTAAGTCTCTCTAATTTAGCAAGCACAACAAGAAATCTCAGTAAGTAGAAATCCGGAATTTAAGAACTGAAACTGGAAAACAGACGAGTGTAACTAATTATTGGAAGATCTCAAAAGGGAGGAGAAGAAATTACTGAAAAGCAGAAAGGCAAACAGGGAATTTGTTCAAAATAGTTATTCAGGCCTCAAATATGCACCTTGGCTTAAGAAACACTTCCTTCTGTACATAAATGAAACTATGGACACCTTTATAGCAGCTGTCACTAGAGTATTGCTGGGTGTTTTGACTTTGCTTGGTATAACTGGGCAAAACCCTCAAAAATTTATCCTAAAAAAGAATTCAAAAGAACTGTGAATCTCTGTCAAATTAACTGAATACTTAATAATACAAAAAAACCCGAAAATCACATGGGGAAGCAAGAGACAGAAAGGTTGAAAATACTGAAATTCTCATCTGAACACTTCGTATTTGAACACTTCTTTCTTTGAAAGCTCTGGAAAATTAGATAGATTAAACAAAAGGAGTAAATATCCCCCAACATAAATGAATATTTTTTTTTTTATTTTTCAGATTAAACAAAAATGCATTGGGTCAGCCATCAAAAATATGTTGGTTTTGAGGGAAGAGTTTTTCCACCAAAAAGTATTTCTTTGCCAAAACTGATTGAGCAGGATCCGCCTTGGCCTCATCGCACATACAGATAGGGATCACAGGAGGTTCCTCCAAAATAACTTTTGCTCCCGCTGAAATAACTTATCTTCATTGAGGCTGACACGGTCCTCCCCTGCTGCCATTTATATCTCATGCACCCAGCAGGTCCTGAGAGGAGGAGTCTGCCCTCCAGCGCTGCCTTTGTAGTAATAGGCATTTATTGCGGGGGTCACCATTTCTTTAGCATTCATTACAGACACTGATTAGAGAGGGTGATAAAGACGTTGCTGGAGTCCAAAGCCCATCTTGGACTGAAAAAAAACCCCAAGCAACAGCATGGAAAGTAGCATTTTAATGGATGCATCTATTTACTGCTGATATTTTTCATACAAATGGTTTAGTGATATTAGATTCAGAAGGTGTAGCAGAGGTTTTAATTTGCGGCAGTTCTGGTCTAATAGGTATAAAGGCACTAGAGGATTCTGAAATACTGAACTCAGAGGTGTTCTGACAAACCTTTGTACTCATAATAACAAGAGCTAGTGTGAGCTTATACAATTTAAAACTAATTGCCCAGCCAACATCCTCATTACCATATTGATGCAGTTCATAAATCAAAGCCCTGCCTATTCAAGCTGTTTACCAGTCTTGCATTAAGCAGCGTATTTCAACTGAGAAATGTAGCGTGTTGCCAAAACACTGCAGAAACTTTGAAAGACTGATAGGGGTACAAACCCAGGGAGCCGAAATGCCACAAACAGATTTAATACGCGTGGCACTAAAGTGCTTGTTCTTGTTTGTTTTCTGAGTATGTTCTGATTTAGCCTTGAAACTTTCCGTAATAATGTACTGCAGCACAGATACAGGTCCTTACACACCAGAGAACTGCTAGCAATTTTGATCAATTTGGACTCCTACAGGAGCTTCTCTGCTTAACTAGGAGACTCATATGTACTTTTTTTTTCTTTTTTTGGAAGTGATACAGTACTTATGCCAGCTGAATTTAGGTGCATACATTAAGAACGTAGGCTTTTTATATAGGCAAAGGAGAGGTTGAGGATCCTAAATTAGTCACCAAAGTTAGGTGCCTGAAGTTAAATTCTTTGAATAGCCTACTAGGTAAACTGAAGGTACAATTCATTTGCCTGAACAAGTGCCTACCTGTGCCCTTTGAGATACCCTGCCAACCTACAATACCCACACAGGAGATATGTCAAAGGACTTGGAGGAGATTCGTGCCTCTCGGAGCTGGGGGCAGTCCAGGATGACTCACAGGGCACTAGAAGCCTACGTATAAGCAATTGAATTTTTCCCTATTTTTCCTTCAGATATTCAGTGAGCTGGTTTAGGTATCAGAAAGAGCCCAATAAGCAGGATTAATAAACTTGTGCAGGGTTCAGTAGATACCACGGTCCGGCTGCTTCCAGCTCCCCAGGCTGGCTGGTTTCTGAGTAGCTGGGAATTTCTGCGGATGCCTGAGCCTGTTCTTATCCCAAAAACCAGCGTCCTGTGAGTTATTCTTTCTGTTTATACTTTGCTCAGAAGATGGCAGGAGAGATTTATTTTTATTGTGGTTCCTCATAAGCTGAACGCAGTAGATCTTGGCAAGCCGGTGGGAAGCCTCTCCCCCAGTGCCGGGCTTTCACCCCTGCGGTGGAGACGGCCACGGATTGCAAGGACAGAGGGAGGTGAAGGAAGAGTCAAAGGCACCAAAGCAACTTTGAAGAGCAGGATCAGGACTTTCAATTTATCTTGCTGATGTGAGGGAAGCTTGAAGCAAAAGCAGGGCACCAAAGAGTTACTGAAGGTTGTTGGAGCTCTTGGAGGAATTTAATAGATTCTGGGAAAATCAAGGGCTTGAGGGGGTAGTGGTTTGGTTAAGATCATTGGTTTATCCCTGTTTAAGAGAGCCCAGTTCAGGGGGAAAAGGGTGAATGAATGAATGAATTGCATTTCTGTGAATTTCTAATGAAATTTCTAATGAAATGCAACTCTTCTGTATAAACAGAATTAGCAATCTTCAGTCACGATGCCTGTTGAAGCCTCTGTCTCTTCTGTTCTCTATGACAATTAGTAAATCAAACAAAACAATTTTTATTGACAGAAGATGAGATGTGATTAGGACATGGCTTTGTGTGATAAAGAAACTTTGATTCCTGTTTACATCTCTTCTACTGGCTGTGTGGTTACAGTAGACACAAGCATCCAATTCCTTATATGCAGACAGTGGATAATAATGATTATAAGTGAAATTAATAAGAATTGATGCCTTCTTATGAGGGCACCCAAGGCAGTGATATGTTTTCTTTTTTCAAAGAAGGAAATAACTTTAAAGAACTTAATTTCTTTCCTTTTTAAGGAATTATGAACCATTCAGTAAACACAGATCTTTACCAGCCTCTGCCCCTATGAAGCACCAAAACAACTGCCTTTGTCCAGTGTCTTTGGCTGCTGGTGACTGTCACAGGTTCAGCAGAGATTCCTGAGAGGGAGGAATGCAGTTTTGGAAGCCACTCAAAGTGGGCTTCATGAGCTTGAAAAAAAAAAGCAAAGATGTGAATATGACCCTTAAGCCGTCCATCTTACTGTAGATATCCTCCAATATGAGAAAATGGCTTGCTCCAGCCTCTTTCCTCTTGTGCAAAATGAAGATTAATTTCCAACCAGTCCATTGAGCATCCCTCAGATATATGTAATGGAATTCACTTTCCAGGCCGAAGAAACAGTGGTAGTATTTAAACTAGAAGGAAAAGCAGCTCATACCCGTGTGTCTGCTTGCAGAAAGCCTGTTTCCTGACTTTGGTTTGAACTGGCTGCTTAGATGAAGAGCTGCGATGTTACCAATGCCAAGATCCTCAACCTAAAGGGAGACAGACTTCTTTTTTTTTTTTTCCTATGTGGTTTATCCAGTGTTATTTTAGAAATATTTATTAGGTGTTGGTTCTTTTGGGGGCCTGTGTTTATGAACAGTGTCTGTGTATGACTGGCTGCTCTTCCTGTTTCACGTTGATTGCACCGTTTCATATAAAAACAAAGCCAAAGTATTTTCATGCAATATATAACAAAATTCTTGTTTTCATTTAATACCGCAGATTTTAGATAAATGCATACGCAGACACACACCCTTTTCAACCCTTCTTTCCTGTGAGTATTAGGATTTTCAGCAACTGCACATCAGGTTTAATTTCGCAAGTAGCTCAGAGTATAATCTTAAATCACTCCAAATTGCCTTCTAAAAGCATGTAGTCAAACAACCTCCAGCCAATATCTCATCAGGAGCTTGATGCTGCGTTTCATAGGTGCAAGACAAAATACGTGAGGCAGAACAGGGAATACAAAAGGAATACACTGAATGCAGTGCTAAAGGAAGCCTTATGGCAGAAGGAAAGCCAGATCTTATTCTTTAAACACACTTCAATCATGTTCTCAGAGACACGCTGAAAGACACATGCCCTCAGCTCTCCATTCATACCTGCCTCCTTTTCGATACCTTCTTTTGAGAGGATGTAATCAGGTGTGCAAGAGGTATAAGACTTTTCCGTGTGTGAAGAACCATGCCTAGTCCTTCTCTTTACTGGTGCTCACACATTCCTGCTGTTTGATTTCTCCCAGATGGTAACCACGCGACTCATGGGCTGCACAGGGCAGAATGATTTGCAAAGTCAAGGCCCGCTTTATGTAAATTAACAAGGACTAAACATTGCCCATGGATCTAAGTTCTTAGAAATGGCCACAGTTCTGTTACAGATGGTATTTTCTCACCTTAGTTGCAATTAAACCACTGTTCCCACATGGCGGTAAGGTGACAATGACAGTGCTGTTGAGAATGCTGTTTTAGACCAAAGCACAACTGAGTTAGGACGCTGGCAGGGTGTTAGAGCCTCAGCTGGATTAAACTCAACCTCAGGCTCATCTAATAGCATGAAATGTGTCAATGATTCCTCCTAGAGCAGAGTCTTTCCCTTCTATATGTTGTGGGTAGGTCCAGCTGTAAATAAATTGCTGACATAGCTGCATTAGTTAAGATGATTGTTGGAAAACAGCACATCTGCGACCAACAGTTGCACCTAAGACAAACATGAATGTAAGCACAGTTAAATTAGCAAAGTGTCTCTTTATCATTGTAGTTTATTGCATCTGAGAAGATTTTTTACTTTCCTGGGCAATGTAAAATGAGCTTCTGTCACAGTGGAGGTGGGGACAGACATGGCGAAGCTAAAGGACAGGCTCAGTATTACAGCTGTCCTGGGATAATAAACACTTTTAAGTTGAGACAAGCCTTGCTAAACTGTCATATAAAGTAATTCCTGTAAAACGGCTGCCTCGAGATGTGGCTTCATTTGCTGAGTGAGTCACTCATAAATATGCCAAATTCTTTGCTGACTAAAATACTGTTTAACTTCAGTGAAGGCAATCAGGTTCATGAGGTGCAAGAGAAATCAGCATCTGAGTGCTGCCTCCCTCCCTCACTGAAATGAGTCAGGAGGGACGTAGATTCGGCAGCGTCTGTACCAAATATCTGTGCCTGGATATCTCAAGGTGAAAAATGTTATCTACTACTACTAGCATGCAGGATCCATTACAGGAGTAGAAGCAGCTTTTCCATTTTTGCTGTTTGCTCTAATCAAAAGCAATATAGAATAATACTCCAAAATTAAACTATAACTCAGAGCCTTCTCACCCGGGCTAGATGTGCAAATAACTGATTTATAATCGCACTTTTAGAAACTCACATGCCCAATAACCTACACTATACCCTTTGCAATGTATGCAGAAGTCTGTCTGCAAGCCATGATCCTTTTAATATATATAAAAGGGAAGACATGAGAAGCTTTGGCAGCAAATGTAGGTCTTGAAGAAACATAGGCAAACAATAATTAGAATTTGCAAGTGACATGGAAAGCTAATTTTGGTATTCCTTTATACTGGCTTTAAACTACATCAAAAGGCATTTCACAGCCCACCTTTTCAAAACCTGACAGCATCCAAACTGGAGTGTGTGCAGTGGGAACCTGACTCCAGGTGCTCCAGGTGATAAAGCAAAGCACAACGTTAAGGTCTGGCAGAATGTGAAGAATGAGGTCACGCTGTATTTTTAGAAGTGCCTGGTGTTCCTGTGAAGCATGCTCTCGCTCTCTCTTTTTATTTTTTTCCTTCCCTCTCTTTATTTTTTTTTTTTCCTGTCTTTTTCTGTGAATAATTTGGCCAGTGCTTGCAGAAGGCTGTTTTCGCCCCAGGGATTCTCACACATACTTCTGTTGACAGAGTTCTCGTGCAGCAAGCAAACTGAAATGCCTTTTGTTAAGGATCTGCTCGCTTCTTTTTCTGTTCTGCCCCAACGCTTGGAGGATCTTTTGGCTACTAACTGAGTTCCTGTTGTTACGCTTATGGGAATTAACTGAATTGAAAAATATGGGGTTACCTTGCAAAACAGGTAAAATTATCATCAGGAAAAAAAAAAATCCTAATCTCCTAATTTGCTCTTAGTCTATGTGTCTCACATTTTCTTGGCTTGTTTGCTTAATTTTTCAGGGTAAGATTGTTTAAGTCAAAGGGAAATATTAAGCAAAGTCATTGTGAAAGGGAAACAAATGCATTAGGGGCTGAGGGGTAAAACCTCGTTACTTTCGATGAGTGGTGTACTGTTCTAGCCAAGATCAGGGCTTGATTTGCTGGTTTACTATGTCAGTTCAAGTTTAAATTGAATTTAAAGTAATAAAATTCCACATGTTCACATGCTCTGTAATGCCAAAAATACATAATGGGTATCGAAATGCACTAATTTAAGCAATGTTTGAAAAGTTTGTTTATGTGACTTGCTGTTATAGTAACCCTAGGAAATAAAGCATAATCATTTGCCCCAGAAAACAATTCTCCCTGTATTGACTCAAGACATAGAAATGAGTCTATGAATATTAAAGTCTCTGTAAAATCCTCCTATTTAATGATTAAGCCTAATATGTGCTTTTTTTAGTGATCTTTATGCAAAACTTGGTGAGTTTCAATACAAATTCTGGTTGCTTGGGCAGACACATGAGAACTTTCCTTCCATAGCATTTCACTAGCTGTATCACAAACCTGTATTAATTTATTGCTGATTTGTAAGGAACTTTCCTAAATAAATAAAATTTGGGTTGTAAATTTTAAACACATGTGTGTAAAAAGCTGGAGTTGCTACACCCAGATATGCATTTCACATTTTAGCTTAAAAAAAATCCTGTGTTGCTTCTTTTTATGCTCTTCCTTAAGCTGTTTTGGAGTCAGTTTTTGGTTGGACAGTTAGCTGTGGTAGCCCTACATTTCCCTTTTCAGTTGGAAAAAACACATACACTCCCAAGAAACTTTTATTATTTGACATCTTTACCTACACTAGCACCTACCAGTAGAGCTAATGCTACAGTATATGTTTAAAATTACATATGCATATGAAAGTAATTTCCCTATTTATAAAGCCTTGAAGACCTTTTCCAGAAAGATTATTGTTTTTCAGAACTTGTAAGTGCATACATTCAGAATTGTGGTGAGAATTGTATTATTTTGCAGGGCTCTGATACAGGCCTTTTACGACATGTACAGATTTAGCTCTGAATGTTCAGACCTCTCTGAGTTACACATTTTGCTACGGGCAGGATTTCCAAATCCACAGCTCTGCCAAAAATGCTCCATTTTTAGGAGCTATAAATGTCTATGTGTAACTCTTTATAAAATATGGAATTTGATATTTTGTATAAGAGTGTGGTGGGGTTTTTTTTCCAGTCGCTGCTAGATTGAGTAGAGAGATATGTTCCACAGGATGAATAAGAGTAAACCCGCACTCTCTCTTCTTACCACTTCCTCTTCAGAGATTTCTTGCCATACTTGCACAAAATCAGCCTGCTTTTGCATACTTTCTTTGTTCCAGTCTCATCCCAGGAAAAACTAAAAAGAGTCCAATGGAATAAGCAAATCTAATAAACAGAACTCTTTCATGCCTTTTGTAATTAAACTGTAAAAATTATGGCTTTACACCATATCCTGTAAAAACCAAAACTAATGTGAGAGAAAGAATTTAGCAAAATTTTAAAAGAAGCTGGGTATTGATTTTAGAAGCTAGGAATATCCAGAGATAACAAAGAATACAAATTTTTGCAGGGATGATAATTCACGTTTTGGAGTCTATCGCATCATCCTAAAATACTAGAAATAAAAAAATATGTAGTTCACTTATCCCGTGCTTGCCTACTGCAGAATTTCTGCAGTTTCTTCTGGAGCATTTTTTGCTGTATTTTGGGTATGGTACAGCAAAGGTGTTCCTATGAACAGAGGTGTATTCCTGCAGATGTCATCACAGCAGACCCTGCTGTGCCATCGCCAGAAATTGACTGCATTGCCAGAATGCCAGAAATAAAGAAGGTCCAGGGAAAATGCCAAGGATGGGTAATTTCTGCCAGAGAAGGAAGAGTGACAATAGGATGGGGTGAGGCCGGGAGACAGACTCTGTGAGGGAGACCCGGAGACCTGAGCATTGCTGTTCCTGCTGGAACTACCAACAGGTGAGGAATGGGGCAGCCACCAGCAGCGATGGCTGGTGAACACAACCCACCCTCTCACCTGATGGCAGCAGGCTGGTATGGGCAGCCAGGCCAAAGCTCTTTTGATGCCTTCTGGGGAGTCTTCTAGAATAAGCAAACATTTTTTGCTTACACCTGGCTTTGCATGGTGGGAGGGCGGGTGCTATCAGCATGACTTCTTGCAGGGTGCAGGGTGCCAGGGACTGGAAAATAAAGGTGATGGCTCACAGTGAAACACAGATAATAACATTCACCTGAAATGGCAGGAGGCTTTTTCACTATGTCCACAATGTATAAAATATTATGTGAAATGTTAGTCATTCACGTCATTCCCTACAAATGTGGGAATGTGTTTTGTTTTTCAAAGACATTGTGCTCAATTAGTTCACATAATGTCAGGGAGAACCAAGGATGTTCAGCACTTCTGAAAGTGAGGTCACTTCTATGTGGATGGCTAACTCGAAGCCTCCGAGAAAATGAGAGCTTCAAAAGTAGATTTCTCACTCACATGTAGGCAATGTAATCCCTTATTACTGTGTAACAAAGATATGGGCTGAGATTCTTCTTGCCTTTATTTGTCCCTCTAAAAGCCAGGTGACCAGCGTAAGCTTTTTGTCTAGACATCCTCCATAGTTTTGGATAAGGCAGTCATGCCGGGAGGGAGACTCATCCCATGTCAAAATAGGTATCCAAGATAAGCGAGAGCGTTTACCTTCTGGAAGCATTTTTCTCTCTCCACTGACTCCAGCAGGAGGCTAGACAGCTTACAATAATGTCTGACTTTTAAACAGCTAGCAATAGCTGAGAGAAAGTCTACCTAAACAGTCTGTACCTGCACGCCCACACCTTTTACAGCTGCAGTTCAAATGGCAAAGGTAATGTAGTAAATCCAAATTTTCTGCCTGTGTAACAGCATTCTTCCTATTACCCTATGTATGTCTGTAACACTGAAATATAGGCCAAGCAGCACGAAAATATGCCTAGCTGGTGTGCATTGCTCAGTTTATGGCACGGGCGGTGAGAGGCACGTCACATGCCAGCATCTTATTTTGCTCGCTTCCCACTTTGACAATCACAGTGCTGCCTTCTGACATGTCTTCCTCAGCACTGACAGCTTTGCCACACACATCAAAGGCTTAAGCTTCCCTTTTTATTTTGAAAAGCTTCTGTTCTGCTTTGCTGTCTCACAGATGGAGTACTGAAACAATCATTAAAATAAATACTATCAATATTCAATCTGTCACAAGAAGTAAATGACATATATGGGTGAATGTAAGCTATTCAGTGATGCAGGATCGGTTCTTCAGCTGCTGCCTTCTTCCCACGCGTTGGAGGTGCACAGCCTGGATGTGAGCACAGAAGTTAAGGCTGACTTAAACCAGAGACGGCCAGCTCTAGTCTGAAGCTCTCTGTTATTCTTAGCCTCCTCTTTCTGCTTTGCAAATTTATTGGAAGCGGACAGGTGCCACACTGCATTGGCAATTCACAGAAAATTCTACCTATATTGAAATCTTCTTTCTTTTCTGTCAATTACTTTGGCTCCTTGCACTTCCCTGTGACATTTTAGTAGCTTTATCAGAACCTTGTAAAAGTTTTCAGTGAGATAACAGACAATAAAAATATAGTGAACAGAGGCATGTTTCAGTAACAAGCATATATCTAATATTGCTTTGAATGATTCCGAACCATTGTGTCAATAACCAATATAAAGTCAATATTTAAAAACCTGCATTTGCCAGTTCTTTCCTAATCTCTAAAGTAAACAAGTCATGGTTTTCATGTTTTAAGTTCATTTAATCTGCATACGTCACATATTTTTTGAGACCTATAAGTAAATTTGATACGGGAATTTCATGTTTCAGGATTACTTTTGCTGATGCACTCCAATGCAAGCATGTTACCAACAATAATTTTATTTTATTTTTCAGGAGCAGAGAGGATTCAGGTGTTTTGTATGAGAACTCAGGCATTAATAACGATTGTGTGATCATGGTTTTGGAAAAATAAGAAGGTATTTCCAGGCTACATATGCGGAGTTATGTTTCTTAAGAAAACCAAGAATGAAGTCATTGTGATCTCTGATGGATGAAACTCACTGGAATGGAAACTAACATCTATGAAGAAGAACAGGGCTCACCTTATCTTACATCTGCCAAGTGCCTGGGGACTCCAAAGGAAGCAAACTATGAAGAATACCAAAGAAAGACAGAAAAACAGGCAAGTCCATCTGAATTTCAGAACGTTTTACTGGGACCTGAGTTGAGTTTGCTGGCTGCATCATCCTTGTTAGACCACAATGAGACATCCTTGCAACCTGGCACAGCTGCAGCGTGCATCAGTGCCACCGATCAGCCTGAAACAAAGCACCTTTGTGAAGAATTACTCTGTTCTGCAAGGAACAAGCCAAAGGAAGATCCTTTAAACCTTCCCTTACACACTGAATGGCCAGTCCTTACTGGAAAAAATTCAGATAAGAAACCAGAAAGGACTCATGAGATCAGAGTCATAAAACACAAACCAAGTGCTATCACATTTTCTGATTTCGAATTTTTATCACATGAAGCTAATACTGAACTCCGTATTTGCGAGGCAGGAGAAGCAGGAGATTTTTCATCTGAAGAGGAAGAAGCAGATGGTAGAGATGATGATGATGTGTTTACAGAACTGCCACTGTATGAGGCGTTTTTTAATGGCCTTCATAGAAGGAATGTTTCTCAAAGAAAGCAAGCTCAACGTGAACTTACTAAATATCAACATATCTGTCATTTAGAAGACTTCAATGATCATTCTGAAAAGGAATTGAAGGACCATGACAAGGAAAAAAACCACACGGAGCTGGAGGTAATACAAGCTACTCTTTTGTTCCAAGTGTGTTTTAAGTAAGTGGTGTCATTCAAGGTTGGTGACAGGAGGAGGAGGAGTTGCACAACTTGTTATACAGTGATAAATAATGTGAATTACATAATTAAGAATATAAACCTACAGTAAACATATATTAGGTTTTTACATTAGACAAATCTATTACTTCAGATTGGCCACACTCCTATTAGCCTGAACTTCAAACTTTGGTTTTCTGTTTTGCCTTGCTTTTTAAAATGGGAACATTGGCTCCATTTCCCCTGCTCCTGCAAGATCATATGTCATGCCACGTACAGCATATATTCCCTGCGTCTATGGACTGTTACAAAGGGAGCTCAGGTTTACTCTGAGAGCAGAGTATATTTCTTTGTGCTGAAAAATGGCCTTGTTTAGCGTAGTGGCACTGTAGCACCGCACCACCTAACCTACAGCACAGCTTCTGATAAATAACAGTGTTTTCTGTATTCTTGTTTCATCAAAATAATATAGAGGACAGGTTACAATCTGGTCTATAAGAAAATAAAATAAATAGATTTCTTTTGTATCTGTACGGGTACGCATTATGATGCTCTATAGACCAATGTCCAAAACGAAACCGTAAGAAGATTTAGGACAAAATGAAAAACACTCTGTAATAAAATTCATCCAACTATAACCTTTCCAGAAAAAAATGGCTGAGTAAATTAGCTGTAGTTTTTGGAACTGGAGTAAGAGCAGCTTTCCAAGTGACTTCTCACTAGTCGGAAGAATAAGCAAGGCTTTCCCCCCGCTCCCAGCTGGTGACAAACCAAATGCCTGAAGCTAAACATGTTTATCATTGGAGAAGTTCAGCTCTAGTAGAAAAATATGAAGTGACTCCAAATAGTGGGCAAAACAAACCCTTAAAATTCCAGCGTTCCTGAACTTGCAGCACAAATTAATCTTAAACTGCAAGTCAGGCATAACTTTCCTTCCTCTCTCTTCTCCTCCTCCAGCTTTTAAAAGTTATTTTCCATGTAAATCTGCTCTATGCCTTGAAGATCAGAGTGGAGCCCTAGTCTTCTACCCAGTTTGTTTTATTTTTCTCTATCTACAGTTCTCCTTTTACTTCTAGTGCTTATAACACAGAGTTGCTTCCTTGATTTCTGATTAAATAAAAGAAAGCAGAATTTGGACCACTAATGTCCATATTAACATCAAAACTGTGGTATACAATACTTAATTACTTCTCTCCTTTAATACGAATCTATCTCCAATTTGGGGGGACTAATTCTGCCCTTAACTGAGTGGGAGTTTTGTGCTGTATTTCATACATATCCCAGCTTTACTGTGGAAACTCATCAGCTCACAGAGAAATAAGCCAAATTGTTAAAATTTTTTCTCATCAGCTAATATTAGAAAACCAAGGCCCAAAGATGGTTCCAAAACAGTGCACTTTTTGATGCAATACTGACCCTGAGAGATTCTTGTGACACATGGTTTATTAAGTAATTGCATTGTTACTCTACCCTAAGCCAAGTCTTGCTTCCTCATTTACTCGGAAAATTCCCATTAATATAAATATATATCAAAATACACGCGCAACATCCCTTGGATTCTTTTTACTGAAGGTCATTCCCATAGATAAAAGGGAGACGCCAGGGGCTGTTATCATTTAGTTTACTTTATGTCTATGCCGTAAAATAAACTCAAGGATGCAACTTGTAGTGCAAAATAATGGATTATAAATTGCCAGACAAGCATGTGAAATTACCTAGTAAATCTCAGCGAATGTGTCAAAACATTTCAAAAGCTGCACAGATGCAATGATGCAGTCCTGGGTTTGATTTTTTTTCTATGTAAATAAGTATGTATCGTTCCAGGAAAGCCTCCAAGAATTTAAAAAAAAAAAAAGGATTATCTTGTCTCTCAAATTTTAGCAGCAGTCATGCATTACTATTCAGACTAAAAACTCCCCCCACGACTCTGGTTGAAGCAAATCTATGTCATTGCCAAGTTACTTATTTCTATTATTTAGAAATGGGACTGTGGAAAAATGTCTTTCTAGTGGAAAGAAATTAACTAAATAAAGACAGCATGGCATAAAATTGCTGTCAAAAGCAACCATTACTGCTAAGCCTTAGACTTAAAAGTAGTATAACAAACAAATCCCCTCTGCCATACAGATACAGGCTATCACACATAGCACCCTGACAGAGATCCTGGCTAAATCCTTGCTAGAGAGTTCACAGTGAAATAGTGATTAAGATCTACCCTGCAGGGGCATTCCTAAGTAAATGTACTTACTGACTGCAAACCTCCTATTTCATGTAGAGAAAGGAGGAAAAGCTGTCACCTTCGCCAGGCTGGGGAGCAAAGCCAGTGTCCGAATCTCCTCTTAAATAGTTGTTACAAGCATTGAAGTTGTAATTGTTGAAGTTCTTGTTTCATTCTAATTTATAAGCTGAGACAAATCTCCAAGTACACCGAACGGTAAACAAGTAGAGGGAAGATGGAAAAAACACAACTTGTGTATGCTGCCAACTCTGTTACAAGCAGAAAAAAACTCTGTTGAAAACAAGTCATACAATGGTGCCCATTAAAAAAAAAAAAAAAGAAGGCCTTTCTTTTTTTCCAAAGGCATACAGCGTCTGCCTGTTCTGCGTGGTACAAGATAAAAGGTACTTCTGTTCAGTTTATGAATGCAGAATGGTCCCTGAGTTTCCACCCTTAGCCCAGTCCCATAGATATATTTCCTACGTTTTCTCATCAAATCTAAATTTGGCAATTTTTTTTTCCTTGTTAGGAGTCTGTAATCAGTAGCACATTAAATGCCCAAATAGAGTTCTTAAATTAAAAATAACATTTATTTCAACTGGGGAAGCACAATTTTGAAGATTTAGAACCAGGTCTGTATACATGTCTGAAATACTGTTCATGTTATTCCTCATTTTGGGACAGTGGTCTAGTTAACATCATCGCTAAGACAGCACTTCCTTAAGCACACCAGTGAGTTTCTGTACCCTCGTTATAGATTTGTCTTCTCTGGCCACCTTTCTTGCAAAACTCCCCTTCTGTCTTGAATGGGATTTTTTTTCTATCACTCATGTCCTTCTAATATTATTTATGATTCTTGGTTTTGTTCTGTCCAGAGGCTTTCCTGGCAACTCTGAAGCGGTATCTTGAGCCGTTCTTCTTTGCTTGTTTTACTTCAAGTTTTCATATTAAACTACGGACTCTCTTCGGGCATGCAGCCAGCTCAGCGTGCAGTGGCAATAAATTATTGAGAATAGCTTCTGAAACATAACATTTCTCTAGACTGCCATTTCTTCAAACTGTACTGAGCAGGACCCAGCTGATAACCATATTTAAGCAGGAACTACTATGCAACTTCTCATCAGTAATCTTACCTTATCCTTTCATGGTCTCAAAACAATCTGTGTTACTTCCAGGAGTAGCATTTCAGTCAAGTATAAAAATTGAAGATATTTGACAGATATTAGGCAAAAAGGAGTACTATGAAATCATACCCTTGACAAAGTGAATTGTCGTGGATCTTCCCTCGCCTCAGAGGTTGTATAGAAATCCTGCTAATGTTGTTGGCTGCTGCAGGGAGGCAAGCATAGTCTTACCAACACGGCCCCAAACTGGAAATCCTCTCTGGGACAGTTTCAAAGCGTCTCTTTGGGGAGCCCATCTTAGCTATTATAACAGCCAAAAAGTTTTCTGTCGCTCTTGACATTATTTAAGGCATCTAAGTGAGTTGTCACAGCTTCCTCTTTTGTCCCAGAGAGAGAAGGGGGCAAGCCAGGAAGCCCACACGCTGGAAAGGAACTGCATAGAGCCAACCATCAGGACGTGCTTGATGCTCCAGCAACCCCTCTGCAGCCTCCTGGTGTCTGCACCAGGACCGCGTACTGGGCATCTCTCCCCACCGGACATTCAGGGTTCTCCAAATGACTCCTCTTCTGAGAGCTGCTACTTGATGGAACACAGTCACCTCTTTCTCAAATACATCTGGAAAGGTTAAAGAATTAATTGTTGGCAAGCGTTGCATATAGGTGTAACTTCCAGGAGAATCCTAGAAAAATTCTTAAAGAAACAAGAGTTTCAGGAGGAATCCATTAAGGGAGCCTCTGTCATACCATGCACTCTGCCATCTCTGCTGTGTAAGCTGGTGAGCCGCGTGTCAGGCCCGGAGCGTCAAATCTACCACCCCTTACACAGAAACCTGAGAAACCTTTCGGGGGCCCAAGTTGCACGCAGATTTACATCACGCCTCTTTCAACACATTTAGGAAGATCTAAACCAAACCTGCTTGTCGGTTTAAAGCCAGACGCTGATGGTCTAATATTTGCATTACCTTATTCAGCTGGGTCAAAGAGATACCACTCCCTAGGAGTAACGGAGACAAGATGACCCAAACAGATAATTTAGGTAATTAAGGTGGCATTCACAATGAATACCTTTGTCAGGATTTGGTCTTCAGTCTATAAACTCAAAGACTTTTGGAGGAGGGTGCATAGCCACGGGAGAGGCCAGTACAATGTCGGGAGAGCCAGTCTCTGTACAGCACTGGGTGGGGGCAATGGGGTAGTTGTGCCACCACCTTTCACCGTGAGTAAATCTTTGTTTTAAGTAAAACTGTAGCATTCTAAAGGAGATTCGTGAAAGCTCCATTGCTTTTGACAGTTCATAGAATCATAGAACGGTTTGAGTAGAAGGCTTTTTTTTAGCATTTAAAGCTAAGACAGCTGAAGTCTGGAAATGGTTACAGAAAACAGTCCTTTACTGGCAGGAAGATGGACGATCTGGCTTTCCAGACTCTCTTTCCTTGATTATTCACTTATTTTCATTAATTTCCTTGTTCTATCCTTGTACTACAATTAGGTATTTTTTAGCCTTATTATACCATCCTTACTGATTGACAAGTTTGATAATCATTGTATAAGCTTAGACCACGAGAGTTCAGATTCAGGCTGGAATAATTTGCTGAGACATAGTATGGAAGTTTCCATAGCATCTGTCCTACATTTTGTCTGCTTCTGGCCTGTGTTTTCTTTCTTCTTTTCACAAACACCAGAAGTTCACCAAAGGAGCAAGACAAGATAAATAGACAAGGACATGTAGGAGGTGATAAATCCACAAAAATTTATTCAAAGCCATAGTCTTTGAAGTTATCTATGATTCCTTAAAAGATATGTGTTATTCTGTGTGGCTTGTAAATACTGTAATCAAGTAATCATATCCAATGAGGAACAAATCAGAAAGTATTAATTCTTTGACAGTGAATTTGCTTTATTCAAATTATATCGAGTTCATTCGATTTAAATGATCAAAACAGAGTAGCAGTCAAGCCTACAACTATGATCGGTAACTGGGCCTGCCAAAGTAAGCTTCTTACCCTTATATTTGGATGGCTTAAATTCCGCTAAGTCCTTGTACCTCTGGTATTCCTGCTCAGTGCCTTGCTTAGCCACTGTGAAGCACTTTTCTGAGAGGTACTTTGCTGTTCTCATTAATGAGGCACTGGAACTTAGGTGGAATTTAAGCTATCTGAAAATTGCCCTGCAATACTTTCTTCTTTAATTCAGTTGTACAAGAGCAAAAACTAGTAAAGAACATATTAGAGTGAAGCACAAATTCCTTCTCCCATTCCTCCCATACTTTGGAAGTTTGTTCTTCTCTTTACCCTATCAAATTGAAACTCCAAAACTAGACGAGGAGAGTGTTTGCAAACTTGTGATGACTTCTTCATGAGAAATAATACGGTTATTATTACCTCCTTTTCGTTCCTCTTCTGCAGCCATGGGATGTCTACCCAGGTAGGACAGCCGAGTGCTGAAATAATTACCAGGGAGAACAGAGTAGGAAGTTAAGGGGAGGAAAATGGGAAAGGGCTTGTCTAAGACAGGAGTGACGCACTGAGCTTTGTAAATTCTTATTTCCTTTGTGGGCCTGAGGTTTGCACTTTCTGTGTTTCAATTACACATTCTCTCAGACTGATAGGTGGAAGCACGGTGAGTTGAACTTTGGAAAGTTTCTAGCATTTATGCTTGTTTTCTACCTGCCCGGGAAAGGAGTTGGAGAACTGTGGATTACTTTAGTAATGATGCATTATTATCAGTCAATAAATAACCACAATCAGCTCTTAATAATAAAATCAGATAAATGCTATCTAAGGGATTATTAATGTAAAAGAAAGAGTCTTTTATTAATTTCACAAATTTGAGGGACTAATGATGAACACAGCACTTTGTACAGAGTACATTTTTCTCTAATCCCACTATTCTTAATAATGTAATTATTTTCCATTAGGATATGACATTTCTTGTCTCCTACTTCTTATTGTGATTGGGGGGAGCAGTAACTTCAAATTTGCATCTTACTAAAGTGGAAATTAGCTGTATGGCTGTTTCAGTTACAAAAATATAGGAACTTCAGAAAATAACAGTACAGTCAGGAACAATAACTTAAGGATATGCTGAAAAATCATATCAAAGACAATTGGTATATTGGAATCATGTAGGAAAACATGTAGATACCATCAAAATTACTGACTTTTATCTCTTTGGTTTACTTCCATGCTGCTTGCATGTTCTAATAGACATTCATGATTCATTGTTCGTTACTAGAAAATTAAAAAGTTAAAACGTATACACCACCCAAAAAGATGCACTTTCTTGACATCAGCAGATGCCTCCCTTTCAAATCACAAGATTGTCTTCATTGGCATCAATGGTGGCTGGGCTGAGATTGGAGAAAACACATGTACTTTGTTTCTGTAAAAAATATCCTATAAACTATTTTCAGCAAACCACACTTTGGCTCGGCCAAAACCCTCCTGAAGAAAAGCTGTAATATGAGGGGACAAAATCCATCCTTTCTCAAAAGCAAAGCCGATTGATAAACAAACGCCCACGTGATGGGTGGAATAGGGCTCAAAAAACTCAGAGGGCTTTTTTGCAGTTGACCATTCATGCAGTTTGAAATAATTTGTGCTGCAGAATACCACCACTTTCCAAAAATTTGTAGTATATGGTATATGGTACCTACATAGTGAGATTATGAGAAAATTAAAATTCCAGGACAAAATAATAAAGAAAATCAGATAATTAGTCAAAAAGACAACTCACCTTCGGACAATTTACAAAGTATCTTTAAACTTGGTGCTGAATTAGGTAATATGAAATTACAGAAGGTGAGATTATTGATTTACATTGCACAGTGTGAAACCTTCAGGCTGTTCAAGTCAAAGTGTAAAATTTTGGCCCTTAAGTAGTTTTCAGAACATTATGAAAGATCTTTAGGCTAGCAGTTTCCAAAGTGCGACTATCTGCCACTACTGTCTATCAAGGGCTTTATGCTGCCCATTCCTACCTGTAGCTGTCCTACTGGGAAGATACTCTGCTGCCGACAAATTTTGTTGCACAGCCCTATCGTGGTCCCGCATGCGCATTAAGAGTGCCCACTAACAAAATTTTGGGAACTCCTGCTTCACCCCATTCATAAGTATTAGTGCATGGTTTATGTTTATCTTTAAAGCTTTGGGAGAGTAGTTAATATAATTGGTGAATTATACTAAAATGGGAGAATATTCATCATATGTTACTTGGGTTATGTTTTTTTCACATACAGACTCCTGTATTTACCATATTTTTGAATACTTCAGAATCAAACGGCCACCTCAGGAAACAGCAGTATTACCACTGCTCTTGACGGAAAACATAAAAAAGATTATGTATCTATGGTCGCACTAAGCCCATAAAATAGAAGAGGTAAATCAGGATTCTCTTTTACAAATATTTGAAAATATCTGAAACCTGTGCAATGTGAGACCATTCAAGTGTTTCACATATCTCTACAGAAGTAGAGCAAAAGTCAACAGAAAATAAGCCCTGTCTAAGTCAAGGCTCTGATGAACGACATTCCTCTGTCAGAGCATGGGAACAGGCACCTGAGAGAATTACAGCCTGGGTCTTAGGTGGGGTGAACCAGAAGAAACATGTAGAAATCTGTTAATCTGCTTACAATTGAAATTAAGATGTTCCTTCAAGGTGCAGATGGAGATTCTGGATAAACTGTGGGATGGGCAGTACGCAGAACAACTTGCGGGACTGGAAACTTGCGCAAAAGATGAGGGGACTGGGTTGGGTTGCATTTTCAGGCTTCTTTGGCTGATAGGTGGGGATTTGGTATGTTTTTCAAATCCAGCAATAGAGCTGAAAAAGTAGCAGTGTTACTGAATTAGTAACCCTGCAAAGTATATTTCATGATATGGCAAAGTTCTTGAGTGGGAGTAAGAAACATGAGTTAAAAATTTCCTCACACAGAAAGTCCCACTGAAAGTTTGTGGCACCTCCTGTAAGGCATTTAGGTGCTTTTGAAAGTTCTTCCTAGGTAACATATGCCCAGGTAATAAAATCAGATTCTAGTGATATACCTAGGATCCCTCTGCCTGTCTTCATGTGAAATTTCATGAAATAATGCTAGATTGATATTGTAACGGACATATTTCCTTGGTAGCACCATGGGACCACAGACTATCATATGATTTGACATGCCCAGGGATCTATGACCATTTGGGTACTGCCATATCACCAGCTATCATATAACCAGCAATCTGTGCAAATACTGAGGTCAATGTTTGAAATAAATTCAGAGAAACTTAAAATCTTTTTTAAAATGCAGTGAACTTCAGAGAAATTTTAGGATGATGGATCTGAGATTTCATTTGATGACATTCTTGTGTGGTTATTTTCCGCAGGACAGAATGTCATCACCTTCAAGACTTTTCTTAACAATCACTCCAACTATTTAGTATTTTAAATTGTAATAAAAATGGAAATAGACTGCTTTTATCTATCCAAGGTTTTGTCCAAACTGAAAGTCTTGCCCAGTTTCGAATTTTTTCAGAACTAAGATCTTTGCAGTGTAACTAAGTGAAAATTCCTCTGAATTAGTCTGGAGTTCTTCAGAAATAAAACAGACAGGATATTAAGGCCGGCTCCTGTATTTGAAACATTTTTCTTCCAGAAATTAACTTCAGTAAAATCTGACCAGACTTCTGAATTGTATTTCTTGGCTTTCTTTATCCATGCTTTCTATGGATTCTGAAACTCACTGGCATTTAGACTTTTAATCAAATGTTTCAAAAATTGGGTCTAAAGTAGGTAATGTTTTAGTGTCAAAGATTTAACAGTTTATTTGTACTGTATATTCAGAGAAACATTGCCTGGCCTTAATCTAATCTTTGTGATGAAGTAGTCAGTGATAAGGGATATAATCTACTTTAAGTTTTGGAGTTAGTATTTATTGTTCCTATTCAAACAGTGCAAAGGTGAAATTTCAGCAGCTAGGTGATGACGAATCTGCACTGTGGCAAAAGCCTTTGCAGTTAGTCTGGGGACTGATTTACTTACATCACAACGTCAAAAAAGCTGCTAAACCTGCCAAGAAACAGCAGAATATAACACCGCAACTTGTATGTATTTCATTCTATAATACGTACATCATACATCAAGACCAAAAGAAAAAAGTATGCAAAGCCAATAACTAGAAGAAAGAATACACAGACTGGCTAAGATGATAGCAATATAAAGTTAGCAGTCAGCAATAAGCTGCTTTTTATGAATCATGGAATCATACAATGGTTTGGGTTGGAAGGGACCTTAAAGATCATCCAGTTCCAACCACCCTGCCATGGGCAGGGACACCTCCCACTAGGCCGGGCTGCTCAAAGCCCCATCCAGCCTGGCCTTGAACACTTCCAGGGATGGGGCATCCACAGCTTCTCTGGGCAACATGTTCCAGCATCTCACCACCCTCACAGGAAAGAATTTCTTCCTAATATCTAATCTAAATCTCCCCTCTTTCAGTTTAAAACCCTTACCTGTCATCCTATCGCTCCACTCCCTGATAAAGAGTCCCTCCCCATCTCTCCTGCAGGCCCCCTTTAGGTACTGGAAGGCTGCTATAAGGTCTCCTCGGAGACTTCTCTTCTCCAGGCTGAACAACCCCAACTCTCTCAGCCTGTCTTCATAGGAGAGGTGCTCCAGCCCTCTCATCATCTTCATGGCCCTCCTCTGGACCTGCTCCAACAGGTCCATTTCTTTCCTGTGCTGAGGCCCCCAGATCTGGACGCAGTACTCCCGGTGGGGTCTCACCAGAGCAGAGCAGAGGGACAGAATCACCTCTCTCGACCGGCTGGCCACTGGCCTGACCAAAGCAACAGGCCTGACCGAAATCAGTGCCTGTATTGAGAGAAAGCAGAGTACCAACTATTTGTGCAATTAAGGATCTAGACTCCGAGAGTTCACCTCAAGCTGTACTTCTATCTGCTGTGTTATCGGGGGTAACTTAGATATTACAAATAACTGTAGATGTAGATATATGGAAAATGATTATGTTTGGGAGATGAAAGCTGATGAAACTAAAAAAGATTACCCCTGGAACACAAAAATATTCCACAGACCCTGGTTTTTTTTACGTAAAAGTTGCAATACTATCATGTATCTCTTATGCAATAGGGCTATCAAGATAGCCCTCCGTTATGTGTTTTCTATAGTATAGATCACGTGCTATCTTGGATTGTCCAAGCCTTGTAAGGACTTAACAGTTTTAGTCTTACCTTGGGGGATACATAATGCCACTACAGTAAATAAACAAAAAAGGAATGCTAAAAGACAGAAACAGGTTTAAAAGCCTTCAGTGGGAAACCCCCAGTATTCCAAGCAAGCAGGGACGAATTCAGTTCTTTCTGAAATAAAGGCCAAAGTGCATTATACAGGCTCAGAAAATGCTTTTGAGACCAAACTTTTCAGGCATGACAAAGCCTGCGTTTTGCATGTGAATGACAGATAGAAAACTCTAAAATTGCCACTGCAATGTTCTCATATAAAACTTCTTTAAATCAAAGAATTTACCACAAATACAAGCAATAAATAACAGCAAACTCTAAAATAGTAAGAATTGCTGTGAGTTGGAAAGAGTAGATTTACAGGTTTTCTCTCGGATCACCTTCTCTTGTTTGCAATGTTTCCAGCTTTGTATAAAATTCTTAAGAAGATGAGTTTCCATTGCATTAAATGCAATGCAGATACCTAAGGCGGATGGGTGTTCTTTTCTTATTTGGAAATTGTGATCAAACAATTGCAAATGCTAAGGAGTGGTCACACAAACAGCTCAGGACACTCAGCATTTAATTCCAATGCAAATTAAAATGAATGTGTAAAAGCAGCAAGTATGAGGTTGAAAACTGGACAAAACAAAGAAGGAAAATTTAGTTTATGCATCCAATTTAAAATTGGCACTATATACCCCAAAAATCCCTCTAGGTATAGCATGGCGAATAAAAACATTCAGTTTTGCAGAGAAAGTAATTACTTTTAAATTTGGGGTTACTCCACTTCAGGAAAAAAACTCCCCAAAGACTGAAAATTCTCCATGACAGTAAATAGTTCCTCAGCCCGGGCGTGATGTGTCAGGAGCCTCCAGGAGCTTGCTAGGTGGGCTACTGAGGAGCTTGTATAGCTTAACTGGCAGGTAAAGGTATTTTCCCCAGAGGAAGGTTGTCAAAATTAAGCTGTCTTTGACGAGCAATTCAACTTTGATGAATTGACAAATATAAATTAATTTTTTTTAAAAAATAAAATAACTAACTTAGATTCCAAAGGAAACTGCAATCGCTTTGGTATTTTAAATTTTAGATTTAAACATATATCGGATGGGTTGCAACTAGGCTGGTTTCTACATTGTCTATCCAGTTTTTTTCCAGCAGGGCTAAACTACTTATTGATCAGCTTATGCACATTCTCACTTTAAGTGTGCCCTAGCCCATTTCCCTTGTCATCGTTTTGCTTTTTTGTAATAAAAAAAACCACACGTGCTATCACAGCAGAACTATACAGAGGTGCAAGCGTGAAAGCTTGTCACTTTGTTAAGTTCCTCAAGCGTTACATTAAGACAAACTATTAAAATACAAACTACGATCCTTCCAACTTTTATAGAACTCCATCCTTATATAGAAGGAGTGCTAATGCAGCACATAAAGCCTTCTCCACATGGAGGTATCCAGATATGCCTCTGAAACCTGCAAATCCTGCAATTCTACATTATACTGCATTTTGCTAGGAAGATTTTGCTTATTGTTGCTTTTGTTAAGTCTCTTGCATTTCAAAATACACTTTTTAAACCTTGTTTGAGGTACGTAATTGGAGGAACCAACTGAAATCCTAGCCACCTTGAATTAGTTTAGGAATTTTTGGTTTTCAGCGATTTGCTGGAGTTATGTTAACAGATCTTTTTATTTGGATTATTGTGGTTGATGGGGTTTTGCTGAAATATTTCATATCACATGGAACTGAAATATTTGTGAACAGAAAATATCATTGCTGATAATCATCCCACAGCAGGTTTTTTTTTCTTAAAATCCTCTGAGTAATTCCAAACAATGTTTTCCTATTCTTTTTAATAACCATTACTTTTGTAAACATAAATAAAGCTTACCAAGTACCTTAACCTTTCAGTTATGGTACTTCACAAAGAACCATGCAAGTTCAAATAACACTAAAGTACTCAAAATATAATGTGTGTTAGAACTGGAAGTCAATAACGTTTAGGCTAAACCTCAGCTCGATAGTGCAGACCCTGGGACAGGTTAATGCTGACAGCTTCACCTGCCTCAGAACATCTGTAGCGCATTTAAGCCTTGAAGATTTTGCAAAACTCCTGTAGGTTTATAAAAGTAGCTGCCACAGATCACTCCTCTCTCTCAACCCCTCTCATTCCAGCAGAAGATGTCTGAAGCAAGGGCACAGGGCATTTGTCTGAACCTTAAAGTTCCGGTAATGGTAGTTGTTGTTGTTTAGTGGCCATCATACTCTTAAAATAAGACAGATTTTTTGAGCTCTAGGCCAAAATCTCCAACTTTTCTGTTATATGAAAATATTTATATAGTATAAGCAATATGTTTACATGCTCTGGGGATACAGAAATTACTCTTTTCCTCCAAGAATGATGCCTCAGGCTACTCTATAAAGGCACCTTTTCTTCAAAATCGAGATCAAAGCGATTTGTTTAACAGAATGTTTTATGGTTTTTAACAGAGTTGTCTTTTTCCCAAGACAAAAAGGACATGCTAGAATCTGTAATCACTATTGTGCTTCTCAGTTTATGATTAAAACAGCCATGAAAGAGTCTTCATAAAGTAAGATGTCCAAAGGGACCAAAATATGCAAGTCAGCACTGTGCAGTAATAATACAACATTGCCACATACTTCACCGTTAGCTTTTATTAATTTTTATTCTAGCAAGACAGGGCTTCAGCTGTTTACAAATACCATTAGTAGTTACAAATACCATGAACGGTTAAGTTTCTGAAAGTTGTTTTGATCATTCACGTGGTATTTATGTCTGTTTCTGATCTCTGAAAGAAGAAATGTACTTAAAATTCTGAAAGCTTTAAGCAGGTAACTAGAATTAACAATTAAAAGTGTAAGACAAAATACATACTTCATAAATTAATAAGGGATTAAGGAACATATGCATGCACAGACAGATGACTGTTCTTGTGCACGAGGTGATGATCTTAAATTCAGCATTTAAACTCTACCAAATTCCTTCAGCTTCTTAGTTTCTGCATTTGCCATAAACATTCTTGCTGTTTAGAGGAAGAAGAAAGAGCATAAACTACAGCAGAGTATTACAGGAGCACAGCTGATATTGTGGCTTTTAGCATAGGCAGGTAGCAGGAACATTCATCTCTGTTTACCAAAGGGAGGTGAAAAAGACCCAACAGACACACAGAGAAATGACTCGCAGGAAGTGTCACTGTTGGAGCCTGTGGCCTGTTCAAAACTTCATGTATAAGACTATATGCTTGCCCAGCTTGAAAGCTTTTGCTGGTTTTATCAGGGAGGGAGGAGTGAAATCTGATCTCTGTAATTTAGGCAATTAATTTTCATCTAAAATGTAGATATTTAAATATCTGTGGTTCCCGATCATCTACCGGGCCTGATGGAGCAGGCTTGCTGCTCTCATCGTTTAATTTTCTTCCCAGAGAAACTCGGGATGTGGGAGGAAGACAAGAGGGAGTGGGAGTGGAGATGGTGCACACCAGGTCCTGCCTTTAACACGGAGTTAAGACATCGGCAGAATATTATCTGGATCTGGCTGTTAGGGAACGTATCCAGTTTCCACATTATAGAGAAAGTAACCTGTCAAACGAAGCACATAAATTCCTTATACAGTCAGAGGAAAAGACGTTGGTGTCTTTGAAGAGCTCCAGAGGGAGACCCCATCTGATTAAGTGCAGGCATTTAAGAGACGTAGACAATGAAAAGAAAAATGTGCCTCTTCACTCATCTCTCTCACTTCCAAAAATTTACACAAGGAGATTTATTTGTTGCTATGATCAGCGTCCTTATGTCATTTTGACAAGCTGCTTATCATTGAAATGCTGCAACTCATAAGCCCTCTCAGAACAGGGGATACACAACGTTAGAACTGAACAATATACATCTACTATAATAATACCTGGAGCCAGTTTTATCTAGTCACCAAGTATAATGGTATTTCTGATTTCAGCAGCATACTCAAACTTACTACCACCTCCCTTTAACTTTGGCCAATTCAAAACTTAAAAAAAATTAATAAATTATAAATTACTGTTTGTGTTAAGCTGTATCTTTAGTTACAGATATCCTTAGTTTACTCCCTCGCTCATGATTTTTCTCCCAGAAAAGATTTTCAATGGTGTACTTATCTGCTGCAATTTTGCCACGTAACTTAATTACTTTCTTTTATGTGACTGTTCTTAACCCACTGCTCTGCCCTGTGGCTGACATTCAGAAAGGAACTAACTACATCCCTGTCTTGATCCTTGGCCACTGGGGATGGGCTTCTAATTCATTGAGGCTCTCTGCAAGGAACAACTTGCCAGGTCTGACACCCAAACAGAAGCTGTTGAGAAACCCCTTTCCTCCTCGTGAAAAAATATAACAGCATGTGGGACGAGTGACACAAATCCTATAAAATCATTGAATAAGAACAACCCGTCACCTCCCTCACAATGTATTTTTCTTCAGTTTCTTGATCAGGGACTAGCTGCCCTTCACAACAGAAAAAATTTCATTTATAATATCAAGTGTCTCAGGGTAGGAAGTGAAAATTTGTTGTCCTACTGTTTCTACAGAATTCCCCTAATCACCCCACAATGATTATCTCAGAAAAGAATTGTTCCAAAGTGGTTTTCAGATTTAAGATTACCACACCAACATTCTGCAGAACAAATGCAGCCTGCTTTCCCCTGGCCTCCAGGCTCACCCCTTTCAGCACCTCCTGCTCCCTGGTCCGTTCCCCACCTCTCAGTGTTTTTCCACCACAGTCCAGCCCTCTCCCAGCATTCTTGCATTATCTCCAGTTTCCATCTCCCACTATTTTCTCCACACCTGACCATGTCTCCTCTATTTCGTTTTCCCCAGAACATCCCCAAATTCACCATGATTCTGGCAAGAGGCAACACGTGCTTTAGCTATAGGTATCTTTTCACTGCCTGGCCAATTAGCACATACATGCTCATCATCAGCTGCTCAGAAACAATATGGGCTGGTATCTTGTCCTTAGCTTGTAGTGGGCAGTCATTTGAGTCTCTTGTGTCTATCCAGACAAAAATTTCAATTAAACTTTGAAGTTGTATCTCTCTGGTATTTCTTCCCATCTTTCAAACTGGCTTGAAACTATCTAAAATACTCAAAAATTGTGGGGGAAATGTCACTGCAGTTGAACAAGCACCAAGACAGAACAGTATGGCCTTGTTCTTTTAAAACGCCAAGGCAAAAAAAGAAAGAGAGAGAGAAAATATGAAATAATTACTTAAAGTATAATTACTTTACATATAAGTACAATTAAAATATAATGGAAGAAACTCAGAGGAGAAAATACATTTAGCATTTTAATTAAAACTGTAAATTCCAGTAATGAACACTTAGGAAAGGTCTACTACAAAAAATAATGAAACTAGAAAACTAGACCATCCTGAAAGAAAAATTAAGAGAACTGATTTTTAAAAGGTATTTAAAAATATTTTGATGGATGTGGTCCAATATGTTTGAGTTTTATTTATTAAGGAAAAATAGAAATTGGAGTTTTATTTATTATAATTTGTATTGAACCAAATGACAAAGGACCACAATTAAAATTAAGTTCCCCGGGCACTAGAAGCTGTACTGTAACATGATTCAAATTCAGGCTTCAAAGCCTTGATTCTCTGTTCTACCAGTTTCTTCTCCTGAGTGTCATGATGTCAAGGTAGGAGGCTGATCCTACAAATCTGGATCTGATGCTTTGCCAGACTTCACTCTTGGTAATTAAAGGAACTGTGATTAAAGCTTGACTCTGGCTTCCAGCACCCAGGATTTCTATTCTTCCTCCTCCCCATATCCTACCCTTTTATGCCCCAAAATGTAATGAACTTTGAAGACAAACCTTTTCATATCACCAGAAAGATAAAAAAATGAGACTGTCCAAATCTGCCCACTCAGGCTCATTTTAATATGTCAAAAAAAAAAAAAAAGCAAATCTTAAATGCTTTCGGAAATGCTTAATTTTAGACATTCTTCTCTTGAGCTGTGCTGAAATCTAGGAGTTTGAAGAATTTTGTCTGTCACCTGAAGTCTCCTGTCTTGTTCAAATATCAGAGCTGAGCTCAGGCTCCCTCACCACTAACACAAGTCATCAACTGTCCCAAGGCAAACTGGTAGCATTAAACGGTTGAAACACAATTATGATTTCAGAGTAATGCGCCTCTGATGGCCAATGCTGCCTACTTTGAGAGTTTGTAAATTTTACATTTATAACTGTCTGACATTATCCATGCTGTTTCTATTATTCATAAAACTATTGAAATCAAGGCAATCAAATCAGATCGCAGATTTTACATAATTATTTTCCTGGGGTTGAACAGAAACAGTCTCAACTGACTCAGTGTGATTTATTCTGACATCTGTCAGGTATGACAGAGGAGCAGATTGTCCACGTGGAACAGTACGGATTTAGTTTTCAGAAATGTGTGTATGTGATTATTTAGATGTGCAGTGAGACATTTTTAAGTGTAACGCTTGTACAGCAGTAGCTGTAGCTTTGAACATAAAAGCAGTAACTTCCCACCAGTGTGCACAACTGCAGAAACATTTTTGAAAACCTGATTGCCTTTAGATTACTTTTAAGCCTTGTCTACCTCTGCTTAGATGTGCAGGCATCAGGAGCTGGCTCCGTATGCTCACCCCCGCATGAAGCAGGTCTTCCTAGCTGAAGTGCTCCTTCATACTGGGGAAACTGAGGCACAGCCCTACGGAAGAGGCATTTTATGAAGGAGCAAAGCCAGTTGTGACAGGTTTTATACAGCACGGGGGAGGCTGCTGGGGTGGGGAAGGAGCGAGGCGCGGTGGGGGGAGCCTGGCGGCCCCCTCACGGCCCGGGCAGCCCGGCGGCCCCTCACAGTCGCCCCTGCCGGCCTTGAGGCCAGGGCCCCCGGCGGCCCTGAAAACAATGCGGACGGCCCGACGGCTCCACCAAGGGCCGGCGGGAGGCGGCTCTAGAGCTCAGCCTCGCCCTCTGGAGGAACGACTCCCCCGTTGAAGTTCTCCTCAGAGAGCCTGTGAGGGCGGCCCCCGCTCAACGGCTGCCGCGGCGGGGCGCCGAGGGGGCAACGGGCAAGGCAGGGGCTGGCTTCCACCACCCTCACCCCTC
>VYZM01001926.1:0-20402 GCA_013398915.1 Dromas ardeola | reverse complement strand
GGCGCGTCGGGTTCGGCATGTGGCCTAAACTCGCCCTGCTTTGCTGGGGGAAGCGGGCATTGCCGGCGCCTCTCCTCAGCCGCATTCGGCGGGACGTGCTGGCCTCCGGCCTCGGCGCGGGGTCGGGCCGCGCCGCAGAGAAGGCCGTGCTGGGACGGGCCTGGCCTTCGTGCTCCTCGACGGTGGCCTCGCTACGGCCTCGGTATGGGTGGCGTTGTGCAGTGCCCTTGAGCACGAGGGTGTGGAGACAGGACAGCCCAGCTTGTGATTTTCGATGAAATAAAGCTTCCCCAACCGAAGGATGGGGAAAAGAGCCACATTTTTGTTACTTATTTAAGTATGCTGCTGCCAAACAAATGATTTGGGGCTAAGTACTGGAAGGATCCAGGTGAAATCTGATGGCCTGGAAGTTAAAATGCTAACCAATTGCTTTTTAGACAACAGGAGAGAAAACCTTTCTCAGCTCTTTCTCTTTGGAGGAAAAAGCCTTTGTGTTGCCCTTCACTGGATGGTACTGTCCTGTGTCCAAAATCCCAGGGAGGTTCTCTACTGCTGTGAGAGCTGCTGTTTGAAAATTAGATTTCTCTTTAATTCCGATGTGATGTTATGAATGTGCCTGTCATAAAATAAACGTGAATTAAAGTACATGCCACTTTTAATACGGTGTGGTTATATCCTGGCATTCTGAGACTTGCACATCTGTGTCATACTGAGACAACCACAAGAACTTTTTTGGAATTATATTATAACATGGGGGAACCTGGCCCAGGCTCTTGTACACATTATACACTAACGTTTTCTAAATGTTCTTTGTTATTTTCATTTAACAGAGAAGCATAACTTGGCAAAAAGCTAAGCAATGTGAAATAATATAGGGATATTTTAACAGTTACAGTTGCATTTATTTAAGAATGAGAGATGTGTGATTTTTATATTTCGTAAGTTTTTTAAGTAATGTTGGTAATATGAGGTATATAATTCTTGCTCCTTTTGTTGCTCTAAAGGTTTCAAGGGTGATTAATAGAGAAATGGACTTTTTTAATGTGCATTTAAATATCTCGGTTCATTCTAAGACTGAGAGCTTGATGCTTGTATCTTGAGGCTGACCTTGACTGGGAGGCAGCACATACGTGGGGCTGGTTACCCTGAGTCACTGTGGTGGACACACAGCCTACGTTTGTGTCCTGAGGATGAATGTTTCCACAAAATGCAATGGGGACTGCCGCTTTCTTTGTGAAAGAAAGAGGTGTTGTGTTACCATTTTCCATAATTTAGTAGTTTGTCTTCCTCAAAAGAGAAGGAATCAGCTTTCTTAACTGTTTGAAAAACATTAGCCTATGTTTTCTACCTTCCAGAAGAATTTCTGATGGTAGGTTTTTATGGGCATAGGTTCTTCTCTTGTAGTTCTGCCTGTGCAAAAATAACTCAAGATTTGTTGGACACATAAAAGAAACTATGTGTGATGCAAGCAACTCAAATCTGTAACCTGGGGATGAAGTCCTGTTTGTAGGACTAGGAAGACCAATACATTGGTCATCGTAAAGCGCTTATATATTTTATAGAGCATAGTTGCTAACTAAAACTTGCAAAACTTCTCTGATCTGTTCCCCTCAAGGCAGGTGCCACAACTGGTACAGTGGATTTTCACGCTTGTTTCCTCTTTGGCAAGAGGGAGAGGAGGAACTTCCTGCACAGCCATTTGTACACAGTGCTAAAGTGATGTTATTTTTCATCTTCCTGCCGATTTTTAAAATGATGGGAGAGCTGATATAAAATGCGTTAGGCCAAAAATGAAGCTGAGCCCAGCGTTTCTACATCCTTGATGTCTCTAACCACAGTGTTTTATAAAGAGAGAAACCTTTTCTAAGAAAACCGATTAAGCCCTATCCAGTCTCAAAAGGTAGTCTATGGGTGCAAGCAGACACACTGGGGAGAAGGGTCTGTAAGTTACCTATTCCAGTGTGTAACTTTTTTATGGATTTAGTGGCACGAGACCCCTTGGCTTTTGTGAAACCCGGTCTGAAACACACCTCTGCGTGCAGGAAGATGCCCCCTTCTGTAGGCAGGCACGGGTTAGTTACATTTTTCCAAGGTAGTCATGGTAAGAGTTACTGTATTTTGAAGTTAGTTATCTGTGGTGAAGAAGTTAAATGTGTTTTAATACCTATGTGTGTAAACTATTTTGACTTTTGTGGTTGCTAATTGTGGTGTGCAGGTACAACCGCTGTTGCAGATAATGCCAAACTGAACACAAATGGATGGTGCCAGGAATTTGACTTCTCCTTAGCAGGTGTTTGGGATACAAGAAGCACAGTTAGTTCACTTCCTCCACCTGATAAGGTGGAGCACATGGTAAATAGATAAATGATGAGCTGGCATCCGCTCTGAAGCAGCTGAGGAGTACAATTCGTGGGCTGAAACAGGAGCAGATGTCAATTAGGACAGCTTGTCTGGCCATTCGGGTGCCAGGTCTGTAGCATGTCCCAGCAGTATAGGCCTGTCAGACAGCCTGTTTGTCAAATTTGCTGTTGCTTGACATCATGATTTGTTAGAAGGTGGAGAATTGCTGTAGGCAATGGGGAAAAAAAACTGGGAAAAAAAAATAATAAAAAAAATCATTGGAGCAAACTCAAATTACAATTTGATGTTAAACCCAACTACCTGCCATTTTAAGTTTATCATTTTTTAAATGAGAAGTCAAATACGGAACTAGTTGCTTTTTCTAGAAACAAACCTGCAACAGAGTTTTCACACTATGCTGGCTGGGACAAACTTCTGCAGTAGTGTGCACTTGCTTTCCGAAGCATTTTGCCCCACACCTTTTCTTTAACTAAATTCCTTTCTTTTCCCCTTCCAGTCTCTCTCTCTTGTCTTGGTTGAAGCACCGTGCTGATACAGTTTATGGCTTCCAGTCCCAGAAATTAGCTCAGGTTTCTTCATCTGGGAAGTATTTCCATAAACTAGTATTGGGAAGACTCAGATGGTACCAGGGCTCCTGTCCTGACTAGGTTAGAGCAATAGTCCCTAAGAATTGATGCAGGAATCCTTAAAAGAGAGATGGGACTTCACGATTTTATTTTCTTTTAAGCAGTGGACATTGTCACTATGCAAAGTCAATGTGTTGATTGCAAATCAAAGGCCAAATGTACCAATTCACTGTCTGAGAGATGAAAAGCTGTTCTAACAAGTAATTGAGTCTATTCTGAGCTGGTACGAGTTTGCCTTTAAAAAGTCAAATAGTCAAATACATGAAATGAGGTGAGGGTTGCGTTACATTATTTTCTCATGATACCACCTCTTTGGGTTCCCTTTTCTTCCACGTTGAGCACCTTTTAATCATTAAAAATTCCCAAGTGTATATCCTTCTATGTCTTGAAGTTAGCATTTCCACAGTATTTTTCTATATTGGACTATATTCACCCTCAAAGACATAGCTAGTGGCTCACTAAAACGCAAACACGTAGGTTATGAACATGCATGGTTAAGCTTAGTGAAAGAAGATTAAGTCAGTTATGTGGTGGCACTATGAGGGGAAATGGAGAAAAGCCAGAAACAACCTTAAGTGTCTCCAAAAATCAATTTAATTTCCTCTAAAGTATCAAACACTTCGAAGGTTTCACCAGGTTCATACAGTTACAGCTTGTGTCACTTGTGAAAATCTGTTGGCAGAAATCAGTAGTTTGGGGCAACACGGCCTCAGGCAGCAAAGCGCAGAGGAGAAGGGGGTTGAATATGAAGGAAAAATGAAGCTCCGTACACTGACGTATTTAAAAAGTGTAAATATCGTAGGTTTGGGGGGAAAGGGTTCATCTTGGAAAAGGCATTTCCTTTAAAACTGATTAAATTAACACTATCTTCATGTTAGTATTTCTGTACCTTTGGGAAGACTGCTGAGATCCTAGTAGCCTACCTTGGGTGAATACTTCCATGTTTTGGGCATCAGAAGGATCCAGATTGCTCTGAGTGTTACGCGACGTCCCTGAAGAACTTTCTCTTTCCCAGCATCCTAGCTATGCTAGATTGAAGAGACCTTCCTTGATCATTGGAGATGGATAGCAGTACAGTTCTTAGAAGTGGAAAGGCTGCTAACTGCAGAGTTTACCTGCTTTCCAGGATGAAGGTGCCACAAGTTAGTTGTCCATCTAAAAGCTCTGTAAATCTTTAAGCAACGCTATAGTGGGATATGAGGGAAAATTCCCTTTGAATATTGTATCTTCAATATAGAAGGCACATATAAATCTATTTTGAGAATAAAAGCGTCCTTTGTATTCTAAATTTTTTTTTTTGGAAGGATTTTGCGTAAGGAACCAATCTGGCTTCCTCCCCCAGCCCCCGTAGGCAAAGCCACCAGTGGCTGAGAGACCTTCTTCTACACAGAGCTTCTTTTGAGAACAGAAGAGCCCCATCAGTGCAGCAAGAGCAAAACATGATATTGGTCTCTGAAATAGTTCCACAAAATGATTCTTTGCGGATGTAGGCTGTACATCAGAGAGAACTTTATCTAAACCGATTTGATACTAGGGAGGAGGGTTAAATAGCATTGGTATTTTTTTATTTGGAGGTTAGTAATTTATCACTCCAAGTTGTACGATACATTAATTATCGGAACAATTGGACCTATTGAAAGTTTCTGAAGTGAAAGCCACAAGTTATCAGATAAATTTAGAGTTGTGTAATTTTCTCATAAGCCTTCACTTGGAAGTCTTTCTGCTTCCAGTGTAGGATGAGGTCTGGCAGCGAGGTTAACCCTGACCTCTGGGCATTCTATATGGACTCGTTCATTTCTGCCACATTCTTTCCATTTAAATTTAGATTTGCTGGCAGCTATTATGCCTATTGCAATAAGCTTCGTGGGCAAAACATTGAAACAAATATGCCTTTTATCACAGATGTTTTTGCTGAATAAGATTAGTGAAGAACACTTGGAAGCTGAAAAACAGGGTGCAGAAGCCTTTGGTCCCAAAGGCACAGAGAGTTGAATGTCTGGAACGTATTTACTTCTCAATGCAAGGAAAGAGCAAGTAATTGTTTGGGTGATGGACCCTAATCTTGCGCCCTGTTTTACCTCTGTAATTCGTTATTGGTAGTAAGGAAATTTCAGCTACATAAGTGAAACAGAATCTGGATATGAATGTGTACATGTAACAAAAACATTAAGCTTGCTGTTCTAAAACAAGCTGTGGTTGCTGTAGGAAGCAGCAACCTACAACTAAGTTTTATGTTTGGCTGATTGCTAAATGTGTCTTAGTAATCAAACAGTTGGGTTCGTTCTTCATATACAATAACTATCTGAAGCGTAATAGCTGCATTTGTAACTTCTTTAAGTTTAAGGAAGTGCATACCACTTTATTTTATATTTAGCACAGAGGATGCTACTTCTGTTTTATTATATTTTTATTCTTTTTTGTCCAGCCTGAGTATATGGGACTTGAGAAATCCGTATGGCAAAGGATTTCACTTTCAAGGCCAGTATGTTATTCACTGCCTAATTTATGGCATAATCTTCATAGATAAAGTTGCTCCACCTTGAAAGACTTGTTTGATGAGGGATTCTCTTTTCTCACTTTCTACTGCTGCTCATCTGTCTAGGATAGGACGAGAGGCAACGGCCTCGAGTTGCACCAGGGGAGGTTTAGATTGAATATTAGGAAAAATTTCTTCACTGAAAGGGTTGTCAAGCATTGGAACAGGCTGCCCAGGGAAGTGGTTGAGTCACCATCCCTGGAGGTGTTTAGAAGACAGGTAGATATGGCACTTAGGGACACGGTTTAGTGGTGGACTTGGCAGTGTTAGGGCCATGATCGGACTCGATGATCTTAAGGGTCTTTTCCAACCTAAATCATTCTATGATTCTATATTCTGAGGTAACGTACAAAAAATGTTCCTGTAATGCACTTCTGTCTCTAAGCGTTTCAGCTTCTTCAGAAGATAACAGCATTCCTGTGCATTGATGAATGGCTGCAGCTCCAACAAAGAAAGGAGACCTTGAGAGTATACGGAAAGGAGTGTTCTCCCTGTACACCTTTTTAGGGGAAAAACAATGAATAAAGCGGACTGTGATTCTTCGATAATTTAGTGTGAGGTTTTTTTTCCTCCTGAAGGGCAAGACACAAAAGCTTCCAAGGATGCTCTGACCCTACTGCCTCTGCAGTTGCTATGGGTAGGATGTGCTGATACTCGGCTCTTCTGAGCACTTTCATGGCGTCCAACCTAGTTACTAGGGCCAAACACTGGGGAGCTGTGTTCCCTGTGAATGGATTAGGCAGAATTTATTCACTGGTTAGAAGTCCTACTGCGCAGGCTGTGTATTTTTGAATGTAAGTAGCATCATGTTTTTGCTCTTCAGCAGGAAATTTCAGGCAACCTTTAAAATACGTAGCCAATCAGCATTTGTTCCAAATGGCGCTTTTGTGCCAAATTTCCAATTAGTGAATGGCATTTGTTAACTAGGCCCATTTGGCTTTATCTTGAAAGATAATGAAAACTCATCTTTTTCCTCATCCCCTTAATAGACACAATATAGAGTCTTACTGAACTAAAAAAGGCAGAACTGAATGGAGAAAGCTAGGAGAGTTAGAGTTTGGGGAAACTCTTCAGGACTTGTATTTTTAAGGAATGACTGTGGTTTGAGTTCTGTTACAGTAAAACAAGAAAATTTTAAAAATAAGGGGGAATTGGCTCATACAGATGTATTGCAGAGTGTTGGTGAATGCTGGAAATAATGTGCCGGTAGGGAAGTATTTGTTGAGGTAAAGGCAAAGTGTGCCTCCCAATGCATGGAGCTGTTTTTTTACTGTAACACTATGTCGTATGTGTATTATTACATGCATTTGGAGTGTCTTCATCAGAAATATTTGGAAGCCTTTCTTAAAGCCTTCATGAATTTTCACCTTTGCATTTTCTGTGGAAAATGCTAAATTAGAGACACCCCTCCAGTCCCCCAAAACACTCTTTTCTCTCATGGAACAGGAAATGGACTGTTTGCACTTGTGTAAAACTCCCCTACTTCTTTTTGAACTCAAAAATCCTAACTTCTAATACAGCCTTCCGTGTTTGTCACTGGGCAAGTACAATTTTTTGCATAGCTCACTGAAAAAATAAGCACATTTTACTCATTTCTGTATGTAATTGTTGCCTCAGAATTGTTTACCACTGATTGGTAAGAAAGCAAGTTCTTAAGACTCCTTTTTCTTAAATTACAGTTCAACTGTGTTGTGAAATAGAACCTTCCTAATAGATTTCGACAGACTTCCTGCATTCATTGTTGCTGGAGTGTGGGTTGGGTTATGTGTTTTTTCCTTGTTGTTGGGTGTTTTGAGCATTCTTTGGTTTTGGAAAGATCAGTACGTGAGGAAGCGTAACTACAGGAAAATGTAGAATCTTTACTTTGTCTAGAAATTAGTGTTGTAGACGTTTATCAACAAGCACATTTCCTGTGTAAGATCATCTCACTCAGAAAGGATTCAACTTGAGGAATGGCTTTTGATACTCACTTTCTGTGGAACATCCTGTCTTTCCTATATTTAACTTTAAAATGTTTGGGAAGACAATAGGAAGTAATCAAAGAATCTGTTTAAATAATTTTAATAGCTACAGAGTTGAAATACAGCTTAGCACTTTTAACAACATTTCAGGAAAAATACTCTGAGGTTATGAAAATTTGGGAAATTCCAAATAAAGATTTGGAAAACTAAAGATGGGTTATCTAATTTTCTGTGTTTCAAAAGAATCCCTAGCCCCTCTGAAGGGAACATGCTTCTATTAGTAATATTGGACCAGATGTCTGATGATGTGGGGCCTTATTCTTAGTTACTGTGGTGTTCCATTAGTAATTGGTAATTCCATTAGTAAAAATACATGTCAGTGTAATACTGGAATGAATAGAGGAATCCAGGAGGATAGAATCTTTCTGAAGATCTATCCCTAAATCCTTTTTCTGTGAAAGTGAGCAAATTACAATTGTCTCTCTGTTCCACTTGTGAAACCCTCATAAGGAAACAGAGCACCATAAAGATTTATCAGGCGAGAATAATAACAGTATTCATCTAGCTCCCCTAGGTATCACGGAGTGTTGCTGTGATGCTCTTAGGTTTTTAGCAGGATGGCAACGCACTATTACTGTTTGTATGCTCAGTCAGTTAGAATTGTTTGCTGTGAAATTTTCCTCTGTGCCAAGATATATATTGTTTGTGAAAGTAAAACAGATGAAAGAAAAGTGGCTTCAGGACAGAGACCAATCTGGGGAGCTGTAGCTGCCCGTGATGACAGGGAGGTCAGGGTGACTGTATTTTTCTTGAATGAGGAGATGGAGGCATAATGCAGCAGCATGCACAGGGACTGCCATGGAAGGGTGCTTAAGGGGAGTCACTGGAAAAGACTTTGAGGAAACTAAGGAACAAGAAAAGTATTTTTGGCAGTTGCACTACAATGGTTTAATGTTTTCATTATACGGTGAAGCAGTTCAGATAAAAGGGGAAGATACATCCATGAAAACAGAAAATGTCTGAGACCAATAAAGTATTCCCAACGGATGGGTAGAAGAAAGCTGCAAGACTTGACGAAGCCTGGAATTATAGTAAGGAATAAAATACAGAGCACACGATGACCTTCGATGTTCCGATTCCTGTTGACAACCAGCAATCAGTGGAGAGATGCTGAAATAGAAGTGGCTTAAGGAGGAGTCATTAAAGTTATTTTGGGTTTGGTCTTGGTTGTGCTTAGCTTGAGCTGGCAGTGGTTCACCGAAGATGAAGTGTTAGAAAGCCATTCAGATATACAGAAGTGGAGTGTGGTCATTTGAGTATGAAGAACAACTAGGAATATGTGTCATCAGGACTGGAGTGATAATTGAAGCTTTCTAAATGGAGAAAGTTACTCAAGGACAGGGCAAGAGCTGGTCAGCTTTTTCCTTGAGGGCTAGAAGAAAAATGAGAGTCTTCAAGTTACAAAAAGCTTGAATGTTTTAAGACTTCATGTATGTTTGATTTCTTGTAGACCCAACCAGAAAAAGGATCTGAATGGTCAGACTCTATGTCATGTCTTATGAAGAAACTGGAACAGTTGAATTTAGATATTGAAGAAGCTCTGAGTGCTGGCTCTTCTCCCTCCAGTACTCCTTCTACCAAAAGTCAAAAGCAACTGGTAAGAACGTGTGTGTCGTATGATATTTTTTCTAACATTTAGCTATCAGATGCTCATCAAGCCATGGTTTCCAGATCTGGTTGTGTTTCTGGATAGGCTGAGGAGCTCAGGTTTATGGATAAAGTAAGTTACAGTTTTCACTCAATAATAACAAAATCTCATGAACTACTTAGGTGACTAATAGTCAAATAAACAGAAATGTCATAGGATGAAACTTGCACGTTTTCTGTCAATACGGCTTAAAGTCATTAAAACACCTTTTTTGGAGGGGGATTTGAATCCAGATGATTGCATTTGATAGTTTTTCAGGATAGAATATTGTTAGTTTAAAGTTCCAGTGCTAGCCTATTTACACTTGTTATAATTTTTTAAAGACATAACAGCAAGAGAGACAATATGTACCTTCATTAAGAGTTGAATTAGTATTTTCAGTTTCTTTATTTTATCTGAATATTTGATTTAGAGCTGCATTCCTCTAGTTAAGAATATTTTGTGGTGGCAGGTGTCATCTGTTGATGACACGCAGTTTCCCAAGCTTTTATTTTGAGGGCAAATGGGATTAAGAAGCAATGATGTTATTTTAGTAATTTTTGAATAAGCAAGGTTATTTTATAGGAGCAAGTAACTGGAGAGTGAACAGCATGAGAAGTAGGAGTGTTTGTTCTCTGCTTTAGGTTATGATTAAAGTTCTTAAGATAGAGTTGTTTGGATTTGCAGTGCTGAATGTTAGTTCTGACTTGAAATTCCTGGAAGGTGAGCTTGTTTGAATGCTTTTGCCATCGCTGTTTCAATGCTGCTTCATTTTGTAAAAGTAAATTCTTTAAGTGGACCACAGCGTACATATTCATGTCCCTCAAGGTGGGATGTTCAGAATCTTGCATCTCGGTGTTGCGCTTTGCAGTAGGTGTTTTCATATTCCACAGAGAGAGTGATAGTAATAGTGTGGCCATGACTGTCTCATTTCTTTCTTAGTGTACATGTCAGCAAGTCAGAATCGGCTCTGTCTAACCAAATTAATTTCATCATTAACTTGTCTATTAATGGACAGCATTCTGTCATCTTGTAGGAGACTGCTCAATGTCTTCTGTCAAAATGCCGTGGCAGCGTAGTCTGCTTTTCTGCCTGAAAGTGAAATCCGAGCCATCAGAGTTTAAGCACTTCCCGTTGTGAGGCAGTCTGGTTTTGGTCACCAGTGATCCAAACAACTGTGATTTTATGGCTGTGCCTATTCTATTAAGGCAAAAACCATGGTTTGGTTAGGCATCATTCCTTTTCCATGATTGCGTGAACATCATAGGACACTGGACTTCAAATCCATTGCTGGAGCATTCAATGAAGGGCGTGTAGTTTGTAGACAGCAGAAAAGCAAATCCAAATAGAGAATGTTTTCAAATGCCCTTTGATACATACAAACAACAACATAAAAAGTGGTTGCTCAGAGGATGCCAACACCAGCATCCCAGATGCTTGCACCTCTCTTACTGAAGCCTAGTGGCAAGAAATCTTCTAAGTACAGAGGCCAGGACTTCAGGCACAGCCTTCTTCCTGGGGCATATTACCCCACCAAAAGCCTGTGCTAGTGTTACAGAGCTAGTCATGCTTAATATGCAGATAGAACCTACCTCCAGGCCAGTCTCACTGGTCTTGGTACACTTGTTTCCTTTACCAATAGTTGCATCTGTTTGGATAAGTCCAAAAAGATTTCAAGGATGTTTCTAACATCAATGCCAAAATTACCATTTTCCTCAATATGATATTTGAGCAGTTACACTTCTCTTTATCATAGAATCATAGAATGGTTTGGGTTGGAAGGGACCTTAAAGATCATCTAGTTCCAAGCACCCTGCCAGGGGCAGGGACACCTCCCACTAGACCAGGTTGCTCAAAGCCGCATCCAGCCTGGCCTTGAACACTTCTAGGAATGGGGCATCTGGGCAACCTGTTCCAGTGCCTCACCACCCTCACAGTGAAAAATTTCTTCCTGATACTCAATCTAAATCTCCCCTCTTTCAATTTGAAGCCATTACCCCTCGTCCTATCACTACATGCCTTTGTAAAAAGTCCCTCCCCAGCTTTCTTGTAGACCCCCTTCAGATACTATAAGGCCACTATAAGGTCGTCCCGGAACCTTGTCTTCTCCAGGCTGAACAACCCCAACTCTCTCAGCCTACCTTCATAGGAGAGGTGCTCCTCAGGTCACGTCTTCTTCCCATTTTGAAGCAGAAGAGCTTGCTTCATTTTAATTTTCTATGGGCAGGCAAACATCATGTGAATCAGCCACATTTTTATTACGACCTTATTTGTCAGACTGGAAATGTTCTTAAAACCTCCAAAAGCCAATTTCAGTACAGGAGCTGGAGAGGACATATAACACAAGGTTCTTCCTGATGAGACCAGCAAGATCAGAGGAAGAATAGTCAGGGACAGTGTGTTGGGGAACAGATGATGGGACGCCCGTTGCTGTCTCCTGCAAAGATATTTGTAGTCAAACCGTTTCTGAATGAGGGAATCATCTGTCCTTATTTAATAATTTGCCTCAAAACAGGTTGACCTTATTTTTCCAGTCTAGTCAAAGAAGCAAAATAAGAGCCTGCTAAATATCTCCATGAATTTACTCTGAAGAAACAGATTTTGAAAATCTCAGAATGACAGTTGCAGCGGAAAAAATGAACAAACTCTTGTTTTCATACAAGTTGTATGAGTAATTTATCTCCTGTAGATTCATCCCATTTGGTCCATATTTCTTATTATAGCTTGTAATTTGTTCCACATATATCATATGTTTTATTCTTGTCACTCACAATGAAACTTGAATAGGAAGAAGATATATCTCAGACATACGTTTACTAGTAACTGTATAAATTTGGCTTCTATAAAATGATGAACGACTTACGGATTCTTCATATGTTTTAATCCCATTTTGGTTATATAAACTGGGAACTGACACAAGAAATTATGTTTGAAAAGGATTTTGGGTGAAGTGCTCACAGATGCAAGGCCAACTTGTAGACTTGAGGTCTCGGAAGTAGGTGACTACTGTATGAGTGGCAACATGCTTGGTGGAGTGGCTGCTCTGAAAATTGGTCTCTTGAGGGTGCAGGCAATTTTTAAGAAATGACAGAGTGTTCATTTCTTATGGCAGATGCTGTGTCTCAAATATATTTTGTAATTTAGTCCCTAGGTTGAGCCAATCATTTTTCTACTGCAGGATTTTTCATCTGTTCGTGGAAGTAACTCTTTGATATTTTACTATTCTTTAAATTTTCCTGTTGTGAAGGTATCTGTCATTCATAGTACTTGATTGAACAAAAATTTGTCAGAAGAAGTCTAAATATTGGCTAATGAAAACGGACTGGGTGAATAAATGTTATGGGACTTCTTGGTGAGAGTAGGGGTGTCTTGCAGTATTTTGTTGGACAAATTTAAGGTGTTTTCTAAAACATAGTAACTTTTAGATGAATGCTAAGAGGTGGTCTGCCTTTATGTTTGTGTAAACTGCAAGTTACCGGAGGTCAGTTTTTTATTGGGAAATAGAATTGGGCAGTAGCACTGGCTGGATGACTCAGTATCTGATCCAGAAAAGATATTAAAAATAATTATCTGTCATCAAATTATTGTCTGAAACATTCTTTCACCGATGCTATAAATACATGATTTAAGTACAAAAAGCTGGGCTGTCTGAATGTACTAGCAGCAAAACTGCTAGCTTTGGAAAACTGCAATTAATAGTGCTGCTCCTCTGAAATCTGTGCCTTTCCTATGAAAAGAAGACTTTCTTAGCAATATAGAAGGAGGTACTTTGTAAATGAGATAGCAGAGATAAAACACTTGCTGTAAACAGCGTGTTTCACTGTTGTTTAATGTATCTACTTCATTGCCATTTGACGTCTAGTACTCAGTTTCAGTACAGAAAAAAAAGCAGCTCTGAAGAATGGGAATCACGTTTTTCAGTTTTAGTCCTTTATCATTCAAGGACAGTGACACAGAAATCCTGTTTGATTATAATTAATCTGTCTTATGTTGGAGTTACACCTTTCATTGAGCAAAATTTTGTCTTAAACTTACACATTCTCTTCATTCTTTTGCGGTAGTGTATTATCTTCAAACTTTTTTGGGCCCCACACCAATTCTTTTGTTAACTTTGCAAAGCCTCCTCATTTTACAGCCCTAAAAATACACTAACTGGTAACTAGGCAGACGCTGTTAAAGACCAGCATCATATTTGTCCTCTTGTGAAGGGGAGCAGTCAGAAAATAGGCTGATTTTGATTGATTGTACCCAACAGCTTGGGACTGCTCTGTGGTGCGCCTATCATCCTGGTTCCCTGATTGTTCCCAGCATGGATCCTGCCGGATTGCAGCACGGCTTGCTCCTTGCTCGCACACCTCGTCGTTCTTTTGAGGCAAACCAGGATATGTGGGGGAATGTTGAGCAGTTGGTCTCTTCCTGGCACTGAATTCAGGGTGGCCGGGTCGATGCAGGCCCAGAGTTAGGACATGCACTTTTAAAAAATAATGCGGGAGTGAGATCTCTCCAGGTTTGGGGGACCAGGAAAAGGGGCTTTGGAAAGTTTACTGTCTGTGATTTGAAAATGGGAGTTCGCTGGGTCTCTGTTTAAGCTAGAAAAAAGAACATGAAATAAAGTGAAGAGATAGTTTTAAATAATTTTAATAAAACCATTTCTCTTTCTAAGGTAGAGGCGGTTCAGTTCCTTGATATTTAGGAAGGTGTACTACTATTTATTAGTCCTCCATTTGTGTATACTAGCTGTTAAGGAAGCCACATCTGGATGTCTGAATTAGCAAAATGTAAAAATGGTGCAGCAGGTGATTTTAAGAGAAAAGATTGAGCCCAAATGTTTACCTTACATCAGAGAAAAAAGCTTTAAAAAGATAAAATTCCAATGTTTTTATCTTGCAGTTCACATTAAAAATATTTATGACTTGCCTTTATTTACAGGGTTTTTAAAATTCTCTTACAGTGCCCTGTTCAAGTGGAGACAGGCTTTTATGGAGATCATCAAGGAAAAGGGTCTTGGAAAAATAGAAGAGCAGACTACCAGGATCTAGACTGTTTACCTTACCCAGTGTCAACTGGAGCACGACCTAAAACCGATGTAAGTAGCTACAGCACATTTACAACATTCTCTGACTCTGAGGTTCGGTAACCTCAAAATTTACTATTTGTCATTAAAATTGTCCTTGCGTTTCCTCAAAGTAGTTTGTTCTGCAAATACTGCACTGCACGGAGGAGTTTTTTTGCAGAAGAGGTATAGATGAAAGTTAAGTCAGTCTTCAGTGAGACTCCAGGGCTGTGGGAGTCATCTAATTCGATTTTAGACAACTCTAGTGAAGACTTCTAGATCTGAACAAGTCACTTGACTGCCTTGTCAATGGAAAGAAACAGGCATTTCTGAAGAGTAATTCATCTCATCTGGAGGTTAGATGTGATGGTTTCCAGGCGTCAGATCAACTACTGCATCTTTTTCTTCATTGCTTTTTTTAGAATTAGTCTCTCAGGATTTTTAATGTGGGTGTTGGTTAGGCTCACTTCAGGGTGGATTCCACCCTGCATTCTCTGTAAGCAGAATGTTCGGCTCTGGAGGTTTTGTTAAACCCTACTTCTAATCAATAATAGCAATATTTATTTTGTTTCTTTTTTTTACAAGGTGATGCTGTAGTCTGCAACCAAAGGGTTTCCCCAAACGGCTTTGATTCACTTCCTCAATAGTTACATGTTGTTATATTTATGCATGTAAAAGTAAGCTATTTTAAGATCAGTGTCTTGGTTCCAAAATGCAGATGGTTTTGCCTCTCGGTTTTAAATTACTTGCGTGCCAGCAGTGTCCATGGTCATCACACAACATAAAAATGGCTGTGTTGGATTCTGTCAAAGGTATTTCTAGTCCGGTGTCCTTTCTTTGGCAGTGGCCAACTTTGGATGTTCAGGAAAGTAATGTAGGAACAGGGTAAGCAGATAGCATGCTATTTCAGCTTCCTTTGAGGTATTTATCATGTAGACACATTGAAGTTAGACACTATATTGCGGTTTTGTAATTAATAGCCCCCAAGGGTCTTTTTTGCCACTAGTTGTGTCTTTTGTATTTATTTGTTCTTTTGATATTCAAAGCATCTTGTAGCAATGAATTCCAAGGTTTAACTGTGGAGTATGTGAAAAAACACTTATTTCTTGTTGTAAATTTGCTAGTGGATTATTTATTTGGCTGTAATTCTTAAACTGTGAAAAACTGAATCGTAGGAATCTTGTAGGAAATAGTGAATACCTGGGACTGTTTGTTTTGGTTTTTTTCAGTATGTCTGACTGTATTTACTGATACTGAATTTTATCTGCCTGTTTATCTTATGCCTACTCAGCATCGTGAGGTCCTTTTGCAGCAGTTGTCAGTCAGTTTTTGTTTTTATTAACCTATATAATTTAATATCATCAGAAATCTCTGTCCCTTGTTATTCCTCCATTTCCCAGATCATTTATGAGTATATTGAACATATAGCTGCCAGGTAATATCCATCCACTGTAAAAGAAGGCAACCAATTATTCCTAACACTTTTTTTCGCTTTTAGTTAGCAATGAAAAGACTTTTTTATTTCTTGACGTCTTTTTTGCTTTTTTGTTTTTCCTCCTTGACAGCATAATTTAGGACTCTGATAGATAACTTCATCAGAAGCTTTTTGAAATGGAGGCACATTGTATCAGCCAAATCATTGATATCTGCATGGTCATTCAAAGAACTTGGCCTCCAAAAGCCATACTTAAACACTTCCCTGTTAGCCGGTGTCACTATCCGTTTGTTTATTGTGTTCTTAAGCGTACTTTCTGGCAATTTTCTGCCATGCATATCAGTCCTACTAGCATCTCTTCCACAAATAGCTTCAGAGGCATTTTCAAATATTGCCATTGTGGATGCCACCCTCCATTCCTCTGATCCCAAAGACAGTAGATTTTAGCAATAATTACATATTAAGTCAATAGCTCAGCAGTGTGCTTTCTCCTGATGAGGTGCTTATTTCAAGTTATCTGTGCAATTTTGATTAAAGCAAAATCTATTATATTAAAGGTGTCTTTAAAACTGTCATGCTGTTCATCTATCAAAGGGTGATACGCATGCCACCATACAAATTCTGTGTTTCATTAAATGAGCCTATTCCTGTTCATTGAAATGGAAATTTGAAGGTGGGCTCGACTTGCTTACTAATTGAGAACATTATTGTCTTCCCACCAGCTATTTCCTTTCCTTAGAAAATAAGTTTGCTATTTTCCATTTCTGCAAAAGTGCAAACGTGTTCTGATTTGTCACTTGTTCTGGTTGGGATAGTAGAATTCAGTAAAACATAAGATATTTGCCAACTTTATTTGTTTTTTACCTCGGCCAAATGTTCAGGCAAGTACAAGTATCATTGCTTAACTGCCTTCCCACTAATACTATGTAAATATTTTTGAAGTGATGTTGCAGCAATAGTGTTGTTACACTAGAAGCGTGTAGGAGAGAAGGCAGAGAAAGTAAGTTTGCGGGTTTTTTTCTTTTCTGAAGTCTACGTTTCTCTTTTTGTTGAAATTCAGGAAATTCTAGTACAATAAATAGCAGTTCCACGAATCTTCATCAGGACAGTCCATGTATTGCATCAAACATTTGTAATACTGCAGTAACAGCAGCCTAATGCAGAAAGTACTACTGTTGCTTAGGGCACCATCTAGTCTAGAAACCTACTGGAGGCACAGAATTTCTTTAGAAATTACTGGGCTGTGTTTGGAATTGGGCAGTGCTTTAGATTAGGGATAAATGTTGAAACTGGGTATTTGCAAATTTCATTCAGGAGAGTAGATCATTTTACTTCCTTCAAAGTGCTACTTTTGGCATATGTGCTGTATTTCAGACAAATACAAATAATGCCATGTCTAGCTCCAGGCATTCAGTCACATCTCTCCAATACCTGAGTTTTCACTGCTTATCCCTTAAGACACAGACTTTTCCCTGTTTTTTAAAAAAGGCATGCCAAAGTTACTTTTATTATAGTAAAGGGGATGGATCCAAATGACAAAAGGCCCAGTTCTGTCTGTGTCACACCCCGGTTGCATCTGTTTAACTCCCATGATCCAAGTGGTACAATACATAACTTGGGAGTAGCACAGAGTTAAATCAGACCCGTTGTATTTTGATGACCTAGGTTTTTTTCTCTTGCAATTTTTTATGAGTCAGGAGGTCAAAAAAAGCTTATCTATCTCTGCTCCCCAAGAACTCATACACCCAGGCATTTAGACAACCAAGTACTCCATAACTTACTGCGATTAGTAAATGTGGCAGAGAAGACCAATGTTAGAAATAGCAGGGCTGCAGTAATTCAGGAATAATATGCAGAGAATTATGCAGTTGTTCAATTCTCCATGCAAAGCAGTGACGTTGGCTGCACACTTTCATGGATACCAACTAGGCTGACAGCTTAAAAGGTGCAATGAAGGTTTCTCTGGCAAACTTGTGTCACAGTAGGTATTCTGTTTATATGTCTTTAAAAGATGACTCACACTTGTTACAACATTTTTATAGAATAATAGTGAAAATCCTGGATTTAGGGCAACGATGTGTCATGTCATGTCTCCCCTCCTTCCTTTCCCCCCAAAAATTTGCTTCACTGTGGGAAACATTATTTGTGAGTTACTAAAGGAGATACATACTTAAGGTGGTGGGGAAGTCAGGCGCCCGAGAGACAAACAGCAAATTTTCACCTGACAAACGCTGGCATCTGTAAGTCCATATTTACATCATAGAGATTCCATTAATGGAGAGAAAAAAAGCACTTCTACGGCAAGATCCATCTCACTCTGAAGTAGTCACCTGAATGTAGGTCACCTGGTTGGACTGCTTTGTGCTCCCAAAGTGCTGATGTTGGCTGGTTGAGTATTTGAAGTGACTGGCTGAGGCATAAGTGCTTAGAGCTGGGTGAGCTAAATCCCTCCCATGGATATAAGTTGCGATCTGGCATTTGATGGGCAGTGTCTGCCTCTCCATGCACTGAGCAGACGAAACTTTGAGACCCTGATGGTCTAACTTGCGAGTCTAATACCAGGTGGAGTAAAAATTCCATCAGTAAACACTCTCTAGCTCTTGAGATAACACAATATCCTCTGCAGTATGCACTCTGGGAATTAGTAAGGAAACAAAACTTCATATATGGGTGACAAGGTGGGCCTTTTCCTTTTTCTGTGGTAAGTCTGCTTTAAGTACAGTTGATGAGCACAGTTTTGATTCCTCATGCTTTAGTTCCACAGATAGCTTGAGTTTATTAAACTGAGAAGGCTAAAATTAATCACTTTGTAGGTGTCAGGCTTGTTTTAACCTGGATTCTTGGTCTGGTTCACTGCTCAGCCACATGACTATGTAGGCTGCTACAAGTGAGCGTCAGAGTGGCTGGAGATGAGACAGGGCGAACTGCTTCTTTCACCATCAGTGCCACCTTCTGATAGCTTAAACTGTTTGTAGTACTGTAGTTTATCTGTGCTAAGCCATTTGATTCAGAAAATGGGAAGCAAAACACTGCCTTGTAACCCACATGACTGAAAAGTGTTTGTGATTTTTTTAAGAAGATATTATTCTTTTTTTTCTCTGAGAAGTGCTATAAACAGTGTCTCAGAGTTTAAGTCAAAGGTTCCAGAGATGTCTGATATCTTCTGACATTGTTTAGAAATGTAAAACTAATAATACCGTAATCTATGACTCTAGTAGTCATTATCTCTCTGTAGGCAGTGTGATGCCTGCCTGGCCCTCTGACATTGTTTGAGGCCAGAGAAATTCAAAAGTAAAAACAGCTGAAGGAAAATCAGATTCATTGTGTTTCTCATGCACTACTTGTTCAATCTTGCTGCCTCTGGACCAGCGGGGATCGGAGATTATTCCATTAGTGAGCATCTGTTACAAACCTTTTATCAAATAGCTGCCAATGTCCAGTGCAGAAGGAAGTTATAATGTGACAACTCATAAGAGTTTGTATTTCTACGAAGCACTCTTTTGGAATTTGAGGATTGTGAAGTATTTACAAATTTTAGGCTGATCCTTCACTTCTCCATGAAATATGTAAGCAGAGTCTTCATTTTACATCTGAGATTAGAAGATCATAGAATCATAGAATGGTTTGGGTTGGAAGGGACCTTTAAGGTTCATCTAGTCCAACCCCCCTGCAATGAGCAGGGACATCTTCAACTAGATCAGGTTGCTCAGAGCCTCTTCCAACCTGACCTTGGGTCACTGCCCTATCCTTTCCAGGGATGGGGCATCTACCACCTCTCTGGGCAACCTGTTCCAGTGTTTCACCACCTTCATTGTAAAAAATTTCTTCCTTATATCTAGTCTAATCTAGCCTCTTTTAGTTTAAAACCATTACCCCTTGTGCTGTCACAACAGGCCCTGCCAAAAAGTCTGTCCCCATCTTTCCTGTAGGCCCCCTTTAAGTACCGAAAGGCCTCAATAAGGTCTCCCCAGACCCTACTCTTCTCCAGGCTGAATAACCCCACCTCTCTCAGCCTGTCCTCATAAGAGAGGTGCTCTATCCCTCTAATCATTTTTGTGGCCCTCTTCTGGACCCGCTCCAACAGGTCGGTGTCTTTACTGTGCTGAGGGCTCCAGAGCTGGACACAATACTCCAGGTGGGGTGTCACCAGAGCGGAGTAGAGGGGCAGAATCACCTCCCTTAACCTGCTGGCCACGCTTCTTTTGATGCAGCCCAGGATACAGTTGGTCTTCTGGGCTGTGAGCGCACATTGCTTGCTCATGTCCAGCTTTTCATCCACCAGTACCCCCAAGTCTTGGCAGGGATGCTCTCAATCCCTTCATCCCCCAGCCCATATTGATATCAGGGGTTGCCCCAATGCAGGTGCAGGACCCTGCACTTGGCCTTGTTGAACCTCATGATGTTCACATGGGCCCACTTCTCTGGCTTGTCCAGGTCTGGATGGCATCCCGTCCCTCAGGCATGTCGACTGCACCACTCAGCTTGGTGTTGTCCATAAATTTGCTGAGGGTGCACTTGATCCCACTGTCTATATCATTGGTGAAGATATTGAATAGTACTGGTCCCAGTATGGACCCCTGAGGGACACCACTTGTCACTGATGGCCATCTGGACATTGAGCGATCGACCACTACCCTCTGGATGTGACCATCCAGCCAGTTCCTCATCCACCAAACAGTCCACCCATCAAATCCATATCTGTCCAATTTAGAGAGAAGTGGTGTTGTGGGGGACTGTGTCAAA
>VYZM01001925.1:221271-302322 GCA_013398915.1 Dromas ardeola | reverse complement strand
TCTGAGGCCAAACCACGACAATCGTTTACTATTCTGTATGCAGCAGTTGTGCTGGAGATTTGTCTCATTGTGCTTTACCAACACTTGCTGCAAATAAGAAGTCATCAGAGTTGTTCCCTGCCACTGGGCCCCTTGCTCCTCACCTTATTTCATTATTATACGTGACTCTCCTGAAATAGCAGGAGATCGCAAGAGGTCATCTAACTTTTGAAGACCATTGTCCCAGAGCTGTTGTCAAATACCTATTTATACAGCTTACTGTATGTGGTACCATACAGTACGCTGTATAAGTAGGCAGACCAAGGACTGCAATGCGAATTATTTGCTTGAACTATTCTACTGAGGTTGGTGGGTTGTTGCTTTTTTGCTTTTTTCTCACAGTTCATAAAAGGTATCTAAGGAGAAAGGGAGCAGTGGTCTGTAAAATGTATTGCCAGTTCATGCTCTTATCTGCAATACTAACATGGTACTGCCTGATCCAGTATTCAGTGGAAAACAATTTCTCTGCAAAGTGTTTTAGATTGCAGTGGGATTGCTGCCAGAGCAGAATGTCAGTTTAGGCAACAGAGCCTTGAATCCAGCGTGGCTATCATGAATCCTTGCTGGAGAATGCCCCATTAGGCTTTAAATTTTGAAGCACTGCAGAAGTGCCAAGTCTTTCTTAGTCACCTTCAGTGAGATTCAATCATTCGTTACTTTGTATGTCGCAATTCTTTGATCATGCATCTCAATAAAAAATTTATGAGCAGCTCCACACATCCATAGGAAAGTCCCTCACATTCTCCTCTTGAAGCTAATTTTATAGCCCTGTGTAAAAGGACCTGGCAATAAGATCTCCCATAAAGCAGTTCTGGATCATTTCATTATTACTGGAAATATAGTCAAGGGAAGAAGAACGCATCTAGAGTATATTTTTGCCAACCTTCCGTCATATGGTGACACACAGTTGCTGACATCTACATTCTTGCTTAAATTCTGATATTTCTTTCCTTCTTTCCCTCCATTAAATTACATCCCAAGGAAGAATCGATGTCTGAACTTCTGTGAAACAGTTATATTTAACATCAGCTTGTGATTGCGTAACAACTGGGTTTTTTTTCCCTTTGGATCTTAAGAAACAATGCAGCTTTCAGGAGCACAAGACTAGTGAGAAATGGTGAAGGTACAAAAGCTTACCACTAGTTTTGCTAAACAAAAACCAGTCTTCACTCTCTCAGGCCAGGTCAGAAAGCTAGACTTATCAGAAGGCATGCATTTTGAATAAAGCTTTTTATCAAAAGCTTGATCTAATGAAGTTATTTGTAGAGGGGACTTTGTGTCTTGGTTAGTTGGCAAACAGAGGTCAGAACCTGTTAGCTCTGCCGGTGGTTCAGATACAGCCTCGGTAATCAAAATGTGCATGTTGGTCAAGAAAAAGAAGTGACTGGAGCGTGGTGGTCTCAGCTTGGTTTAAATTTAGCAGAACTGGGGCCTAGCTAGCCTAAATATTTTTAAATAGGAAAATGTGAATATGAAATGTACTGTCTTCTAGCTATCCCCTCAGAAGGGGCAGTGTACCTCTCATTCCCCAGGCAGAAACACAAGTCAGCAGCTGCCACATCAATAGACGTCAGCTTTGATTTAGCAAAATCATTCCCAGGTGTTCAATTTTCATTATATTACTACTGATACTGTCAAAAAGACTCTCAGTTACTGCCAAATCTTTGTTTAGTGTCAACCAGATGTGTGTGGTCCAAGGGGAGTCCAGGGTTCCTAGGGGAATCCTAGGTGTGACAGGATACAGCCTTAGAGAACAATTTTGATTCAGCTTTACAGGGAGAATAATTGCATTCAGGGAATTCAGATGCTGTTATAAAGTCTTGTGTTGAGTCCTGCCCAAACGCAGACGTCCAAGAACACAGCAGCTGCAAATAATGAATCACAGTCATTTCCAGTGATACCCGTAGGTTTTTTTATTTTTTTTTTTCCCTCAGATTTGTTATGTGAAGCTCAGGATCAAAGTTGGGAAACTTACAAAGAAAGTGGATTTGAGGAGAACGTGAAGAAAAAGCACTTTCTAAAAGTCCAGCAACTCAAAGGCAATTATGCAAGATTACACTGCCATGTGAATCATTGCAGCTGTTTACTGGGAGTAAAGCAGATGTACAGAATGTGCAGGCATCACATTTCTGTGCTTTCATCTCTGAGATAATCTTCACATTCCCAAATTAATATCTAGTGCTATCACTGTACTCTAGCATACTGATTCCCCAGACATGCTTAAGAGATGGGAAGTGTCAGATAAAGATATCTGAGTAAAAGTTAATGGTTCAAATAGGATCAAAGCTAGAAATGTCTCAAGAAGCCTTCAGACAGAAAACATGAACTCTAAGCATATAGCTGTAAAAAGGACTCCCTTAGTAAAGCAGCCCTACATTGCAGGCAAAGGTCCCTTCAGTTTGTTCCAGGAGATCCAGATAAGACTATGAAGAAAAAGGAGGGTACATGTAAAAGCATCACAGTGGGCTAACAGAGCACTCCCTAGTTCCACGAATTTTTGTGACTTTTCACCCTAAAGCTAATGCTCTGTGGTGCCAAGGAGTCAGAGTAAAGCAGTCCTGTAAATGTTTTTCTCTGCTCAGTTCCTCACAGAATTATTATCAGCAGAACAAGCAGTAATAATGATTAGTCTTGCTCCCCTCCTTTCCACCAGAGAAGATAGTGCAGGTAGCCTTGAAAGTATCTTGCAACAAGGAAAACGTACGATATGTCTGGAAATTATGCCTTCTGTCTTGCATATGGATGTGAATCCCCCAGGGAGGCAGTTCCAAGCAGTGAGGGGATCCTTGACATGATGAACCAGTGTATTGGCCTCCCTGCCTGCTTGTGGATTTTGTTGTGGCCATAACTTCATTAATGCCCACATCTGAAGTATGCAATTGAAACAGCTTTTGGTTATGCTCTGTTTTAGTTCGCTTTGTAAAATTTATATAAGATTCTGCTATCACAGAATCACAGAATCACAGAATCACAGGGTTGGAAGTGACCTCTGGAGATCATCTAGTCCAACCCCCCTGCCAGAGCAGGGTCACCTAGAGCAGGTTGCACAGGAACGCGTCCAGGCGGGTTTTTAATGTCTCCAGAGATGGAGACTCAACCACCTCTCTGGGCAGCCTGTTCCAGTGCTCTGCCACCCTCAAAGTAAAGAAGTTCCTCCTCATGTTGAGATGGAACTTCCTAACTAGCTATAACACCATTGATTGAAACAGAAGTTAAGTTGCAGGGTATAAAGCTTTTGCTTTTATGAAGCCTCATTCTATTGTCCATAAAATAAAGGACTCATCAAGACAAGTTTACATGCTATCTTAACTCTTCCAATGTGTATATCTCTTATAAAAAGCCAAGCTTATCAGGAGAGAGAGCATCTTTTGTTAGCTATCTGACACAGTGAGAAAAAGTCAGATAAGCTCACACAGTCCCTTCATCAAGACAAACAGAAGCACCGACCTTCATGCCAAACAGATACTGGAAATGATACATGCCTACATCGCTCTTCCTATTGCCACATGGGCAGTAATGTGTCTTGCACTGGATTGTAACTTGCTGCAAATAAAAAGTGACTTTTTATCCTACAACAACTTTTTGGTACAGAAGTGAAGTGCATTAAGCATTCTCATCTATATTGTTGGTATCTGCTTCCAAAGGTCAAATATCTGTATCACAAGACCACATATCAGTCCATGGTTCAGTTTTTCAATACACATACCGAAGAAAAGGAACTATTTAACTCATAAAACAATGACTTGTTCAGACTAGCAAGACACTATCTATCCCAGTAGCCACAGAGAGGGGAAGATACTCATCACTTTGCAGGTTGGATATTAAAAATATCACACCATGATTTTTCTGCAAAAGGAAGAAAGAGCGTTTCTCAAACTGGAATTAAAACTGTACATAAGTGTTTACTAGATTAAAATATCCTTAAACCCTGCATTAAAAAAAATATTCATGAAAACACGGAGGTATATTCTAGGAATGAAACTGTTTTCCACCCCTTGTAATAGGCAGTACAAAACTAAGCAAGAGAAAAATCTCCTACTCAGTCCATCATTTCTAAACCAGTTTTTCAGTATGGATCACATATTCACGCATCTCAGCCCCACCAACAGATTTAACAGATGAAGTGTCTATAACCCCCTCTCATCCTTACTGAGGAGGCAGGCAGGGAGTATTGAGTGTGACATGAAAGAAAAAGGGCAATGTTCTACCTAGCATAACCTTGCCCCCGACACGCAGAATCTCCTCTAGCTGGGGAGAGGCTTTGGGAGTGGTTCTGCACCACAAACCATCTGTAAGCAGCTGTTCTGTGCCTAATGCAGGCAGTTGTTCCTCCAGCTCCTGTTGCAACTTGTGTGAGCTCTCCTGCAGAGCTCATTAAGACACCTGGTTGAGGTGGTAAATTGAAAGAAACTTCCATCGTTTATTGGATTCCGTAATTGTAAACCTGAAATTAAGGGTTTGGAGGGATTATAGAAAATCTTCCAGTTTGAAAAAATCTATTAGTCCATTAGGAAGGGCTGCAAAGATTGCTGCTTCAGCTAGTTTTCCTGTTTAGCTCATAAACGTTGCTTGTCAAATCACAAACTCTTCACCTAGACAAACTCCTGCTAAGCAAATGGAATTTTGCCCGAGGAGGGACTGAATATGGTCTTCTGCATTTAACCCTGTGAGCCTGGCATTGAAGGACTCGTTGTCATGATAATGCTTCCTATTCTCATTCAATCTGACAGGGTGGAAAGAGCCACAGAGGTTATACATTTTTACAGGCTGGCACATGAGCATTTGTTTTAGCCTGGGAATTCACTGGTCACCAAATATTTACAATATATACAGTACACTGGTCAAATTTGTGTTTGCCCTCCGGACACCTCTAATTTGTGCATTGCTATTTTCCATGATTTGTGTGCTAGGTAAGGATACAAATACAAATGCTTTTTTTGGTAACTGGAGACCTTTTTTCAATTTGTGGTTCTCCTAAAAAGAGAACACTATTGACGGTAGCTTTGCTTTCTTTAACTGCCTTTTATCGATCCCTTAGAGGCATCCCTTAAGAGTTTCTGGATCAGAAAGATTAAAACCATTGCTAACTTAAATTGTTTCCTTTTAAGTGCTGAAGCTGTTGACACATGTAGTCCACAAGCTAAGTCATTTTTTAAAATTTGACAACCAAAGGCAAGACTCTGATGTTCTCACTTGCTCTCTGACAGGAAGCTTTTCTGTGGGTGTACTCCTGCAATGAAATACTACGAGATAAATAAGAGTATTATCATTCAACTTCAAATTACTGGTCTTCCTTATCAACACCGTGTGCACAAGACAAGTATCAGCTGTAGCGTCTTGGATCAGTGCAGGACCTTGAAAGTGTCCTGACCTGGATTTTACTGGTACTGGGTGAATTCCCATTATTATTCCTCACAAATGAATTACACAGATTGTGTTTACCCTCTGTCAGAGGCACAGCACTGTGTGTTATTGTTATGTCTAATGCCACCATTTGCTCAGGGCAGAACCAGACAAAAATAAATTGGCTAAGATTAACCTTCACAGGCCCACGTGAGTGCCAGAAGTAGTAAATGCTGAAAGAAAGTATTTCTAAGACTTTTGGATGTAGAAAAAATCAGCTTAAGTGCTCTGAGAGAACTCAGTTCCCATTTCACCCATATAAGAGGTGTCTTGGTCAGATTCCAATTCAGTTACCTGCATGAAGTCCAATTCTTCCTTAAGACATGAACAAGCAGATAGTACTTGTATGATATAATATCATTGCAATGGGCATAATGTAAAATCCTGGAGAGAGTGACCTCTCTGATACCTGAAACCCTGCATTTGGATCATGACCGTGAAATCAACTTACCTTTTCTGTGCATTTTGAAGGCTAAATTCTGCACTGATCTAGTGCTATTGAGGACAGCAGTAGAGCCGCTATTTGTCAGTTAAAACATAGTCACACTATTCTCTTTCAGTGGCACCTAAAAAGAAGTGTGAATATTTCAAAATAGAAGGCCTAAAATTATACTTAACAACCTGAATGAGTGGCTTGATTTTCAAATGAATTGGGCATTTGAAAATTCTCATTCAGCTGTTGCTATTAAGCATCCTAGAAAACCAAGCTGCCAATTTGCATACAACTGCACATACGATATACACATGAACATGTGTATATGCATATACCCATCATTCTCAGTTCTTCCTGTCTTCACTCGGCAAAAATGATGTGCCAAAGGAAATGCAAGAGAAACTCAATAAATGGCAGGACAGGAAGGATCAGAATTTATAGCTCCACATACTTTATTAGGCTCATGGACAGTAAAGAACTAAGTGTATTCTAGTGCAAGCGAATTCCCATTTGCTCGTTCCCACGACCCTTGCATATATTGCCTGTTCCCTCTCTTTGCAGTGTACATGACAATGAGTTGTCAAAATTCCTCTACTAGTTGTTTTTATAACAGGACCCTCTTACATACATAGCACGTACACAAGAGGTAACCAAGTGGGATTCATGCCCCTATTTATAAATGTCATTGATGTAGGCACCTACCTGTGATATAGGTGTCTATGTACCCATGCCAGTCAATGAAGTCCCTGTCAATTCAGTCAGTAGACTGTAGCAAGCAATCAGGCTGACCAAAGACAGGTGTGTGCTTTAGGATCAGATGAATCAATTTCTGGTCTCCACTGACTTGGCAGACACACACAACATGGATATCTAAAATGAAACAAGACATGCATCACATCCAAGGTTTCCCTACTTGAGTTTGGTCCCATCCAGTTCTCAGAAATCTTTGTGAAAAGTCAGCTATGTTCTTCTTGAAACCTTGTTTCTGTTGACTTTTGTGGCTCTTTCCTCTCCTGTTTCTCTTCATGAGTTTCTGACATTCTTGCAGTCTGATCCCCTTGCCTGATCTTCCACATTATTCATGGGGCACTGTTGCAGGCCCCATTCCATTCTCCTTTACTACTGTATTTCTCAGTTGTTCTGCTTGCAAGTGCAACCCCAAGAATCATCTGGGCTGTAGACAAATCATTATTTTACTCCTTTAGCCTAGAACTGTCTCATTTTAGCCAAACCAAAAGTTCAGCAAGTTTTTCCCAGTGATCATCGCCTTTAGTTCAGGCTGTCTCTCAGCCCTCACATTCAAGTCCTGATAAATGTTAGGGGTGTTGTTTTCAATAGCATATGGTATAACTGGGCCCTGACCCAAGATACGTATAACCTATATAAATAACAGCACTTTTCGTTACATGTAGCAGCAAGCAGTGAGAACTCGGCCCTGATCCCCCTTTTTTTCAATCTAAAGCCCATAAAAATAACAGAAGGCCAAATTTTCTTATCATGTCTTTGCCAAGAATGAACTTTGTAGGGAGAAACGTTACATTTCCAAATTACTACTGGCTGCTCCACAGAAAAATTAGGCAGCCGGCAGAAAGATGCAGAGCATGTAAAAAGACTGCTGCACACACCAGTGTGCTTTTTCTAAAGCAACAGGTTTTGGATACAGGTGACAGTATTCACCCTTATTTTAATGTGGTATGCCTCTGGTTTTCTTGTCTCAACAAGCACTCAGAAGATATAATTTTTCACATTCTCTCTTGGGGGCTTTAGAAAAAAATTAATTCATCCCCCTCTCCCCCCTCCCCCCCCCGCCTCGATCTGAATATATTCTCACTCGGAGCTCTCCCTTTTGAGTCTGGCATGGTTTGAAAGACGCTTTAACAGCAAAACCAGATTGTTTTACATCTGTAGCTGAGGGGGAAAAATGTGTTAAAATACTTTGTTTGTAATGTCCTGTGTCCCTAGCTCTTAATTCTGCTTTCTCTTTAATATTCTCCTTCTAAAGCCTCTTCTCATCAGTAATGCTGCTGTGAGATGGCTATGAGAAAAAACTGGCAAACAGTACCTGTTTCTCCAAGTCTTTTCCATTTCCTGGCTGCCATTACAGTAATGTTCCTGGTATAAATGCTCAGGCTGATGGTAGATGGGGAGGGGAAATGACGGGGTATGTCAGCCTCATGTTAAAAGATTTCACGCTAATACAGTAGCAGTAAGAGCAGCTGTATCGGGTTATTATACTGTAGGACATACTAACAAAACCATCAGATGCTGTGGTGTCACACAGTGCTTTAAATGTGTCCTTTCCTTATGTCTTGCTGCAAGGGTCAAGTTTCTGTACTATTCTTTATAAAATGCCCCTCCAAACCATATCTCTCCTTATTTGAAATTGTACTGGAATCCTGTTAGCTTAATGATTAATATGAGTTCTTCCAAAGACTCTTAAAAATGCACCAAATTAAAATATGTGACATGATAACTTCACTGTGCAACCCACAGATTCTACAAGGCTTCCCTCTACTACCACTAGGACATTGCATCTCTGTTACCTAATATTTCTCAGCCATTTCATTGTCCTTGGTGAAAAAATGAAAACTAAAGAATTGTTGACCAAGGATCTTTCCAATGAAGGTAGTTGGAAGAAGGTTTCATTCTATTATCTCTCTGATTATTATATCCCACATTTTCCATATACCTTGATTACTCATTTGGTATATGTATGGCCCTGATCATTACTTTAGTAATTTACATCATATCTGTATTACAAGTAAAGTAAATTCTTTTTGTAGGCATATTGTAAACATACATATTTTCATTCCTTCCTGTTTCCACTTGTACCTGTTTTCACGCCAGAAATGTTAAATGACAAGACTGAGTAGTAAATGTGTCTATTTTAAATATCAGAGAAAGTTAATATGTGTAAATCAAATTCTTGGTGCTGGGGGCAATATTATTTAAAAGGACGGGCAAAATTAATTTCTGACTTAGCTGCTTCTGAGGAAAGCAACTTAAAACACATGCAAAAGCAGTGATGTTCAACGGACATAGAAGCGGAAGGCCTTCAGTGACATGCAGTGATTAACCAGTGCTGTGAATCAAACTGTGCCCTTGCTCCAGCCTTGACCACCAGGAAAGGACAAAAGCTGGCAATGGTGCCTAGCAATAGAGTCAGGCCATCTGCTTGCGCACGTCAGGTGCAGGAGGACTGCTGCAAGGCATCTCATTTGCCTGGCAGTGAGGTAACATATGGTGCCCTCACATCAACACCTGTCCCATATAGACCTGCAGCCACACCTTCTGCACCACCGGGTGCTCTTCCTGCCCTTTGTTTGGAAGGTGCTGGTGTAGGCATGGGTTTGGGGTAAGCTAAAGCAGGTGCTTCTCAGCTCCTCCCTGCACCAGTGCTTTGCCAGGCCAAGCATCACTCACAAGATGGCACACAGCTGGGCATCCTCTCCCAGTCCTTAACCAGAGGTGTTAGGAAATACTACAGCTGTAGTGGGATCAATTGCACACCAGGTTGGGATTATCCAGTAGTCTCTGGTCTTGGTCATTTAGAAATACCATGAGCTGAGCTGCAAAGAAAATGGCTAACAGCAATGGGTGGGAACAGAACTTTTTTGGACTCTCCAGATCTCCTGCTTCAACCACTGGCCCTTTCGTACCAAGGGGAGACACAGGAGACACATGAGACTACAAGGAGAGACAGGTGGCACAGAGATTAACCTGCAGAAAAAAAACTGCAAGTGAGGAGGGTGGAAGATCAACTGAAAGTAAATATTGACTTAATGCCTATATAAACATACAGCCCTCCCTTCTTTTCAAAGCCCTAAGGGAGAGCCAAGCAAGTTTGAAACAAATCTCCCCAGCAGTGCAGCTGAGGCCGCTGCCCTGGTGTCATTCAAACCCCATCATTGTTAATCATTAGCAGAGATGAAAAGGTTACCAGGGGAGAGACAGAGAAACAGAGCTCAACCCATAAATAGCACCTGCTTCCAAGAACCACCTAATGACTGCATCACAGAAATCAGGGAGAGTCTGTCCAAACCCATTAAAGCACTTAGCATACATATGTATAACAGACCTGTCATTTTGGGTTAGGGAGAAAAGAGAACAAGACTCCCAACACACTGTGAAAAATATATAAAATTACAGACAGTTTCAGTCAGACTGTGCAGTTCATGGCCTGTCAACTTCTTCGTTTAACCCCCATTTTCATTATGTTATTATTATTCAACTGATAAAGTTGCTCTGGGTTAATTCTTATCACAGAAGATTTTGAAAAAGAGATGGCAAGCTATCTTTCCTTCATTATTCCTTTATTCACAAGTGTTTGAAAACCATTTGGAAGACATTTTAATTTCAGGAGTGCAAGGGTTAAGAATTCAAGGGGCTACCCATTTGATGGTCATAGGCTAAGGATGAACAAAGTTAGGACATGGGCAGCAATATGAAGACCTAAAGAAACGAAGCAGTATGAAATGCAAATATACACTGAGACTGGAGATTGCAGTTTAAGAGCCAAAATATATTTCCGTGTATTGACAAGGGTAATGGTGAAGATGATAAAGAGGAGAGCACAGATTAAAAATATCACCCATAAACAGGGAAGCTGGGTTTGATTATTTTTTTTCCTGATTTTTAATACATAAAATATATTCACTTTTGGTATAGCTCTTCAGAAAATGCTGGATCTTCTTCAAGAATTAATTTGGCCATTATGATACTAAGCTTGCTCAGATAGGCTGTTGCACCTGTGGGCCTATCCTGGTTATTTGGGAAATAATGGGAACTTGAAAAGAGGCCAGTGATTTTTGCTGCACAACTCCGAAACAACTGAGGTTTCCCTCTCACCTAGGTCGGTGGTGACCAAATGTGAAATGAAATTGCTGTAAAAATTACTTTTTCTTGAAGAACTGCTGGTGCATATCTATGCTTTTTGAGTGATATGCCTGCAGGACCCCTGCCTCCTCTGGGCAGGAATACTGGATCCTGAATGTACCTTGTGGACCCAGACTTTACATCCAAGGGTGTCACCTCGCTTGGTTCCACAGACCCATTTTAAAGGATCATTTACGTCGATGTGTATGGTGCTTGGGGGTACACAAAGACCCAGGTTCTCCCCCAGGGGCTGCAGGTGAATGCTGCCCCTGCTGCGGTTTCCAAGAGTGACACAAAACCACAGGTACCTCGCAAAAGGTCATACAAAGGAGTAGCATCTGTCCAAGAACAGTCATAGATAAATAGTGCTTCTATTCCTATCGCCAGTCTTTGGAAAACAGAGGTGAAACATACTATGTGACAGCTTTGCTGACGCTGCTTAACTTGAAAGCAACGGGACTTTTCACTTAAGGACTTAGTTTAAGGAATGTATGGTATAAAGCAGGGTTCTGGAAATATTTTCTCTACATGAGGCTTGGTAGGAAAGACTCAGATTTGGCGAAGTTTGCATAATAGAAAGTTAATGTTGTGCTTGAATGTAAACTGTTACAACTATAAGTAGAAAACCACTATGACTAACCATTCCCTATGGTATACTTTCAGATTCCTTTTTAAGGGTTTGTTGGGATTCTTCTGCTTTCTGAGTTGTTACTCACTTTGCAAAAGCTATCTATTCTCTCCACCATCATTTTTTTCAGTCTTCCACTACCTTTCTTCAACAAAGTCCCTGGCCAGCCTAGGGTCTGCATCCTTTCTCTCATCTACCGAGTCTCTCCTTCCCCCTGCATCATTTCTTTTCTGCTCTCTTTTTCATCCCTTTTCCTTCCAGCTAACACTAGTCCACAAGCAATCCATAGTCCCTATCCAGTGTATATCCTCTCCCTTCCCTCTGTTGTTCCTCACTCAGGACAGAATCTTTTGTTAAGTTGACTTTCTTAGCATTCCATTAAAATCACTGCAATTTTTACCTTTACATGGAGCTGGGACTGGGCCATCCCTAATGTACCCTGACAGTAGCTGCCTGCTGGGTCTCTGAATGGGACGTTAAGCTGTTCAGAGCATTTTTCATTCCTGCATTATTTTCTAGCATTGACTGGGAGTCGTTGGTGATCCACAAAAGGGGGCCAGTGAGGTGAGGGTGACTGCAGTTCCTCAGGGACGGCAATCATTCATACAGTAGATTAAATGCTGTACTTTAGCTGCAGCATGATGGAGAAGGTCAAAGGTGCTGGCAGATAGCTCTGGAGATTGACTTCCTGTGTTGTCAAAAGCTTCATTAGAGACTTGCTATCAAATAATTCCACAAATATAAAATGGCTAGTACTTATATTTGCTTATTTTTGTCCTCTGTGAGCTCTGTGAAAGCTGAGAGCTCCTTCCTACAGAGAAAAATTATCATTGTCCACCACAATGTCCTGGTACTGAGAAGTGTCAACAAATGAAACAGCAGTGAGATGGTCCAGAAACTACTCCACAAGGGGTCTGCATTGACTCCGCTGTTTTATGTTGCCAAAAGAAAAGTAGTTTACTCAGCACTTCCTTCCCATCTGCATCCTACAGCTCTTAAGCCTCACTTCTCTGTGTCTCTATCTGTGATACAAGAGTGACAAAAGGCAATGTCACCCAAGTATTCTTCCTTATTTTTTTTCCTGATGTGGCTTAACCCCAGCCAGCAACTAAGCCCCACACAGCTGCTCACTCACTCCCCCACCTACCCACCCACCCCCCTGTGGGATGGGGCAGAGAATCTGAAGAGTAAAAGTGAGAAAATTCATGGGTTGAGATAAAGACAGTTTAATAGGTAAAGTAAAAGCTGGGCACGCAAGCAAAGCAAAAAAAGAATTCATTTACTGCTTCCCATCAGCAGGCAGGTGTTCAGCCATCTCCAGGAAAACAGGGCTCCATCACACATTACTTAGGAAAACAAACTCTATAACCCCAAATGTCATAGAATCATAGAATGGTTCAGTTGGAAGGGACCTTAAAGATCATCTAGTTCCAACCCCCCTGCCATGGGCAGGGACACCTCCCACTAGACCAGGCTGCTCAAAGCCCCATCCAGCCTGGCCTTGAACACCTCCAGGGATGGGGCATCCACAGCTTCCCTGGGCAACCTCTTCCAGTGCCTCACCACCCTCACAGTAAAGATATATCCCCCAGCTTTATATGTTGAGCGTGATGTCAGATGGTATGGAATATCCCTTTGGTCAGTTGGGGTCAGCTGTCCCAGCTGAGTCCCCTCCCAACTTTTTGTGCACCCCCAGCCTACTCGCTGGTGGGGTGGTGTGAGGAGCAGAAAAGGCCTTGACTCACCTGTGTAAGCACTGCTCAGCAGTAACTAAAACATCCCTGTGTTATCAACACTGTTTGCAGCACAAATCCAAAACACAGCCCCACACAAGCTATTATGAAGAAAATTTGCTCTATTCCAGCCAAAACCGGCACACCTGTGATATGCCATCCAGGAATCATTCTGTGAGGGAAGTAGATGGGAACACATGCATCAAATCAGAGGGCAGCTGTAGTATTAACTGTCTCTTTTCCTCACAGAGTTCTTGGTTGGCTTGAATTTGCTAGAAGTGTCTCTTGAAGCGCAGCGGTAATCACAGTTTATGACAGTGGATCATACTAATACTGTCTTTTTTCCCAAGGATAAGAATAACTCTTATTTGTGCCAAAAGTCAGCAGTATTTCTAAACTATTTAGAATGTTTGCATTAAAATATTTACACCAGGTAACAATTACAAGAAAAAAACCCATCATGCTATGACATATTATAACAAATTGTGATTTCATGTACATGGAATCGAATTGTTTAAATCTATAAAATCACAACAAGCACTCTTTTAACTGCTATCCTGGGTAAAATTCCTGCGCATCATTTTTCTTTCCAACTGTTAAGTTCAGTTCCCAGAACTCTCCATATCCGACAGTATCTGTCGGGGAGAGCTCAGTATATAATTTAGCAATTCCACATTTGCAGTGAAGAAAAGAGTGAGGTCTCTCTTGAACTGAAAAAGAACGTAAATTATTTGTGATATGTGTTTACTCAGACTGAAGGGCTTACTTCACTCCCATAAGTTACATCAATGCATCATCCACTGGGCACTTCATAACATGGTGCACTCTACCAGGAATGCAGCTTTAGACTGGGGTAGCATCGGTAATAACAACTTCTTCACAGCAGACCCAGTCAGAATCCTCTCCCCGGTACTTGACTGGCTGCATGGACATATCAAGCAGCTGCCTTGAGCTTGACTCAAACAGGCCAGAACTGGTGCTGGAATGAAGAGAAGAAATGTCAGGGAGCTATCCAGGAAATTCAACTTGCCTTTTATCTAGTTTATGTGCCAATAGGGAGCATGCATATACTAGGCTAGCTACTGCACATGAACACATCAATAGCAACAGTTGTAAGAAATGCCTCCTTCCATCTTTAAGCCAAAAAAACTGTGTCATTTCCTCTTGGACCAGAGCCTTGCTACCATGATTCATGCTAAGCTCTGCTTGGTTGCTACAACCCACTGCACCATGAGCTACACAGATGCAGAATAAAAAGATGAAGAACCAGGCACATTCAGAAGAATCCTGACTGAGGAATGCCTTCGTCCACGAGACCAGAGTGAGACTCATCCTGGTACACTGAGAGCATAATTTCAAACAAAGTCTTGGCAAGAGCCCAGCCAATTTTTCTTGAGCACGTTGTAATGGAACCATGGAAAAGGTCAGGGGAAGGTCTTTTATGTCAGTGACCAATTCTTTCACAGAATGGGTGAACAAATTTCATATTACTCTCACGTTTACATCCGTTGTCTACATATTCCACTGAGAATAGTGCAGACAGAAATAGCACAGACAGAAAGACAGAAATCAGTTCATCTCATACAAGGGAGTTTGCAATCCTTACATAGTCTCTAGAGCTCAAGGTGCGCTTTTTTTCCATAAACAATAAATTCAGTTAAGAAATAGCATTTTGGATTCTGCTCCCTTTGACTCATCTAGTGGATCTGAGTCCAGTCGAGTCTTTCTCCAGACTGGGGAAATCAAATTTTATCAGCTCCATGAATCACTACCAGATTTCCTCACTTGACTCCAGAATCACCCAGTTTCAGTTCTTTGGACATAAACCAACTCAGCAACAATGTGAAATAAAGGGTGGAGGGTTTTTCTGATGCAGTGCCTGGCTGTGGAGCAGGGTTAGTCATCTAGAGCCTGACAAAAGACTGAACAAGAAAGTAATGTCCAAATTACTCAAAGGAGAACGCTGAGTACAGCCTGTTCCAAAACAAGCAATGTCTTCCAGGCCAACTGATCACACTTCCTGTCATTTTCATGTAGCACCAATGATGTCCATAATTTTAATGAGATCAAATTATGAATCTAGTAACAAAAAGCATTCTTTATAGCATGAGTTTCTCGGATGACTGTTACCATGCCTCATTTGGCACAGATGTGTTTTACCTCTAATGCTTTTTTTAAATCAGGAGCATACTCATCTCCAGCTATTGAGATCAGCCCCTGGTACAGAGTCAGTGGAGAGATGTAAGCAAATCTTTCTTCAGAAATGGATATGGCTTCTCACTGAGTATACAGAAGGTCTAGGTAGACAGCCCTTCTGACTTCAGCACAGAATAGGGGTGGGTAATTGTCATGGGTATCTGGGACTGCTCTAGATCTAATTTCTCAACTTGCTAATAAATGTTTGAAATGTTTCTTTCATTTTTTTTAGTGCCCTATCCTCTATAAGAACAGAATTTCACAACAAGCTCTGTTTATAAAATGTGATGGAAATCTTGTTTGTATTTTCTGTCAGAACATCTTTCAAAAATATGGTAACCTGAGGAGAACCTCTGCATATCGGGCAGAGCCATCCAGTCAAGAACACATCCGAGGCACAGCCATGACCCTTAATGGAAGTTTTCTGTCCTTTCCAGGGAAGCCTTGAAAAATGTCCTACCACATTGCCTTGAGAAACTTATTACGGCTTGAAGCTGCGTAAACCAGGTATAAATGGACAAATTACCATGGCACCTGCAGCAGTAGCTGATGATGTAAAGCGGATGCATTTATACGTACATAAGACATTCAATATTGTATCTTTTAAAAACATATTTGCATTCTAATAGGATCTTGCCTAATGTTCTCATGCTAATATCATACCATGCAGAACCACGCTGTTTGAATGTTGCTCATCAATGTCAGCCAAACCAGTCATAATCAGAGTTTAGAACTGCCTTAAAAATATATTTTGCTCTTACTAAGGTCTTGCCTAATCAAACAGAATGAAAGAGCAATCCCCATCCTGTACCAGTTCAGATTTATGTGAGGCTTAACAAAGGATAGCCATTAAAATGAAGCAATTGGCTTTAATTGTTTCAAGTCATTCAGCATGGAAACTCTTATCAAAACATCTGATGGTGACTACCTTGACTTAATTTATTTCCTGAAATTAAATATGATTCACACTACTGAAAAATCTGGTGATTTACAACCAAGGTTGATTTTTTACTGTCAACTGTTCTTCACAGTTATTTAAAAAAAAAAAAAAGAAAACAGAAAAAGAAAAGCCAGTCAAGAAATCTGTATTTAATCTAGCTAAGTAGGTTCACATCAAATTAACAAGTCGTACTACTGGCGGACCTAGAGTAAAAACTTCAGAAGTGTTGAGTATAGATGCAGGTTCCCAAATGTCTAGACATTTTAAAAAAATGGGATGTAGGCTCATAGTTCACTGCACTGATTGTCTAACACCAAATTTTTACGTACTTTCCTTCCCTCTCCACCCTCTGGCCCCAGAGTAAACACCTTGAGATAAATTTACAAAAGGATCAAACACCTAATCTCAAGCTACTGATCACCACTTCCTAATTTTAAGCAAAACAGTATGTATCTTCCAAAGTGCTCCCCTGCATAATACTTACGCAGAAAGATACCTAAATATCAACATATCTGTGTTGTAAAGTGCCTTTAGTGAGCGTTAAGGAAGAAGAAGCTTCAGCTGTCCTGGTGCAGCTCGGGGCCAAGACCTAACGCGAGGTTTTTCATTCCTCTGACTTCACCTTACCCATATTCTTCCCTCATTCCTGTATCTGCAGCACTCTTACCCAATATCCCATTTTCAAGCAGCTAATCCTGAAATAAACTTCACGTCAGAAGCTCCAGCACTGCTCTCTAACAGCCCACAGGATGTACTTGGGGATCGGGGCCAACTGTATTGCTGTTGTAATAACCTTTATGAAGAAAATAAATCTTAATTAAAGCACCATGCCTCCTATACCTTCAGCTCTTGCATTATTTCTTCCTGTCTGTCTCTTGGCTAACCTGAATCCTGGACTTCAATGTGTTATCTCCCCTGCTCATATTGGCAATCAAGTAGGGGAATATCAACCATAAAGAACAGAATTAGTCAGGAGACCCTCTGGTCATGGCAAATCCTGGTGGAACCTCTCTGTTGCTATGGTGAATCTCTCATTTTTGAAGATGAGTGTACTGTAGTGCCTATGAGCAAGCCACGCATAGTGGGTGTGAGATGACCATCCATACTATTTACAATGGGCACTTTTGCTTGAATACATTGAGCAATGGTTATTATACAAGTTAGTTTATTAGCTGGTTAGGGTCCTGATATTGAGGTATCCTTCAACCTGAGTAGTTTTCATTCTGTAATTGTTGCTGACCAAAAAAAAATAAAAGCTCATTTTGGCACTTTCTTGCCTCTCCAAGGAACTCTCTGGGCAGCAATATTAAAGCAACGTATCCAGTAGGACATCCTGAAAGAGGTTTCTGGGGCAATTGCTACTCCATTCTTCATCTTGGCAAAAAAGCCTTTCGTGGGTACTCGTTTATCATCTGTCTGAACCATATTCCAGGCTCAACAGTGCCTTCATTGGTGTGCAACACCATGGCTGAAACATTGGCTGCCCACCCTCTATGGCTTCACCTCCAGTCAGCTGGTGCACAGGGCACAGAGCATTGCTTTTTCTGCCTGATGGAGGCACCACCTGGACAGTCTAAATTTCTCTCCCCTGTAACAGGTTGGGAAGAACATCTTTGATTGGGATTTACGTTCCTGATGGTGGGAAAAAGTCCTTTCAATCTAAATATGAAATTAATATTTAGAGACACTCTTAAGATAGGGAAGGAGAGGTAATCAGCTCTTGGCAGATTGTACAGCTGTATGCATGGTAGATTTTTCCCAGAGAGTGATCTCTAAAAGAGGAGGCACCCCAGCAAAGTTCCTGAAAAATGGAAGTGTTAAAGCTCCTTTACCTTTATTAGTACCTTCACTCCAAAATCTAACATGTAGACAACTTTCAGGTTTTTACATTTTGTGGAGAAGACATGTATCTCCCACAGACAGGCTTTAGTGTCCTACTGAAAGTAAGCATGTGCCCTGGGAATACCTTTGTTCTGAGTCTCTGGCGTCTAAGGCTTATTTTGCTTTTTCTGTGCAACTGGAGAAAATAAGAGCTAAAGTTTTACATAAAATTAATATAAAAGAAGGTTTACAAATCACAGTATATAACTACTATATGTCTGTAAGAAATGCTTATATTCCTTTCTCTTTTCCCCTTCTCTTTGCTCAAAAAGGTCCTCAAAAGCAGAGCTAGTCAATAGCATCCATCAAATGATGGGAGCAGAGGGAGAGTTGAGAGAATAGATTGTGGAAATGTTTTAATTTAGTCAGCATTTCCTGGAGTTCTTTTATTCCAAGGAAACCATAGAAAACTAAAAATTTTGCTCAGGCTTTGTGTGTTGAAAACTGGATTTGGTTTTTTGGCTTTTTGTATTTGAGTTTTAAAACAGAAACTTTTCAGCAGAAAATATCTTGCCAACAGTAAAATCTTACAGCTTAACTTTTTGTGCAAAGTCAATTTCTGAGAAAGAATGATGGTTTTCTGACTAGTCACTCTTACCATTGATCTTACCCTGCCAGTGTGGAACATGTTGTCAGTGAATTATCACACAGAAGAAAATTACTTTCTTTCCTCACTGTTAGTATTCACAAGGCCAGCTTGTCTCAAACAATATGAGGGACAACATTTATTTTAGACCCAAATTGATTTAGTCCACGGCAAGGCTGATGAATGTACTGTTGGCAATAGAAACACTGAAACTGAGCTAAAAAAAGTAATCTTACACGTACTGAAGAAATTCAAGTCTACTGCTGCTTGAAATACATCCTCTAGTTTGACGTTATGCCATGTGCGTTGGACATTCAAGCCTGAGCAGGTTGAATGAACTGAGTTATGGTCATCCATTTAAAATCTGGTTTATGGCTCATAATGAAAAGGAATTACTGTAACACCGCTCATTTAGTTCCCATCAGTAAAACTGTCATTTTACCATTTCATATCTCTGTCAGGTCATGTCACAGCCCCCTCACTTCAGGTCTTCCCAGTCAAATTAATATTTTACTGCAGCCCAGCAGTGTTATTGCCCCACCAATCTTATGCACCTAAGCACTAGCCAGCCAATATGTATAATTAAGTAATTAGATACAAGTGGACTTTTTGCCAAGAGAAACAAGCATCACGTTTAAAGCCCTGAATTACTACAGGCTGGGTTAAGGGATCTGAAAAGAAATGTGCGCTGTATGCTTATCACTTGTTTTCCCCACAAAAGCAGTTGTGTAAGGTCAGGGTAAAACCTTGGCTCTGCCTTCTCAACACACTGAGCAGGGCAGCTGAACAGGCACAGTTGGTGTTTTTCTGCTGATATACTGCAAAATTGGATCCTGCTGTATAGCAGCATGAAGGGATTTGACTCAGCTTCATAAAGCTCCTAAGGTGCTCTGGGGTGATGGGAGTAAGATGATGCTGTTTACTTAAAACATACAAGATAAGTAAAAGAAAAACACCTATACCATAATAACATATCTGTGGTCTTATTCTAAAGCATGCTACAGCCATGCAAATAGATTGCCCCCCCTCCAAAAAAAAAAAAACCAAACATGCGGCCATGCATTATTTAGGTAAGAGACAGTAAAGACCTAATCTTCACTAGTGACCAGAAATGCACACATCTGCCTTTACTGTCAGTAAAATATCCCTGATTAGAAGTTATCTGCTACCTCCAGCAGGGTATTTAGAGGTAAACTCTAGTCCTGGATGTGTAGATACTAACAAATGAGGAGCTGGCTGCAATGGGGAGATTAAGGTATATATTTTAGGATGAGTAGAAGTTTCTACTCTGTCTGAGTAGAACTTCTAAGTTCTTCTAGGCCTCCTAATGTCTCTTTTAATGCTGGAGAAGGAAAACCGAAGTCATCTGTACTGGACAACTGGCATGCTGGTATGAACCCTACTTCTCAATAATATTCACACAGTAACACAGGAGGAGTTTCCTGAGAGAGGAGCCACTAAACTACCTTTATCCAATTGCAGTGTCTCAAATATCATGGGCAACTCCTGCAGAGAGGCTACAGACTCCAATGCCTCCTATAGACCAAAATACCAGCCACAAGGTGACCCTGCACTTTAACGCAGAGGGTTGGAAATGTCACCTCATCGGTCATTCCATATTCTGCTCCCCCACAGCTCCAACACTTAGGCCTGGTGTGGGTGAAGATGATTATTTCCCCTTTACACGGGAAGGTAGCTTCAACTCTTAGCCAAAGATTGAGGGGGACAAAAGAGATTCTGCAATGATCCTTCCTTCTTGTTGTTATTGAAGCCCATTTTGGGCTTTGTGGGCTATTTGGACAAAAAAGCCTCACCCAGAGATATGTATAACATGAACAAATGTGGTTAAGCTTGAAATAAGATAAAGTAGCTGCCTTGTGATAATCATTTAATTGGTTTATTACTCTAACCTTTGTTTTTGCTAGCTCGGTGTGGCAGACAAAATGTAAAAATGCATGTTTGACTTCTATTTGTCCTCTAATAATCTGCAGCTTCATTATGCCATTCAGTTGTTAGCAGCGGCTGCTAAGACCTAAATTCAAGAGAAGAGGTTATGACAGAGCTGGATGAAGAAGATTCAACTGAAAATTCGTAGTACAGGAAGCCATGGAAAATAAATGGATGGCTACTTCTGCTGGCAGAAGGAGCCTAAACATCTCCCAGGAAAACATAGTAATTCAGGCTTAATGCATAACATTTATGCTGGAAAGAAAAAACTCATGAGCTTAAATAAAAACAGGCAATGAGGCTTGACAAGTAGTTTGAAGTTTAAACCATGTCCTTGAGATAAACAAAGCAGTAGGAGCTCATGGACAGAAAGGGACTCACTGATTGCCTGTCCCTATCTCAGAAGACAGCCAAGGCTTGCTTTTTTCTGGACGCACTGCAGCAGTTTGAATTCCTGACCCACTTGGATGGAATGATTTGCCAAGAAGACTCTGCCGCACAAGCCATCATCTATATCCTGTGATTTAGCCAAACAAACCTTCTGTTTTGCCAGAAGCAAGACTCACCCAAGCTGTAGCAGGGGACGTAGCCCAAGCAGTCTGGGGTGGTGCTCTGATTCGTCTGCAACCTAGATAGGACAGAGACGGGCTCTTCATCACTGCCTGCTTGAAACAGGACAAGGAACGATCTTACTTAGTCCTGGCCACCATCCTAGGAGGCAAAGTGGTGCAGAGCCATAGAAGTCATACAAATCCCAAAAAATAGGACCAGGAGGCACCTCAAGAGATTATCTAATTCACGTCCTACCCCTAGCACTGGACTGCTGGCTGCCACCGGAAATGTGGCTGTGAGGACGCATTCACAGAAGAGAAAAATGTGAACCCAAGTGTGTACATCCCCGCTCACAGAAATGGTGAAGGAATGGGAGACTGAATCTCATTTGCTACATTTTTTTTGGCCTTAGACTGTGTAGCTTTTGTAAGTCCAGTCTAAAAATAATATCAGAATGTTGGCTGATATTTCAAAGAACTTGATGAAAGGACTACAGAGCACTGTTGAAGAAAGAGTGATAAAATGATCCTTTTATTCCCAGTGAGATTTTCACTCTATTCTCAACTCTGTTTATTTTCCCCCTCTGAAATGTTTTAATTACATGAGAAGCAGAACACACTTTTGAAAGAGAAGCTTTCAAAATTCCATGTGTTTTCAAAAATTTCAAATTGTACTTGTGGTTTCTGGGCAGTCAGCTTTATATCTAGGTACAGACAAAGCACAGCCTCAGGACAAAGATCCCTCACAAAATTAATACATAGGTTTGGTCTTGTTTATTTCTTTCTTTTTTTCCTGTTTTCACTTGTTCCAAATGCAATGTTGTAAACACTCAATAGTATTTTTTACTGAACATTGCAGTGTTTTCAAAAAAAATCATCAGTTTGAAAACCAAAAAGAATGTTTAGGAAGCAAAGACACAGTGTATCAGGATACCAAAGGATGCAGATCTCTAAAAAACCCAAAGAAACTAGAAAATAATCACTGTTTTCCTGAGACCTCTGAAGTTTTTCTTTCATTTTTCTGGTGTTCAGTTTGAAGGTATGACTGCATTAATGTTTTTTAAGAGGTTTCTAAATGTCCGCATCTGCAGTAATGTGCTAGAGTAGCTGGGGGCGCTTTTCAAACATATTAGTTCTGTTTATTAATTAGATATCCTCTGCTTACTTTTGTTTTCTCTGGAAGCCTCTGTAAGTAGGGATAAGCGAGTGGCTCATGCCATACATCTTTCAGATGTTTTCTTTTTCCTTGGCTCTGCGGAACTGGGCTACTTGAAATGAAAACTTTTTCATTTGTGAAAAGTTTGCCTCTAGATCTCTTTCAGTTTTTCTCTAAAAATAGGTCTTCCAGAGCTGAGTCATGGGTCGTGCTCTGAGGTAAAGAGGGACCAAAAAGCACAGACCAGCACACAGCATTGCAACAGAAGAAAATGTTTCAGCAGCACAGCTTGGGAAAGGTGCTCACATTACAGCTTCCATGAGTAGCAAAACTTTCAGGATTACTCCTTTATGTGCCTTCCGGCACAACAGTCAGAACACTGGCACATTCAGTCACTCCTTGCAGGAGCTGTAGGCTGACACCTTTATCAGCTCAGAGCTATTTTGCACTAACAGATCATGGATTTTCCTGCAGCCTGAGCAAAGGGACATTGTTTTGAAACAAGTGGGAAACTATTAGTCTCTTCATCAATGACCTCAAGATGCCTCCAATGATCAATATCAGTCAAGAAATCTTTGTGGGAAGGTGTTTTTTTCTTCTTAAGCCCTGACACAAGAAGCATGGATGACTTGGTGTTTTATAGCTGCCGCCCAACTCATCTCAGTTTGGAATCCAAAGCCGGTTGCATTAGTCATTGATTACGTCAGTCAACCTTTTCTTTAAAAGGGCAACCTATCATCTTTGTGTGAACGTATGACTATAGTGCAGGGGGGACCTGATCTGGACTCCCACACATGACCTGGCCACCCTCTGCCCACTCAGACACAGTGGCTGCCGACATGCCAAGGCAGCCGCATGCTGTGGTATAGCTTGTAAGGCTGGTCCCCAAGGTGTACAGCACAGCCACATCCTCATTTCAGAATGACATAGATTAATATAACCAATATAACTGGATCTTTGGAGGCAGAGAGGGGAGAAAATCATACTCTTTAAAGATCTGAATCTACAAACAATAGCTGAAAAGTTTACGTATGACAAGTTCACTCTGGTGCTTCAGTGCCAAAATGAGTAAATTTGAGAAGTAACAATCCTCCAGACATAGTTTGATACTGCTTTCCAAAGCCAGGCAACCCAAATAAGTACATGCTGCTAGCTTGTCACTTTGCAGTTGGAGTGCTAGTGCTAGCAGTGATGGAGGTCTACCAGGTGGTCAATTGTGAGGTTAAATCAACAGTGGCAAGCATTAGTAACACGGTTGAGATGAAATTTCCCTCAAGAGAATGGGCTTTCTCAGCTGCTATGGACCACCAGGTGCACCAGAGTGACCAAGGTGGCCCACAGCATCCTGGCTTGTAGCAGAAATAGTGTGGCCAGCAGGACTAGGGAAGTGATTGTCCCCCTGTACTCAGCACTGGAGTCCCACTTTGAATACTGTGTTCAGTTTTGGGCCCCTCACTACAAGAAAGACATTGAGGTGCTGGAGTGAGTCCAGAGAAGGGCAACAGAGCTGGTGAGGTGTCTGGAGCACAAGTCTCATGAGGAGCGGCTGAGGGAGCTGGGTTTGTTTAGTCTGAATAAAAGGAGGCTGAGGGGAGACCTTAACCCTCTCTACAGCTACCTGAAAGGAGGGTGTAGAGAGGTGGGGGTCAGTCTCTTCTCCCAAGTAATAAGCAATAGGACAAGATGAAAGGGCCTCAAGTTGCACCAGGGGCGGTCTAGATTGGGTATTAGTGAAAAATTCTTCACCAAAGGGGTGAGGAACAAACATGTGACAAACTTCGCCATGGACCAAAGGGCAAGTTGAAGAATCAGCTATAGCTGTGCAGCTGTGCATGACAGTAGGAAATTTTGACAAGCCTATGTTCTTTCCAAATAACTTTTGTCCCAGATCTACAATACATTAATTACTAGCATTCTCATCAGACACTTGACCCAGTTCATCAAGGTACTTCATAACATTAAGCCCCTTGTATTCAACAGTGTCACCAAGGAAATTTAAATGCACTGGCTAAGTGGCCCATTCCATGTTCAGGTGTTAACCATCCTAAACGTAATCTTGTCAAGTGGTGGCTGAACTGAAATGATTGATCTTTTGGGTAAGACTCATGAACCGGTTAATTTACATTCTGGACAGTTGTTTTCAAAATTATATTCTACCTTTTTGAAGGAGCACAGAAAATACGGCTCAATATAGGAGGTATACTTTTTTCCCCACCATGAATTTTTTTTTCTCGAATTTACATCAAAACATGTGTCCAATAGTGTCTGATGAGTCTTGAGAGCTAGCAATTGCAAATATACTATCAGAATATAGAGGATGGATTCACAGAGAGATTTGCATAAGGTTGTCTTGAAGTTATAAGAAGAAAAAATAACATAGCAAAATTAACTTCTGCTGATTTGTGGTTATGAGTGCTTAGTCATGTATGCATGTATAGTTCTAACAACATGTGGCTATGAGTGCATAAAATGGCATTTGCGTTGATATCACCAGTTAAGAAAATCAAGTCCACAATTAGGACAAAAATAGATTTTAATTACAAATGAAGGTTATATAAGTGTAAGTGCAGATGGAATAATTAGAACCTTTTTAGTGAAATCCAGAATGCTTATTCATGAAGCTATAGAGAGTTATAACAACATCTGGTTCAATAAGAGAATAGAGTTTTCTTTTCACTTATTAAGTACCTGCTAATGTGAAGAGGAAACATGGCTCTGAACTGAATCACATGTGAAGTGCATGCATTGCAGTGTTCATTTCTGAAAATCATGCTCGCATATTGCTTACTGATGCATGAATATTTAAAAGCAAGGCACTGATAAACAGTGCATAAAGTAGTAAATGAATTAACTTAATCTCTTAAACTGTGTTTCATGTTGTCCAGGCGGTACTATGGCAGAAAATGACACCTTGCTGAAAAACAGCAAGCAGCACAAATACAGAGACCACCCCTTTACAAACACTGCACTAATGGGTGTCCTTTAGTTCCTTAGAAGAACTGTTCACTGGGTTTTGCTGTCTTTGATATCATTGTAACAAGATGTACTGTAATTCCTTGTTAGCCTCTACTTAAGACCACAGCATTCTGCCAACAATTTTTTTTTATAAAAAAAGAGCTCATCACTTCATCTTACAGTTACTGTGGTGCTTTGATTACAAGGCAAAATCCTAATGTTACACAGTCCATAACGAATAAATTTATGTAATTTTTGCTGTTAAAGGAAGAAAAGCTCCTGCTCAGAAAACCAGTGACACTTAGGGTGTCATTGCACTGACCTCTGTTGAGAATACCCCTGGAATGACAGTGCCCCAGAAGTACTTGTTAAATATCTCATAGAAGGAACAAGGAAATATGAACTGAAATAAAATTTCTCTTTTTATATTTTTCAATGGTAAAATTAATTTGACACGTGAGTATACTTCCTGTGTGAATGAAATATGCACAGGAGGCCCAGGAAGATAAACTGTCTTTGAAGCTTGGTTTGGTCAAGAGATCTCAATGAGTTTTCCATTATTCTCTCTAGTTGGTGCTTTCTAAGTGGCTCCCTAAACAGAGATAGGAACATTTCATTTTGAAACAATAAAAAAGAAATGTTGTATCTTGGTTTTGACTTGTGAACTGAAGACTTGGGTTCCCCAAGAAAACAAAATTATATTCCACAGAGTGATTTTTTTCAGGTTGTAAATACATTAACAGACAATTTCTAAACCTCATGTATACACTTCGTTCATGCATCCTCCATATCCACTTCCTTAAAAGTTACATTGACCCCAGCAAGTGGAACTGTAAGAAAAATACAAAGTATTGTGAGATTAATGTTAAAAATCTTAAGAGCTAGCAAGAAAAAATAGTCTCTTTTTAGAATACTACTATTCCAAACAGTGCTTTCTATAATTTTACCTTCTTTCCTTTTTCAGTCTCACTTTTTTTACTTACAAAGTTATTTGAGAGCTATTATTTAATATCTAAATGTACTTCTCATGCTTTTTTTCCTGTAGCTCAGAGACCCCAAGGTTTTCTGCAGGTGAAAGTGATGCCACCTAAATACAGCTAAAGATAATTAGTTTCACACTACTTCATTCTCACCAGCTTAGTTAAGGAGAGCAGATAGATCCTCCTAAATCTCCTGTGCTCCTGTATGCAAATTCTGGGTTAAATTAAGGCAAAGCCATCATAAGACTTCTCAGCAGTGTAGGTAAAAATGAATTTTGCCAACAGACCGTGGGGCAGAGCAGGGCTCTGTCCAGGGCACAGGTTGGGAGTGAGAGAGCGGTTTGCCTTAGCTTGATGGTCATCACAGGGACCACAGCATCGCTCCTGCACATCAGCAGTGGGTGGCCAACCCTTGCAGATCCTCAGCACAGATAACGCAGCAGGGCCCTGGGCGTTCATCTTCCCCATGCAAATTATCTCCTTTTTTGCATATGTCTATAGCTGACTCTGAAAGAGCACTTCCCTTGTAAACACAGCATACCCATAGGCACAGCAGCTTGTTGGACTGATCTGGATAGATTTAGATACAGAAGCAGTTCTAAGTCACAGACAAAATTAATTCCAGATAAAACGGTCCCAGTGCCACTGTAAAAAGATGATGGGGAAGTTGTGAATGGGAGAGATTTTGGGATACGCTTGTCAGACAAAAGAAGAGTTTTGTTTATTTTACTGTTCTGGGACATTGAGTATCATTTCCTTCTGAGCAGCAGGTTACCTGCATTTGGGGACCCATTTGGAAAGATCAAGCTAGAGAAAAGCATCCACATTTTCTTCACACTGGAGCTCTATTGACTAAAAATGTTTCATGAGTTGCATGCTTCGATTGAAGAGATCAATCTTCGTAATGGCATAAAAACGTCATAACAGCAAGAAAGAGCGAACTGAGATATGAAGAAATTAGTCTGAGCTTGGTAACCTTGTTTCAGCGAAGAAAAGGAGCCCCGAGTTTGAATCTGGGATTTTTTGTTCCCTTTATGGGCGGCAATTATTACATTTTTATATAGACGTAGGTTTGATGCACACACACACACAAAAATCCAAGCAAAAAAAAAAAAAAAAAGGAAAGCATCAGAAAGAAGCCTTAAAAGTTTTTGCAGAAATTACTCGGAAATTCTCCAAATTTCTATCTAATTGAGTCTAACTGAAATAGCTGCGTTCTCTGGCATACCTATTCTGAATGGGTTTAGTTCACTTTAATGACTAACACTGTATTTATTCCTTGCATTACATAAGCACAGATTGACAGTGAAGGGTCCCCTATTACCAATTTCCAGAGCAGAATAACTCTTTAAGTGTATCTATTTTTTCTGCCTTCTGCCAAATAACAATAGTTGTTTTTATCATTCGGACCATCTAATGTATTCCATTAGATACCTGTTTGTACACCTCCAAAGTATTAAAAATAAAAATGACCATAAGAGTTTCATTCTCAGTGTCACCTGTTTTTCCCAGAATGAGTAAGGACTAGCTTGATTATTTCCCTCTGTGCTTACCGTATTGTCTGTGGTTTTCTGAATTGAGATTTTGAATCTGAAAAATCATTTTAGGGGACAGTTAAATAAATACTTTTACATTTATTTGTATGAGAAAATTGGAGCCATTTTTGTTTCAAAAATGAGTAAGCTAGTACATATTCAGCTGCTATGGAAGTTCTGCTTTCACCACTTTTAAGCCTACCCCTATTTTATTGATCAAGCATACTGCAGTTGTTGCAATATATCTCTGTCAAGGGCTATTTCTGATTACTAATTTCATGAAACAACTGGAAACACTACCCTAGACAACCATTATTTTCAAAAGAAAGTGAATAGAAAATAGCAAACAGAAAATAAAACGCTGGCATAAATGAATCACAGTGATTTTTGCTGCAAAGAAAACAGACTCTTGCATTTCATACTTGCTGGAGCTTTATCCAAGTCCATAACTTTATTACTGGATATAATGGCCAACTGTATTTTCTCTTCCACCAGTTTTGATTTTGTTGCATCATGTTCAATGGAATATAATTGCAATATATCACGGTCTGGGATAACATCCAGGGTTAATGAGAAGCCATAACCAGTTCCCTAGAAATGATAACTGTATCTTGTGATAACAGGAGCCAGATCTGCGACCAAATGAATAGAAGTTGGACATTGTTTTCATTTTGTATTATTTTGTTAAGTCATCAGAAGGTAGGTATGACAAATAATGCAAGAAATTATTGATGCCAGAAATTCAAAGGCACTTTTGACATTCCTGACAACACTGCCTTTGTTTGGACTGAATTGAATGGAGAGATTATATTTTATCCTTGCTAGATCTATATATTATTTGTATTGCTACTTTCTTACCTTGCCACAGTAGGTCTCCCAGCATATCTGTAATGATCATGGTCTCTGTGATAGAGAAAACTGCATGACTGAAGACTCAGCATTGAGATTTGAAAGGAAATAGCACAACTTTGCATGTCTATTTTTTCTTGCCCCCACTTGAGTGCAAAGACCTGTGCTATTCTAGCACTTTCACTGTGTCCCACAGCCTGCTAGAAATAGAGAAGGACTGAGGAACAGGTTTGCCATGTATAAGGGAGACCCAATATACAAAGAATGAATATGCTTTCTTTTTTTTCTATAGAAAGACAAAAATTATCTAAAAGAGCTCCTTTCTGTATCTTCATCTCATTTGAACTCTGGCTGCCAGGGGTCCCAGATGTAAGCAGCTATGTGGTAGGGGCAGATGGTTTTCTTAACTTCTTCTTAGCTTGCTTTCAAAACTCAAAATGTCATTGCATCACTTGTATCCATAGTGTTGTTTTAAACTAAAAGGTGACTTCCCTTCATAACAATGGATTTCTGGTTCCTACAGGGAGATTAGATGCTGACTACTTTTCCTAATAATCTTGAAAGTATTTGGTAGTGAAAGTATTTCCCCTGTTGCTATCAGGGTTTTTGTTGTGTCTAGGCCTGCTTCTTGGAAAATGATTGTTTTACTTCTGGACTCACAGTTAGCTGATTTTACCAGAGGTACACAGTGTTATTTTGCAGTTGAAAACAATCCTTCAGAGATGCTTGAGATGGGTTTAGGTTTACAGAAAAATCTCTTGTTTAGAAAAGTTTAAAAGGAAGGTGGAACAACGTTACTGAATTTATAGCCACAGCTCACTTCAAACAGCATGTCCCAGCACTGTGGTAAAATACATATTAGACTTGTTTGCTGATAAGCCTCTTATCTGTTGCTCAAAGACATTCATAACAAGCTAAATGGTAAGTAATATTTTAATTTATTGTGATCACTTATAGGGCCTCCAATCTTGATAATATTGATAATGAACAGACTACATATCTCAATGTTTAATAAAGTTTTGACACCGTTGTGCCATTCTTCTCTGGAAAGATTATCGCATTTTTATTCAAAACACAAGGCTGCCAATTTCAGTTGATATGAGTTTAATTTTATAGATGCTATAAAAATCTTAAAATACCTCATGTTGCTGATACCAAGAAGAATGCATTCTGGGGCTGTAGCAAGGCAATTTTCTGTTCATGCACTTCATTGATGGTGAATTCTCAGGAAAAAGAAAAGTGTCATTTCCACCTGAGGTTTCAAAACCTTTCTGAAGTCCCCAAACTAGATCGAACCTTCCACAATTCACATGGCAGGGATGACACAGAGATCTATGTTCTGTATTTCATCCCAAAGAATAAGCATGGAGGTTCTGAAGTTTGGCTTCACAAACCAACACTGCAATTTTCTTTCTCCCAGAACCATGAAAGGCTTTTCCATAATCATAGATAAGTGTTACAAAAAGGAAAAAAATGAAATAGCAATGCATTTAGGGAGAATGAATCGCTCTGGCTTCCTGTCACATGCCAAGCTTTGCTCTTTGCTTTGATGTTACCATAGCATCCCTTTTATCCTCCTCTGACAGAAGTAGAATGATGAAACTTCTTGAAACTATGGAAAAACCTTTTTCTGTGTGTGAACTTACTGCTTATTTCAACTGTGTCTGGTTAAAGAGAGGGCTATTATAAGAAAGCAACTGAAAGCAAATTGTTCTTGTCTTTCATAGACCAACCATAGATGTGTTTGCCTTCACTGTCTTGTTTAAAAGTTTTAGTCTTTCCAGCAAAAGCAGTTTCAGCATACAGATCTTCCACGGCATGCTTTCTATTCTTTTTATTTTCCCTTTGTTCTTATGCCACTGCTACAGCTTTCTGGCTCAGAGCTATCAGATTTTCATCACTAAGAGGTGCATTCCCCTCTAGCTGACACCAAACTATAAGTTTATCTACACTCAACCACTGCAAACTCTCATCGTCCTGTCACCACTGATGCCCTAGATGGCAGTCACATAAATATAACTACTTCTAAACTGCAATAGCACAGTTTATGCCAGAAGTCCTCACAAATACAATGTGAATGCAAATGAAAGAATACAGTCCTCAATGCAACTGTTGCCCACACTGATGGTGAAGCTCTTGTTATGAGATAAAACCAGTGTCTTCTGAAATTCTGATGTTGCCTCCAAGACATGTCCAAGAACCCATCTAGTCTAAGTATGTCAGCTAAGCACTTGTAATAGAAAAAACAAGCTAATTCATATTTCTTGTCAGGTGAGTAGGTGAACTTTGGAGCTTTTTCAAGCCACTTAGCTGGAGTTCCCTGGAAACAGAGAGCATTGTTACACCAAAGTGCTTTTTTACCTTTTTTTTTGTTTTTAATTCAAAATGTTGCCACAGAAGCAAAGAAACAAACAAAAAAAGACAGTTTAGAACATTGTTAATAACCCTCATATCCAAAAATGACAATGTCTTTCCCCCACTGGGTAAGTAGGAAACCCATGAGAATTTGTCCGAAGATGATGAGGAAAAGAAGCTGAAAACAGAACTGGGAGATTAAATGTATCATTGCTGTAGTATCACTGGCACTACTTCAGAACTATAGTCAAGGAGAAGCCTGAATTAAACAGAAGGAAAATTAATGCACTCCAATACAAGTTTGTGGAATTATCTTAACAGTTCTGTAATTTATGAGCTGAAGAAAACAGTGACAACCCAGCTAAGGAAGCATCAAATGCAGCTTGGTCTGAAGACATTGGAAGATATAAATACAAGCAAGAATGGATTGAATTGAGTTTCGCTTAAGGAATTAATGGATAGTTAGAGCAGGTACAAAAGAGAGGTTTCATTGATCAGAAAGAAGGCAACTCTGTGCAGCAAGAACTAAGAAATTAAATCTGAGTTTTAAAGGGACAAGTTGATGGTCTTGAGCACAGTTTTCAGGCCAGACCTCCTCACTCAAGGAAATTGGTTGGCAAAATCAAAAGAATGCTGGATACATTTGTAAGACAACTTGGAGAAATGACGCTTGATAAACAGAAACTAAAATAGAAGACTTAATGAAAATGCCACTATAGCAAAATAACTCTTCCGGCAGCTATGAGACAGATACTCATGAAAGCTGTAATGAGTTTGATGAGTAACTTGCTTTTAATCAGCCAGCTTTTGCATGATGGCTTTTTAAAATATGCAGTTGGTAATAACACAAGCAAAATTTTTTAAGTAGCAGCTGGAGAATATGTCAGGAAACCTGAGGTAACAGAGGCTTCAAAAATACTACTTGTTTGCATATTAGTCAGTTACTAGGTGGTTTGGTTTATCCATATCTTGATTGCATATTAACTGATGTGTTAAATGCCACATTTGTTCAGATCACCAAAAGAAGCTGATTAGCATTGTGCCAATAATTTAGCAATTTTAACAGAAAGCCGAAGAGTCTGCTGGGATGCAGCTCCTCCTGGGTCCAGAGGCTCAGTACTCATGACACCAAATGCCTTCACAATCTGTTCTTCCTTTGCTGTTAGAGATATCAGGCTCACAATGAATGTTCTTATGCAGTCACTCGAATTTTAGGCATTTCCAAAAAATTTCTCATCAGTGAATGCGATCTCAGTCAAGAAGTGTCCATTTTTGTCTCTGTTCACATTGAATTTCTGGGTAGCTGTGTTTAGAAACTACAACAGGGCAGCTCTCCTGTATGTTGCCGTCTCCATCTAAGGGAATTGTTTGTGGGCACTCGTCTGTGCAGGAGCAGTGTGTCCTCAGGCATCCATGGGAGCAGGATCTCAGGAGGCTTAGGCAGACTGGTTTATTCAAAAACCCAAACAGCTGTTTTGTTGGGGGAACTCCAAGGTGGCAGACTGCAGTAGCTATAGCAGTTAGAGACCAACAAAGGAGGGCTTATAGAAGTGCAGTTTTGGACTTGAGTGCCTACATTTTTTCCTAGCTGCCTTACAGTCACCTTGTCTTTTGCAGGTTTTTTGGACTGAGGAATCATTATTAAAGATTCATTATAAGTTCTGATGAAAAAAATTGAACTGAATTATCATGTTACTGTTCCATCTGGCCTTCCCACCAAGAATATCTATCAAATAGCTTTTCTGGTGCCAAGTCTTGGGACCCTAGCAACATTCAAGCTTCCTGAGTCTGAACAGATCCTGCCTGACCTCTCTTGCCTCTCCTGTGAATGTATTTAAATGATCTTCCAGGGTATTTTGCTTCCTTTTCCCCAGTCTTGTCTTCTGTGCTGACTTTCTTATCCCCCCTGACACGTGATAACTAAACAAGCCCTCTTCTCTTAGACTGCAATCCAGATTTGGAACTTTAGTCCTTTGCATTACAGCCATATCAAGGTTCTGTTGCCTGTCCATGGCAACGAAACATCACCAGGGCTGACAAGGCCCTGCTTAACCCTTAGATGAAACAAGTACTTTTCCTGATGGTTTCTCCTTCCTATTCAAGAATAAATATGTAGTGACAAAAAGAGTTTGTTCTGGACAGTCTTAATTTTTTAGAAGGAAAATATTCACAAAATATAAAGGTATATACAAATCATGAGAGAAGTATGCCGATGTATATTAATCCCTCATCAGTTTGTTAGCCAAATCATGTTTTCCATTAGAGTAGTTTATAATTTGACCAGTGTAAGGCTACATACCTTGCAATCTTATGCAGTCATGTTGGCAGTGGCATGCTCTTTTACTAGACCTCTTACATGGAAACTCCTTCATTTAATGAAACAGAAACACTCTTTAGTTTACCAGTAGCATCCCAGTGCTCACCTGCACCCCAAATCAAGAATGAACCATATTGCACTAGATAATGAAATAATGCAGAGCAGCAGGCAGTCTTTGTCCAAAGGTTCTTGTCATGTACTTCAAGCAAGTGGCAGGCAGGGAGAACTGGGAGGGAAGACACGAAAGCCGTGGGTAGGATTGTGTGGTTGCAGTGACTCAGCCTGTGTAATTAGGATTAGATGGTGGCTTTCATGTCATTACTTTGTGTAAGGCGGAGTGCACAGGAGGAGCACTGAGGAAAACTTGCTTCAAGAAGCTGTAGTCTTTCATGGGAGTCTTTGTGGCCACAGGAATGAGTAATTCACTCATGCACTCTGCCCAGTTTATTCCCCAGGACAGAGCTTTCAGCGCCCTTCCCACAGTACTGACTCAAAGCAAGAAGGGCTGGCACTCCCATGCTACAGACATAGCTGGGCTGCGTGAGGAGGAAGGAACTGACAGTCTAAATTCTGGCTCCAAGTAGAAGTCTATCTTTTATTTATACATACACTTGAATACTAGATTACTTCAGTAAATGAAGGATTACAATGTGTTTCGGTGTGCATGTGATAGAGATGACAACTAACTGCAATATTTCAATGCAGTCAAGGATAAATAGAGGTGAAATTCAGGGTAAATATGAGGGGCAATGGTTTTAAACTAGAGCAAGGTAGGTTTAGATTAGACATTAGGAAGAAGTTCTTTACAATGAGAGTGGTGAGACACTGGAACAGGTTGTCCAGAGACGGGGGGGGAGGCCCCATCCCTGGAGACATTCAAGGCCAGGCTTGATGAGGCTCTGAGCAACCTGATCTAGTTGAAGATGTCCCTGCTTACTGCAGGGGGGTTGGACTAGATGACCTTTAAATGTCCCTTCCAACCCAACACATTCTATGATTCTATGAAAAGAGTTTATCTGGTTCTAGTTTCAGCAAGAACAAGTTTATGTAGTTGTAATATATGTCGCAAAATTAATTAATACCTTTTTTTATTTATTTACTTCTTCAACTCTAATATAATGGTAGCTAAATAATCTATTGCAATAGCAAAAACTCCTGAAGATAGTTGACAATATAGTAAGGTTTTTGACAAATGTGGTTTTGAAAGTTTACTTTAAGAGAGTTGCTTTTTTCAAATAGACACTGAAAAGAAACTGTCATTTTGGTGATAATATCTTTCTTAATATTTTCTTACTAATGAATACATCTTGAACAGAATGATCTCTGATATTTTAAAGGATTCAAGTTACTCCTTAACGTCAGATCACCGTGAACAGCTTTTTTTAAATGTGAACTTCATATTTCATACAATCCCAACTAGCTTAGGGATAGGTCATAATAAATCCTGGCACATTAAATCCTGAAACACAGCTGGTTAAATACAATACTTGCTGCAAAGGAGAGGTCTTCTATTCATTCATTAAAAAGGCTCCAAATCTAGGATTATGTTCAGAAAACAAAAATAAGTCATACCCAAGGAAATATAATGGCTTGGATTTGGGAACTGGGTAACCAGTAGCAACAGGTTTTTCTTTCTTTTCTTTCAGTGGTGATGTAGCAATATTTGTTCCTTGAAATGACTGCTTGCAAAGGTATCAAAGAATATAAGTATTGCAAAAGAAATCAAACACAGTAGAATAAAATCATACACTAGAAACTAGATGATAAACCATTAAGAAATCTATAAACATGAAGTGCATTTCCCTACAAGCCATTCCTACTGCAGTAGCATAAACATCCACAGTTCAACAATAAAAGGTTTCTTTATAACACAACAGCTGAATTTACAGTGATCTCAGTTCTCAAGTCATGATCTTAAAAAGTGCTTTAAAACTGACAGCAGGGAGACTAATAAATACAACATTTTATTGTTTTATGACTCAAACGTTGTAATGTTCTAGGCAGTGAAAGGTAATCCAGTACTGTAATTCACAACTTTACCCTCGATACCTAGCAGCCTTTTAGCCTCTACTGAAGGAAAATCCCTGGAGACAAAATACCACCTTGCTTACCTTCTTTACAAATAGGGCACTACTACAGCAAATTGTATTTTCCTTTAAAGCATAATAGCAATGTTCATTTTTGCTTCATCTCACCTAGGTCAGGAGAACTATTTGTTTATATGTTTTGATAAAATCTTGATTTTATAAAACCAGAACTACTATTAAATGTCATACTGAAATGGCCATTGAAATGAAAAGTGTTAGACAACATTTTTTGTTAGGAGAATCTTGGTGTTATGTTGATAGTTACTGAAATAATAGTCATCATGATTCCTATCACTACATACAAATCAGTCATTCTGGACCTTTCATGGTACCTAATAAAATAATACAGCCCTAAATTCGTTGACATACACAATTTGTTGCCATGGAAAAGAAGAGGAATACAGGCTGGGGCGGAGGTAACATAGATGTACAGATTACAGAGACAGATAGGGAACTAGAAGAGGGAAAACTTAGGGTAGAAAGATGTTTGGGAGAACATGGTACAGGAGGTGAAAGATGGGAATAGAGCTACTTAGGGGAAAAGCAAATAAAGTTTGAAACTAAAATCTAGGTCTGTAAAACGAGGACTTCAAAATACAGGTGCCCATCTCCATAGCATACAGAAGAATATGACTTTCTGATGGCTATCATATACCAGGTTCTGGAGAGGACCATGTAACATGGAGTTTTGTACTCCTTCCTGTGCCTAGCCTATACTGTTTTTGTTGACTGCTCTTGTCTCCTTCGCAGCTCAGACCTCTCTTTCTCCCTGTCTTTCTCGTCTGGTTGTTCCTCTCGCCGCACAGCAGCCCTGGCTGGACAGAGCGTCTTCCCTGCTGGAAAGCCAACAGTCAACTCTGATGAGTCTCCACTGCGCTCCTGAGAACCGACTTCTATTTTAGGTTCATCATTTCTCTAAAATACATTTTGCAGTGATGGCAAAAGGCACATTTTGGTTGTAAGCACCCACCCTTCCTCCCAAATTTCCCAGCCCTGCTTCAAAGCATGGGCGTGCAGAGCTTCCACTGAATGACTGTATTGCTTATATTAACATGGAGGGGAACATGAGTATTTTTGCCTCATATAGTTCTCAGATATGACTGAACTTTCCAAAGGGTTTACATCTGAATATAAAAAAAAGATTAAGTGATACATTAATGAACACAGGGTTTTACAAGGCAACATGCCAGGCAAAAATAAAGATAGGCTTCAACAGCTTGCCCTGTTTAAAGTACCATGATCTGATAGGATCAAAGATAGAGCTGAAGAGCCTAAATACAAAAGCTGAGAGGAAGTGTTTAGAAGAGATAAGCAAGTGTAATGAAATAAAATTAAGAAATGGAAAATCTATAGCAGGGAAAAAATCTTCCCAGCATTGAAATTTGATTAGCCGCAGAATATTGTTCCTTTGGGGATGGTGTAAGCCCCATGACTCATCACCTAGCCTATAAAAATAGGTTAGACGAAATATTAGAAACATATGTCCTGCTGAATAACCCTGTGCTCTCAGAAGGATGAACCAGATGACCGAATATGACTTTTCCATCTGTAACATCCATGAATCCGAGAGAATTTCCATATTACTCCGCTATAGAGTTTAAGACTGTGTGGTGGAACAAAACAGAAACCTCACTGAAAGACCTGGTTCTGTCACCATGCCTGTTAGCGCATGCCAATTAGCACCTTGCTCCACAGCAGCCCTCTCTCCTCTGAATTCCCCTCAAAACTGTATTCCAAGGCAAGAAGTTCATGGAAGAGAATAAATGTGAAACTCTTTGTGTAGCAATCCAGAAAATGTCTGAATTTCCTCATATGGGATGGAAAATGCTAAGAAAGGAAAGGAAGAAGTGGGCACATGATCTGCTGGAAACCTGTTCTGAAAATTATGGCTAGTCACCCAGGTCAGCATCCCATCCTGCAGCACCGCATCTCCTTCCCGTGATCAGTGCTGCTGGCTCAGAGGCCTTATCATGCTGCTTACTCACTAGCAAGCGTACACCTCCTCTCTCATCAGTGGAGGAATCTTTGTAAGATGCTTTAACGATGATTCAAGAAGCAGAATTAATTTACAGTTTAAACGGCCACACAAAGCGCCGTCCTTAGAAGCAGTCCTAATTGGCATGAGTAACCTGCACTACGAGAAAGGTCAAATGCAAAGTCGGTACAGAAAGCTTCCTGCAGCAGTGAAAGCAGATTGTTCAGTAAGAAAAAAGGCAAAAGTAAGGCAAAACAGAGGATGATAAGAATTTTCATATTCAGTTATAAAAGTGCAAATGCTCTACATCCTACAGAGGGCCACATGTCTCACTGCAATAGAATTGAAACGAGAGAATTTTCAAAGCAATAAACTGCACGAGGTTCATTAAAAGGAGTGCAAAAATTTGTGTTGGTTGGTGGGGAGAATGAGGTTTAACAAATGGATCTGCTGCAAATGGTGCTTTTATTAAGCATTTATAGAAATGGTTATTTGAAATTAAACAGGCAGGTGAATTCTAATACTTAACAGGAAAAAACAGATACTTCAGTTCCCTTCTAAGTGTAATCATTTTGGATTATCTGGTTTAAAATTTAGAACCAGCATTATGAGGACTGACTCTTGAAATTACCATTTTGAGGTTACTTTCAAATAACGGGGTCTATGTGAAATTCTGAAACCAGACATAGATACATAAGCTTGTGATGAAAGCATCGTTTCTGGAACGCCAGTTTCTGTCTGGCCTGATATGCAACCTCTGTCATTCGGATTCAGCAGGGACTAAGCACTGTCTTTCAACTGGGAGCTATGACTGGCTGGTGCACGCTGAGCATGGATGTGCCTCCCCAAAATCTAAAATTCATTTGGTGCTTAAATGGCAGAAGCTGGAGCTTCTTGAAGATTGTAGACTATTGAGTTCATACTCTTCTAAGTCTCATTGATTTAATGGACACAGGTACTTGCATTTGAAAACATTCAGATAATTGCTGATGACCAAAACTGCTGGTTCTCGAAGAATCTTTCCAGTTCTATGGGCAATGTCCTGAGTAGAGGAAAATTTCCCTAGAAATTGAGTTGTATTAATCAGTATCAGCTAGCTGAGGATCTTCCTGAATCCATCCCTCTCCTTTTGTTCCCCTACAGCATAATATTGGATCAGATGCTAGTAATTAACATTTGCATACAATTTGCTTTTAATTTCGCAGAAGTTGCCAACTAATTATACAGTTTAAGTTTCCACAGTCAATATAGAGTCGAATTTTGCATTTAAAGGAGGAATTCAGCCACTTTTGTTATGCATGAGGAAAGAAGCATAACTTTCATAATGATGACGTTCACTCTCCATTTTATGAAATGTAACTAGTAAAGCAAAGACCATAAAAGAAAGGTTGGGGGATTTTTCTCCTTTTTTTTTTAAGGCCAGTGAAAAGGATGAAACTGTCAGTGGCAAAACACAGAAAGAGAGAAGTGGAGATGACCTGAGGACTGGCATGACAAAAAAAAGAGGGTACAGAGGAGTATCTGGCACGAACCATTATGTGAGCAGTTTGGCCTGACTAATGTAACAAATTATGCGACCCAAGATGTACATGCAACTGGAAAGAATAAAAGAGTTCATAATAGATTTATCATCATGATGGAGCAGAAGATGTGTAGGTAACGCAACACTGAGAGGTACTCGCTAGAGAAACGGAGCTGAAGAATCCCTGGCATAAATGGTTTACCTCTGGAAGAAGGTAAGGGCAGAAGAAAGAGAGGAAGCTACCAGAAGAAAGATAACACTGAGGAGGGGATTGGCTGCACTAAGGGGAAACAGAAAATGAGAACTATAAACCAGGTCTTTCCCAAAAGAGTGCGGAGAAGAAGAAATTATGAAAATAGGCAAGAAATGAAACAGAAGGTGGCATAAGGATGACAGACAGAAAGTCATGAGAAAGAGGGCCAAATACAGAATGATATGCAAACTGAAGGAAGAACATGCAGGGGAGGAATTTCATATGAACAGCAGCAGAAGAAGCAGGTTTACATGACTCCTTAAGAGAAATTGATGGGCCGTCCACATAGCAGATTCAGAGAATGGGAGAGGATCAAAAATGTGGGCATTCTTCTGAAAGGGACCACCACAGGAGTGGAAGAGAAGGCAATGGGATGCATGACATTGACAGGCTCCGACTGGGATGACTTAAAGACATACACAACTGGATCGGACTGGGAAAGAGATAGGGGGATTCAGTCTCCAGTCCAATTCTTCTAGTCCCAGAAGAGACAAAAAGGTGGACAAAATGTCAAAAAAAAAGTACAAAAAGGTATTCAGAGAGAGAGAAAAAAACACAAACCCTTAAGAATGAATACGACTTCATAGAAGAAATTTTCTGACTTCCATCTGTTTCTCCTATATTCAGAGACACAGAACTTAAACACCCTGTTCTAATTAAAAGAAAATTTAGAAAAAGTCTCAAAGTGTGTAACTTACTGAAGGCATCTCTCTTGCTACCCGCAATCCTCAGGATTCCACCCATTAGCTAAACACCTGGGTTGACATGGGAACAGAAAGCTAACACTAGATATGGGGACTCCTCAAAAATAGCCTATTCAACTTAGGCTGTTCTCGATCATGAATGCTGCCCTGAGTGCAAGTAAGACAAATGTCTGTGAGTCTACATCTTTTTTTCAAGCCTCCGTCTGAAGTTAAGTCTCCCAAGCCTCAGTTTTAAGACAGTCATTTTTCCAAAGAATGATAAATTTTGGTATTTTTTAAGTAAATAATAAAACTGCCATATTTAAAATATTTAATTTGCCAGAAACCCAAGGAATCCATGTATGCTTCTGTTAGGTTTCCCAGGTTCTTTCTCCATCTTTAGAAAACACAAGATCTGTTCTCAATTTCCAGAATAGATTGAGAAAATTAAGAACACGGGTCTGATTAATTTTTCTGATTAATTTCTAAATTGGCAAATGAGAAACTTAATCTTGTGATAAGTTTAATCACTTACCATTTTTAATCACTACTGAATGCCAGTACCAGGCACTAGCATTAAAATATCCACTCTAAATTACCTTACCTGGGGGGAGTAGAAATGTTTTTTGGAAACTCAGAGTATTTTTATCCAATCCTACACAAAATATGTTAGACTTGGCAGAGGGAGAAAGGAATTGTTTTCAATGCTGATGATAAATGAAGAAAGACAACTCATTTATAAAAGAAATGTATTGTGTGTTGTTGAAATAGGAGTCATCTTCCCGAATAATCTGACGATCAATATGTTTTGATCCTTTGAAAGCTCTTTGGGAAAATATAATATCTGCAATAGACCTGAAGTTATAATGCTAATTATTTTAATATATCTATATATATATATCTTCCAACATTCACTTCTCCTGCTCCTGATAGCGTGGCCCACGTTTTGGGAAACCTAGGTTTTCAGGCACAAATGAAGAGATTTTGTCCAAAGGATAAGTCATGTTTTTCTATATACCCCTAGATTTAAAAAGTAAAGAGTAGAGATAGCAAAAATAAAAGATAAAGAATTATTCTTTTGACTCTCTGACATATTCATAGGGCCTTAGTATTTACTCCACCCAGGCACAAAAGGTTTATTAACACTGTTAATACTATCAACTTTCCTCTAAATAAACCAGCAATTCACTGTAGGTGAAAACATTTCTCAGAATGACAAGATATGTTTGTGTGTTGTAAGCATTTTATATGCATAAAGAGAAAAACACACAGAGAGTTTTCCATTCTGAAATGTTTAGCCTCAGATACGGACATCTGCTACCATGATGTTTTAGATCTTACTAATTTGAAACAGACTTACATCTACGTGTAAAAATCACTTCAGATGTTCCTTCTTCAGCTGTTCCAGATCATCTGCAGTTACTGGTTACCAACATCCAAGGAGATACCTTGCCAAAGCACAGAACCACTGGGAAAGAATTATAATATTCTTCTAATCCAAGTATGCGCTTTTCCTTGGAGACTGCATTTTTAAATCATACTATTTGCTGTTTATAAATGTCAGTCATGCTCTTAGGCAATTTGAGTTTCCCAGGGTAAAGAATTAAGGATTTTTAGAAGAATTCATACAGAGTAAGCCAAGTCCAAATTAGTTTCAACTTTCAAACATTATCAGAATCATAAAGGTAATTTAATTGGGAGATAAATTATTGCAGTGCTTCTCCCTTCAATCCTTTGTGACCTCCATGTACAGCAATACATATCAATAAATGAAAATGGCATCTTTTCTGAGCTGCATTTCACGATTATTATTTTTTAAATACTTTATTTACAAAATAGAGTATATTTACATGGAAGTTTTCATTATTACATTCAGACTGTACAGCAATTACTTTCTCATGAAAAAGTACTGAAAACTCCTAGAATATTAAAAAAGGCTGCAATGTTGGGATACAGTCTTCTAACCCAAAAAAAGCAGCAGGTACTGGAGATCACTGAAGTCTGCTAGGAGTACCATCAGGCACTACAATGTGCAAAACAGTGGAGTACGTCGTGCACAGTCAAAATTTCTTCTCAGCATCACTGTTTACCTATCATCACTGAAGTTTTCTGTAGGACGGTTATATTGCTAACAAATCCCATGCCACCAAACAAGATGAAACTATGCCATCCTTTGCCTTGTTCTCAATAGAATCTAGTGGAAAGGCAGCAGAGTTGCCAACAAACTAGTAATTTCACTTGGTAGGAGCACTCACTCCCTTTTTCTCCCTCCCGTTTCTCCCCTCCCCTTCCATCTTTCTCCCAGTGAGAAGGCTAAAATGACCTGTACAATAACATAAGGCTGTGTCATAACCTCCCACAGTAAATAGCGGATAAAGGAGAAAATAGCCCCAGGACACGACAAACAGCCTCTCCTTTCTGATGCTTTTCTTCTGAAGAGTGAATGTGGAGTTACGTGAGAAAACCAGACTCTCAAATTCTTTGCATTCTAGAGGTTCGACACAAGACATTCTGCAGCCTGTCCAATTTCTCCTTTCCAGACGTATATTTTCCACCGTGAAACCACCCAACATAATATGTAATAAGAAGCCTTGCAGACACACTGTATTGGCTTCCACTAGGTTTTGCAAGAAAAATGCTGAACAAAGCATTTAGTTCTCAGACCTGCCCCATTTCTGTCCAGACATACGTATGAGATCTTACGGAGACCCATCAGCATGGAGAATGGGAATGGTTAGAGGACAAAGGCACGTAATAAATGGGTGCAGAACTAGTAAATTTTCTACAGTGCAATATCAGCCTAAAACAATAATTAGTAACTTCAAATAGGTAACCTCACTACTGGAGCAATTAAGGTGTATTTGCCTTATAGAAATATTCATGACACGTCATTAGAGTAACTTAATGTCAGGCTGTATAAGCTGGAGACAGCATGAGCTAAGTTGCATTCTGTTGAGCTCTGATTTTGCCATCCATTCAATTGCAAAAGGTGTAGAAAAAACTACAGCCACAGTGGGCCAATACGCCATTGGAGCTGCATAACTGATAACCTGCATCCCAGGAACAACTAGACTAAATTCGTATAGTCATGTACAGAGAATTTTCATCATTAAAGGAAAGGGGATTATAGAAAATATGAAGACAGGCTTATCTCAGATGCACAGTGAGGAGACGCGAGGCAATTGTCACAGCTTGCAAGAAAAGAAATTCCAACTAGATATACGGAGAAAGTGTTCACTGTGGGAGTGGTTAAGCACCTGCACAGGTGCTCCAAGAAGATATAGAATCGCCATTCTTGGAAGTGTCTTGTCCTCAGCTGGCCCAGACCCTGAGCCACCTGATCCAACTTGGGTATGAGGTTGGACTAGATGATCTCCAGAGGAGCTGCCTAAATGTTTTTTTTTCATGAAGTTAGCATTTCTACACAAAAGTTTAAACTCAATTATCTATATCACTTTGATTTTAATGTCTATCCTTACCAAAATTTTACCAACCAGGAAGGAAAACATGTGAAACTGTAGATAAACTTCATCAGGTCCAAAGCGCAGTACACTATCTACCACCTCCAGCTTCGCTTCTGACCAGAGCCAGTTCACATTTTTTCAGCCAATTAGACAAAACAAATTTTTTGCCTTGAGGATTAGAACAACTTTGCCAAGCTTTTCGTTCAGACCAGGAGAACCAGGAGCAGGGAGCTGATTTTTTCACCCCAACCCCTGCCACACTGGCAGTGGCTTTTATCTGCCTTTCCCCAAAACTGGCTCAGCCAGGCACCAGTCACAGTTACTCAGCAAGCTGACTGGCTCGTGCTACCAGCACGTATATCCAAGACGTCATTCACTGAATAAAAAGTGCTAGGTCAAAGTGCCGCTTAGGCCAGGTCTACTCTACTCTGTTCTGCTAGCAGAGTCACGCTGACCACGTGCCTTGAGTCTGCAAGTGAGGAACAGCAGTGAATGCAAACACCTTCCCCAGGTGAAGCACTGTCTGGTCTCCACAGGAGACATGAAACTTTACCAGCAACCAGAGTCATTTAGGCAATAAAAGGCCTTGTATCTTCCCTAGACAAACCTAGTACTGACTACCTCTATGCTGCAAATAAAGTGGTGCAGAGTTCTTTGTCTCCCTTTGTCCTCCTTCTGCCCTTTAAAAAGGCTGGCCCCGGCCATACTGTGCACTTGGAACAGCTCCTGGACTGCTCCCAGAAGTTGTCAAGGAAAGGCAACTTTTAGCAAAGCAAAAGCTGTGTGTCAAAGGAGTCTCCTAACAGGCAGCACAGGGAACTACAGTCCAGCACTTGGGCCAATTACTTGGGCCTGTTTGCTAGTATAAGAAGAGCTAGTAGCTTGCCTTAGATATATCATTTACCAGAGCTTTGAGTTTGATGTGCGCTGCAGAAATCTCCACCTCTCACTTTTACCATAGTTCAGAGGTCTGCCAAAGAGCTTTGTTTCAGCTCCCAACCTGGATTTCTCCTTCCCTGTATCACGCCATGGTACAGAACTTAGCACATAGGTAAAATTTCACATCAGTGATGAGATAGACTACTGGAAACGGTTAGCCGAGGGTTCATTCCAGCAGGCAATTGTATAGCAACCAATGCAATAGCAAACAAATGATGAATCATATTATATTCATGAAATACTGTAGGCAGCTTCTCTTCACAATATGATCTAATCTGTGGCAGGAATCTTCTAGAAAATTTGGAATTAACTAGATGAAGGTACTAATAAGATGAATCAGCTTGAATAGAGCACTTCAGAAGGCAATTTGAACCAAAAGGTCATACACAAGGATCAAACCTTTTATTTGCTAGGAAAGTAGGAGGAAGTACGTCCCAGGGGGGTATTTCATGAGCAAATGACCTCCAAGTGCGGATATTGCAAGTAAAGTCCAATACTCATCTAGGTTTACACTACAAGGAATTTGCTTGGGAAGAGTATGAAGGTATGAAGAGTATGAAGCCCTACCCAACGCAGCTATACTGACAAAAGACTTTACAGGAAAACCAACATTTTTTTCTAAATAATAGCTTGTTTCCCCTAGGAACAGGTGAGTGGGAAGCCACAGTGACTCTGCTATGTGTATAAATTGAAAAATCTTTGCCTTTATAGCCCTAGTGCTAATATACAACACATGCCGGTAACGCACTCCTTATGCAAACACAGGTTAAAGCTTAACATTCTCTTGTAAAATTTTCTAGACTTTCATGTTTTAAAAAGCACCTTTCAGATAAAACTAGGTAATATGTGTGCATTTCTGAAGCTGTCATCCAAGCAAAATTCTTTTGGCATGGCCAAGGCATGACCTCTTGATGAAGATATTAGAGAATAAGCATATTCTCCTTCAAATTCATTCTCCTTCAAATGCAAGTAGGGTAGATATTATTTACTGCATAGGAAATGCTAACATATAAGCAACCTGAACATGTTGCTTGTTCAGGTTTGTAAGCTTTGGAGTAAAAATTAGTAAAACAAAACTATAAGAAACCAATCAACCATGTTCTCTGACAGTTAACAGGACTGAGTGTCCTGGTTTCAGCTGGGATAGAGTTAATTTTCTTCTTAGTAGCTGCAGCTGTTTGGATTTAGTATGAGATTAATGTTGATAACACATATGGTTTTAGCTGTTGATAATTAATAGTTACATTAAGTCAAGGACTTTTTCAGCTTCCCATAGAAGCTGAGAGTGATCATAGACTGGACAAGCTGGCCAAAGGAATATTCCATACCATAGATGTCACACTCAGTATATAAATGAGGGTTGGCTGGGGGGACAGGAATCCATGATTGTTGCTTGGGATGGGATGGGCATGGTCATCGGGTAGTGAGCAATTGTATTGCATCACTTATTTTGTATATTTTTCTACCATTATTTTTTTTTCTGTTACTATTCTGTTAAACTGTCTTTATCGCAACCCACAAGGTCTTTTTTCCTTTTCCTCCCTCTTCTCCCTGCCCTGCTGGGGCAGGTTGGGGGGATAGTGAATGAATATCTGCATGGTCCTAGTTGCCAGCTGGGGTTAAACCATGCCACTGAGTCACATCTCTTGGAAGAGTTTGATACTTGTCATATATCTGCATACAAAAATAGCCCCACTGCTGGCATACCCCAGTGCTGGCAGTGTCTGTAACTGCTTCGGCAGCATTTTCCTCCTCTGGTAAGCGTGCTAGCCTACCTGCAGAAGCCTGTCATTTGACTTAAAACAAATTAGTCTCTGGGTTCTTGGTCAGAGTACTTTGAGCATGTTATTTAAAGTGCAAAAATCATTTTTTTCTGCTGACTTATCAAAAATGTTCCATATAAAAGATTAGGCTTAACTGGAATAAGTTTTATTCTGTCCAAGTTTTTTGGCTTGGTATCATGCAGAAAGCTGGGTAACTATTGTCTTATAGGGCCCCTGAATGGTGACCAAGTTTATCTAGCAATTGTCGTCAATCATCTGCCAAACATGGGGACAGGCAGAGTGTCTTCACAGTCTTGAAACAAAACTGGAGGGGAAAGGGTTGAAAGAGGACTGCAATGAGGAAGCAATTAGGCAGAACTGCAAGGGTTGTGCATTTCAGCCAGGCATGTGTTCTTTTATTTATCTGGGTTTATAAGTGAAGATTACAAGAGGAGCCAAATTGTAAAGAACAAATTGTACATCTTTAGTACTGAAGTTCCACAAATATGTAATTCTGGATGTATTAGAAACACTGATCCTGGGCCAAGACAGAGTCAGTTAAGAACACGATAATAAAAAAGCAGAAAAGCAAAAAGGAAGTATAAATAATATATTTCCATACCACAAAAGAGCTGTAGATCATCTTAAGCAATTGTGATCACATGGGCTTTTCATATTAGACTCCATTTTCTTCCACTATATTACTTACGGGACAGAAAAATCCTCTACAGGATTTTAAGTATCCTTCATGAAGAACGTGCTAGTTTCAAATGAGATCTTCTCTATATTTATTCATTTATATAAAATACAGCAAAAAGCAAACCTGTGCTTCTCTGTGGCAAAGGTCCTTCCCTTCCACCTACAGGCACAAAGGATACATCTGCCTTGCATTTGTGAAGGATGCCCCAAGGCAAGGTTCAAGACCAAATGCACAGTTCAGACAGACAGAAAGTACAGCCCCATCTGAAGCCAGAGGCCACTTTATGAAGCACACCACATGCTCAGGCATGTCCAACACCTTAGTGAGCTACTGGGCATCTTAATACGCACCTTATAGGAGAAAGGCTCCCCATGGGCTGCCTGTAGGCAGCCGGTTCAGCAGTTGCGTGGAAGAGAAGTCCATCCTAACAGTGGTGTTCACCGTTTTTTCTTACACCACTTGCAAAGCATGACAGATAAAGCCATAGAATTCAAGATCCATGTGACTGCAATTCTACTGAGCAAGGAAGAGCAAGATGTAGAAAGTTTCACCTGTTTCCTTCCGCTTTGTCTCCTTCTATCCAAAGCACAAACTAGTTCAGAGCAATGGTCTAGAAAAAGAGTGGGTCTGGCAGATGAATCCACAAGTGAGGCAACCACTGCCATAAAGACAAAAGGGAGCTACTAGCTAGTGCCCACAGGCATGACCACAGACAGAATACACTACACTGCCATGGGCACATGAAATAGTGGATAAAGAAGTCCCTTTCTTTTTGACCAGCCCAGAAGGGCCCTGTCTTTTGCAGATTCTGGAAGATTTGCATATGAGTTTTTTCTGTTTTTCCTGTGTCATTCCATCACATGTTTTTTCTAAAATAAGGCACATGCTATAGCCTCATCTGCAGCCCACTGGCTGGGTCTTTGGTGTTACACAGCAATTCCAAAACAGTAATGCTCTATGATCTGTGTTTCTCCATGTATATCTTTTACCATTTTTGCTTAAATAAGTTCTGCACTATCCTTTTCCCTATTAACACTTGTTCAAAGACAAGTTGAACCATCTCCTTGGCTAGTCTGTTTTCTCACCTGAAGACAGGCGTCAAGAAGCACCAGGTTTTCATTCCTAATACTACATTAAGATCCATGATTCATGAATGCCATGTTTCCATTTGTGTAAACTTGTGATTAAACGTCACCTCCTAAACAACAACAAAAAAAACCAGTAGAATATAGAGTGGATCAGAAATCTCTGACTAATTTCTCCTTATTCCTTGTATTAAATGTATAAAACTCTTGCCTTTTTTGTTATTATTTATTTGATTTGTACTCATGGCATTTGATTCATCCTCAGATGCACTAGAAATAGCCTTCTTTCCTTGTTTAACACAGGAGAGATATTGGTCTTAGCTCATATTTGAAAATGAGTAATGCCACTGCTCAGTATCTCATCCCTTGTAAATTCCCACTCACTGTTGGTGAAATTCATCTGCCCCACACCTATGCATCATTTTAGTCTGCAGAATAGGATCTATTGGGAGCTGGCATGAAGCTGATATTTAACCCTTCCCATCAGACACTGACAAGTGACCTACTAGTTTAAAGCCATGAATTTGACAATAGCTGTCATCCCAGACCCTTGTCCCCATAAATATGCATCAGCTTCCTCACAGCCTTCATGCTACAGATCCAAGCTTGTGACTTAGACCCATAAAATTATTTAGATCTCTGAAGTAAGGCATAACCAGAGCTTCAGGCAAAACATGCAAGCCTCATGACCTCTGTCTAACCAATCTCCTAAGTAAATCTTGAAGACACCTAAGATTTGAGGCATACAGTTTAAGGGGTGCTTCTGGTTCAGCTCAGTATCTGTGCAGACATGACTCAGAAATATCACTGCTGAATTCAGTGCCTGGCCTCTTCCAATGAGGCCATCAAGGCCCATGGATGCTCCCTACCTCAGTCCCAAGGTGATGAGTTTAGCCATCATGCTCAAATCGTGCCCAAAACACCCCAACAGCATCAGGCTCCACACCAAGCACAACAGCAACGATTATGACTGTGTTCAAAACTATGGTCAGCCAAGAGAAAGCTAGTGACTGCGTGTGTGTCTGACAACAGCATACTCGCTAAGCGTCTACTGGCGTATTTTGATGCCACTTGCCAAGATTAGGATACACAGCTCCTAAAATGAGTGATTCACAACACTCTTTTACAATACACAAAATTATTGTAGTTGGCACCAGAAGGGGCAAAAAGTGCACTGATGCCTTGAGGACTGGCCAGAAGTCCTGTCTTTCAAAACTGAATTCTGAGGTGCCTGAGGACGGGAGGAACGCCAGTGTCACTCCAGTCTTCAAAAAGGGCAAGAGGGAGGACCCGGAGAACTACAGGTCGGTCAGCCTCACCTCCATCCCTGGAAAGATGATGGAACAGCTCATTCTGGGTGTCATCTCAAGGCATGTGGAGGAAAAGAAAGCTATCAGAAGTACTCAACATGGATTCACTAAGCGGGAATCATGTCTGACTGATCTGATAGCCTTCTATGATGGAATGACTGGATGGATAGATGAGGGGAGGGCAGTGGATATTGTCTACCTTGACTTCAGCAAGGCATTTGACACAGTCTCCGACAGCATCCTCATAGGGAAACTTAGGAAGAGTGGGTTAGATGAATGGACAGTAGGGTGGATAGAAAACTGGCTGCAAGACAGAGCTCAGAGGGTTGTGATTAGGGGCACAGAGTCTAGTTGGATGTCAGTGAGGAGTGGTGTTGCCCCGGGGTCAGTACTGGGCCCAGTCCTCTTCAATATATTCATCAATGACCTGGATGAAGGGATAGAGTGCAACCTCAGCATGTTTCATGATGACACAAAGCTGGGGGTGGTGGCTGACACACGAGAAGGCTGTGCCACCATACACAGAGACCTGGACAGGCTGGAGAGTTGGGCAGAAAGGAATCTTATGAAATTCAATAAGGGCAAGTGTAGGGTGCTGCACCTGGGGAGGAATAACCCCATGCACCAGTACAGGTTGGGGGCTGACCTGATGGAGAGCAGCTCTGTGGAAAGAGACCTGGCAGTCCTGGTGGACAACAGGATGACCATGAGCCAGCAATGTGCCCTTGTGGCCAAGAAGGCCAATGGCATCCTGGGGTGCATCAAGAAGAGTGTGGCCAGCAGGTCGAGGGAGGTCATCCTCCCCCTCTACTCTGCCTTGGTGAGGCCAAACGTGGAGTACTGTGTCCAGTTCTGGGCTCCCCAGCTCAAGAAGGACAGGGAACTGCGGGAGAGGGTGCAGCATAGGGCTACGAAGATGATTAGGGGATTGGAACACCTCTCTTATGAGGAGAGGCTGAAGGATTTGGGTCTCTTCAGCCTGCAAAAAAGACAACTGAGGGGGGATCTTATCAACACTTATAAATACTTAAAGAGTGGGTGTCAGGAGGATGGGGCCAGGCTCTTTTCAGTGGTGCCCGGCAATAGGACAAGAGGTAATGAGTACAAATTTGAACATAGGAAGTTCCACCTAAACATGAGGAGGAACTTCTTTGCTTTGAGGGTGGCAGAGCACTGGCACAGGCTGCCCAGAGAGGTGGTTGAGTCTCCATCTCTGGAGACATTCAAAACCCGCCTGGACGCGTTCCTGTGCAACCTGCTCTAAGGTGACCCTGCTCTGGCAGGGGGGTTGGACTAGATGATCTCCAGAGGTCCCTCCCAACCCTACCATTCTGTGATTCTGTGTTCTGGTTCTCCAAGACTTAGACTTTGGGATTCTCACCTGTTACACTGGTTATTACAACTTTTCACCAACTGAATCTTTTTTCCTGTCTCTCAAATTTCCGTCAGCCATCACAGCTTTTCATGGAAGAACGTTGTCTTCCCCTGACCCCACGTACAAATTACATATATAAATCAGTGAATTGAAGAGTGAGATCCGGAATATTCACTGATAATCAAGGATAGCTTTACAGGCAAATATCTCAAAGACAGTGGAATAAAGAGCACCACAAAAAAGAATCGTATATATGTAGTGATACACTCAACAGCTGCTTTGAGGCTAGTAAAGACTGAAATGTTGTTATGTAGAGAATTTTTAAAAATAATTTCATAGGTATGTTACTGCCATAAATAACAGTTTTCTTCTACTTAGAATGATCTCTTGCTAATGATAATAATGCTGCCTGACTGATGCAAAAAATAAATAAAATTATTATTTTTTAAAATCTTCAAAAAAATTTAAATTGTCTCTCAGTTAAGTATGCAGCATATACAATATCAATTATGATGTTGTGTACATTACTGGCTGGAGTGACATACTTGTAGTGTGATCTTATTAACTTAGTCTTGAGGCCATCCTAGGCAAGTTTACAAGATAAAACAAGTTTACACCTTATAGCATACAATACCATCATACAGCCTGTACATGAAGTTATCCACATTTCATGGCAACAATGAACAAAGACATCAGCATTTCAAATATCATAGGAATCATCAATGTAATTAGTCACTAACGAATGACTAGTACACATAACAGAATGTACTGAATAACTAATGTTCTACAAGTGCTAATGAAAAGCACACCTATAGCTTACCTCATGATTAATACAACAATTAATTCAGACCCCGAACCTTCACCCATACTAAAAACAGGAGTGTTAAATCAGAAACTACAGGTCAGTTCTGTTCTCCATCACATCAACTAATCTGAGGAGTTGTATAATCATAATTAGGAAATACATAATTATAACTGATAGTATAATTTGATACAATGATTCAGAATATTTTTTGGATTCAATTAATTTGTATGCTCCCAAGAAAAGCAGAAAACATGAGATCATTTACCTGTTAGTCCTTTCCATGAACTCTTATATCTTTATGTACCAACCTGAGGTCCCCTACTTAGTCACTGATTTCTTATAGTATAAGATATGTCTCTTTGCAGTAGGATTTTCTTTCTTAGCTTCAGAAGCATCCTATATCACATTTACATTTTAACGGCTATGTATCCTGTGGACTGTAAATTTCATATAGGTAAATTATTAATTTAATTTAGAATTATTTTTCTCTTTAATTAATGTTGTCTGTATTATTTTAATTTTTTGTCATTTCATGAGCATCTTGTGTACTGCTCCTCAAAATGAAGTAGGACAGATTTTCAAAATTGACTACATTTTTAGTGCATCAATTTTAGATGCATTAAGAAGACACCAATCTCTAACAACAGCATCCAAGGTCGGGCACCCAAAGTTTGAATCCACAACTCAGACTCACCAGTCACTTTTGGAAAAATCGAGTTCTCTTCTTTTTGTGACTATGTCTGCTATTTTATTTGACGTTCAATAGAATTTAAAATCAATTTCTCTTTCACCAGTTTTCACTGGATGAAAACTGGACCATTTACTAGTGTTACCTATCCAGTTCTGTATTTCCAATAGCCATCAATACCCACCCCAAGTTTTTGCTTTCATGCCATTCATTAAAGTTGGAGCTTTCAGCTTCTAAGCCCTGTCTCAGTGAAGGTTTCACCAGAATCTTGAAGCTGATCATCCTCCAATACGAAAGAAGTCAGACCACCTTTTTCAACAGATTACTGTTCTTTGTTGCAACAAAGAAATGTATGCATTGATTGGAAAAAGGCAATTAAACTCAATTTAAACTAGCATACAGGAGTAGGCATGTCCACAACTGGAAATTGTTTATATGGATATTTCTGATGCAGCAGCGCAAAAAAAATGTCCAAGAGCCTGTCCAAGGCTGATTCAAACCAAGTATTTGGGTGCAAAGCACCCTTGCAGGCAGAGAACAAGGCAGTATATCTGCTGTTCCAGTGCTCAAAAGTAAAAGTCATCCCACATCTGAACTGTGCAATGTCACCTACTAGGAAACCTTTCCAAAGCTTACAGTTCAGCTGGATGTTCTTCCATATGCATGAGGCTTGACTGGGAGGACAGAGGAAGAGTTCTTCAAATTCTCATAGCATTATTAAGGCCATCTGTAACCTTCTTATAATTTCATGTTCAATTATGAGCCAAGTTTAAGAATTAAAACAAGGGACAGATTTTCAAAACTTCTTAGCTCCCATAATTGAGGCCAGATTTTCAGAAAAGCCATGTATATCAAGCACAATGTCCCTGGGAGTCCAGTCATTGGTGTCACAATGAGAACTGCTAAGCAATGAGCATTTAAAAAAAAAAAAAAAAAGATCCAAAAGTGGTTGTTGCAACAGGAATTGAATACTTTTCACATTCTTCAAAAGATCAGGCACACAATAGTCAGGAGTCAATATTTTCTCTTGCTTTAGCAAGGCTCGTGATCCTTTGACTCACAGTCCTTTGGGTTATAAATCAGGAATGGGATGGAAATGAATTTGTATCAAAATTCAAGGTGCATGATGATGTCTGATTCACTTCCCCAAATCTGTAGTGCTTAGAAGATGGATAGCGTGGAGGAAGAGTATATTTCTGATCAATCCTTTTAAATATTTGCTTGATGTCAATATTCCATTTATTCCAGATTTATTCTACTTAAACAAATCCACAGATGCAGCTACATTCTAAATTATTAGTTGGCTTACAAATTGTACTTAAAAAATGTTATTTTAAAACCGTTTTTCCTCTACAACTTCCCAGTGGTCTCTGGGAACTGCTATATACAGTTCTGGCAAGCACTGGCTTCACAGCTGCTATGAGTTATTTATTTATTTATGCACCATCCCACTTGGCACAATGGGTTTGATTTTGTTAAAGGCACAGTCAATGGGCACAAATCAGGGCTTTCAAATGAATTTGTTCCTAACTCTTAACGTTAGTGGCTGAAAGCCATTGCTCAGACTGGGAAGGGCAAAAGCCACAGACGTTGCTCAGCCTTCCTCTCTCAAATGTTACTTGTCTCTTAAGCTGGAAGGACCATCCCTAACATCTCAGGCTCTGGGCCAACACATGGCTGACCAGGAAAACATCACAGAAATTACTTCAGTGGGAATGTTTGGATCAGGAAGCATTTTCAGGACCTTAACTTTTGGTCTCACATTTATCATTTCCAAGTAGGCAGCCGACAAAGTGCTAAGGGTGGATTCTTACAGCATGAAACACTTCTCACTGGGAAGGGTCCGAAACTCAGCTTTCTTCAGATTACCCAGCAGCGGTCAGATTCTGGGGGGGGCTTTCTGTCACTGGTGAAGTCAGCCGCATTTGAAGCTGTAATTTCAACCCAGTGGAGTCATCTCACAGCACGCATAGGGGCAGATGTGGTATTGTTCAGCAGTCAGCGATGGGGAACTGCGTGAAGCCTCTTGCTGATGCCGTGCCAGTGGGGCACCCCAATGGTGCCTGATGGAGCACATTATGATACCTGCCTGTACTTCGCCCCGGTCAGCTGTTCGGCATTTAGGGTTTGTATCATAAAAAAGTTATCCAGTGGATGACATAACTTTGCAGCCCATCCTGGTGGCAAATAGTGACTCTGCTTCCGAGAACTCTTGGGAGAAGTGCCTGGAAGGTGAGGCAGGACATTTTCTGCTGGAACTGGCATTTGCTGTGAACAGCAGGATGAAGTATCCATCTCTGCATGCTGTAATCGAGCTGGCATGTTGTCCAACACTGATCATCACTACAGTTACAGGGCCTGATCTATTTTGGGTCTAAAATTATAAAGAAATGTAGAATTTCATCAGTTTGTAGGCTGGCCAGATACTACAGTCATACAAGCATTAAAAATGTGTATGGCAGATCAAGTAACAAAACAGAGGCAGGCAGACAGATATGTGGATTTTGAAATGCAAAATATTACGCCTATCTGTTTTGGTTGAATGACACATCCTTCAGCATAGGATTTGGCACGCTTATCTGTAAAGCACCATGTGCATTTATGGTACTGTGTAAGTAATACACTTCAGGCAATAACCACTAACTAACTGAAACAGAATAAAATCACACAGAAGTTGTGGCATAAGTACTGTTTTATTTCTTAAGAAAATGTAAGCCTAGGAAATAGAACATTCTGTATAAACTGTGGAATAACACCTCTCTATATTACCTTTTGTTGTTGTTAGCAGTACACACTGTACTATAGTGTACTGATTGGAATTCTTAACAAATGCAATCAGTCTGATCACATTAAATGGGAATGTTCCCGTAAGAACTGTCTTGCCTATGAAATGGAAAGCTATGCTGTTAATAATTTAAATATCATCTACCAATACTGCAGTATCCCACTGAATAATTCAAAAGGATATTAGGTCCATGTTATGAGATTTCAAAATTAATATTTGCATTTTGCCGCCACCCTTTCTAATCAAGTTTCCATAAATATCCTGAAGAAGGTAAATGAATCCTTAATTTGATGTTTTGTGCTGATAAGTAAGTGCAACTACTTGGCAGGCTAATTTAAAGTTGGGGTTATGTCTAAATAACCACTGCCTCAGTCAAATCTTCCTTTGAATCAGTTGCTCATGCCACATTGCTACCGAAATCTGAACCATTTTTGAGATCAGAAATGTGGGATCTCTACACAAGAGAAATACTAAGAAAGCTGCCCTAAGCATGAAGAGAAAGACCATCATTCCTTAGAGAATCAAAGTGCTACCCACTTTGGACTCTTCCTTTCCAACAGAGGGACCTGGCAAAGGGGAACAAAAAAGCAGGGCTGAAGACTGCTGTCTTCTAGTGATTTGGGATAGCAGAAGAGTCCTCATGCAGCCCCTGCTACCAGCCTACCAACCTTGCACAATAGCAGCTTCCAACACTAGGGACTCAGAAACAGCTGAAAAGACAGTTTTCCCATGTCCCTCCTTGATCTTCCCCAGAGCATCAGACAGGCCAGGATTCTGGTCCACATGTCACTCTTTCCTAACATCAAAATCAGATTAGTTTATCCCACATCCTCAAAGTATTTGCACACAGACACACTCTGTTTTGTTCATAGAAGCTTGCCAATACTCCACTTTTTGGCTGACACCTGTCAGACTCACAGGGACAACCACAGCCTGGCTGTCCCCTCTGCTCTGTCTTTGTCATGAGCCTGATGCTCTGCGCCTCAGTGACTCACTCATGAGCTAAGTGCCCAGGCGTCCTACAGGCAGACTGTTTACCACGTTTTCAGTGATTACTCCCCTGTGCTATTGATTCTTCCCCCAGTGATTCAGTGCTTGCTTGGCGTCACTTCTCCACTGTCACACCATACTTGTGCCACTTTGCATCCTCCTTCTTTCTCCCAATGGCTTGCACTTTTGTCTTCTGTCTTTTCCTTTCCTCCTCCTCATCTCATGCCTCTTGTAATCCCATGTTCTCTTTCCCACAGCATTGTCTTTCCACCATGTCTCCCATTCTCTCTACCTATTAAAGCAAGCTTTTCTTGCTTCCTCCTTGCCATTTGTCTTGCTCAGCTATGGCACTGTTTCCTGCCTCATTATCATCTCTGCTCTTCCATGATTTCCTACTCAAGCCTCACTTCTCTGTTCCTGCTTGTCTCTCTCCTGCTCCATGTAACATTTCACCCATTTTCAGAAGTCACTTACAGTGTCTAGATGTCTGCCTTGGCCCGTGATCTCTGCAATTAATACAACCAAATTTTTATGCTGACCTTTCCTCTTCCCCTTCACTATGCCCATTGACATTCCTAACAAAAAGTAGCTGGAGCATCAGGTTTTGATTTCCTTGTTCATATCACTTCTCACTGTCCCTTAATGCTCTCATATGTCATATACACATCATGACCTCCTCAAATCTGGCTCTTCTAAGTCAAAAACCTTGTGCTGTGCATCTCTCGGTTTTTAAAATGTTCCTTCTATTAAGACTTTTCCCTTGTTTCCTCCCCTGCTCTTTTTACTTCCAGTTGAATACCTTTGGTGTAAGAAGATTTAATTTGATTGTAAAGTCCTGAGGGATGTTCCTGAAATGCTCTGGTTTTATTTACTTTATGAATACTTAGGTTTCAGTACTGCTTGGGACTTAGATGTACTTCTAAATGACAAAGAATAAATGCTAGTAATAAGATTCAGTTCCACTGCAATCTGCAAGTATATTGTAGTTTATCTAATGCTGATTAGAAATTAAAAGACAAGATTAACTATGAGTAGTCCTCTTCTACTCTTTCTCTTGTTACAACTGTCTTCTCCAGTAGCAAGTTTGAGAAATGACAAAAGCAGAATGATAGGGAGAATACAAAAACAGATCTGGGGAGTCCCAAACAGGAAGAAATTAATAAATTAAAAAAGAAAATGCAGGAAGGCAGGCATCTGGTGCACTTGTTACTTGATGGCCATATACAAGATCTTCTGTGACCAAAGACTCATGCTTATTGCATTCATTGAAAAAGTGTCTTGCATATTCCTGAAGCTCAAAGCAATGTCCTGGGCCCATTAGAGTGACTTAAGCTGAGGTATTGAAACATTAACTGGTTTTCGAAAATTTGTCCTCACTGTCAAAAAGGTGGAAGCCTTTCTTCTAGTTAAACTACAAAAAAAACTCACAAAAGTTTAAGTCCCCCTGATGGCAGTATACTTCCTGCCCATCTCCTGAGGACTTGAGACAAATGAAACAAAACTTCAGGACCATTTCTGACTAGCTCTTCATGAATTATAGAAAACATATCTTATTTTTTCCCAATTATGTGTTAACTGCTCTAGGACAAAGAGTATCTTCTTGTGCTGCTTTAGGCTGGGGTAGCTAAATTTCTTACTAGCAGCTGGTACAGTGCTATGTTTTGGATTTAGGATGAGAACAGTGTTGATAACACACTAATGTTGATAACACACTGCCCCATCAGAGAGTAGGCTGGCAGGGCACAAGAAGCTGGGAGGGGACACAGCTGGGACAGCTGACCCCAGCTGACCAAAGGGATATGCCATACCATATTACATCGTGCTCAGCATGTAAAGCTGGAAGAAGAAGAAGAAGGAAGTGGGGGGATGTTTGGAGTGATGGTATTTGTCTTCCCAAGTAACCATTAGGCGTGATGGAACCCTGCTTTCCTGGAGATGGCTGAACACCTGCCTGCCGATGGGAAACAGCGAATTAATTCCTTGTTTTGTCTGGCTTTTGCTTTACTTATTAAAGTGGCTTTATCTCAACCCATGAGTATTCCTTATTTTTCTGATTCTTCTCCCCATCCCACTGGGGGGAAGGGGGTGGGAAGAAACATGCAAGTGGCTGCATTGTCCTAGTTGCCAGCTGTGGTTAAAACATGACACTTCTCACCAAAGACACTTTATTTGGTATGAAGGGAAGCAACATATTTGAAAAAATGCACTAGAAATTTAATGAAGTACCTGGAACTTTCCTTTGACAGGATTTCCTAAAAGTTGTGGTTTCCTTACCCCTTTACTGGGCCAGAGCAAACGACAATACATCTTCTCCTGGTCTATGTTTTTCTGATTTGCAGTTCACCATTGCACTGGGAATAGAGCATCAGATGTTGTTATGACATACACTGGCTGCCCTTGAACCTTATTGCATGTAGTAAATCCATAGCTGTGTAAGATGACCTTGCTTGAGGATCATCATTTAGACAATCAGAATAGCAGAGGACAAAATTTAATCTAGGATGGAAATTAATGTTGTGGAGAGAATACAGGAAGATTTCTCCTATTATTTACCACCGCAGCCAATATAAAATCAGTGGTTTCTACCCTGCCATTTGTGGTTTTGCTGATGCAACCTAGATTGTCACAGGTTATTGCTTCAACAAAGTCTCTAATCTACACCTGCATTACTCATTTGTTCTCGATGGCTGTAGAAAAGATTATTTCATACACTCTTTAAGACATACCCAAATGTGCCCCTGCATTACCACTGTAATATTGATCAGAAGGCATTTTGAGCACCACTCAGCATGTACTCCACTACGTTGGCAGCAGCAATGTGTGCACAAAGTGCATCTCACAGCCTACTTTCAACAGTCCCACTCTTGCCAACAGCTTTCCAAGTGGAGAGTAAACATCTGCAGGCATATTTGCGTACCTATAAAACTGTAACCATGGGCACGGATAGGATCTGTCTCTGTCCCCCTTACAAATGTAACCAGCAGTGATTACTGCTCAGCTCAATTTGGTGGGGTTTGGAAACATTGCTGCTCTTAAAATTATTTTTTTTATGTGTATCTGTTGCCTTGAAAGCCTCTACAATCTTTGCTGGAGCCCAAGTGTGGGAAAGAGAGAAAGTGTTTTTGGAAAAGTGTGGAAAAATCTGCGGGAAAGTGTTTGCAGGCCACTGAAGTATCAGAACAGCCCACACCCTGGCCCCAGGACGATCGCACCTTCAGCTTTCTATAAGGTGCAAAGAAACTTCCTGAAGGAACAACGAGTGAATCAATTTTGCATTTTTCTTCCTCTTCGTTGCATCTCAATTGTTCTTTCAGTCTTCGTTTTATCTGCAGTACCTGCAACACCATTTTGAAAGAGAAAAGGTATTTACCACCAGGGAAGGAAATAATTACAGGTTTGGGGCACGCTGAAGTACATGGTTAGCTGCAAGGGAGATGTGCGTGCTTCAGTCTGGCTTGAGAGGGAAGCAGGTAGAATTACAGAAACTACAGGTCAAAAAGGCTAGTGTGACCTTTTGAGAACCATGTGTAATGTTACACTATTGGGCAGGAATATAACGTTTATAAACAAACAGATGAAGAATCCTACCATGGCCTGTTGCTGAGACAGTTGCCAAACAGGCTGGGTAAAGTCTGCCCACAGAGAAGTGTGAGATAATGCCCCCATAGCTTAGCCTGAATGACTGTATCGCAATTAAGTCATCACTGTGTGAGGAGCATTACAGCAAAACCAATACACTAAGAACTGCCTCAGTATAGCACGAGTTTGTTGCTAATACAGATCACATTCCAAATCCACTTCAGCGTGTGGCACACGGCCAAGTGGAAGAGTAGCTGCTGTGAGCTCATCCTCCGGGGGGAAAGGGAGTGGGCTGCAGGAAGCAGGCGATACTGAACAGCCAGTGCTGACCTTCCTCGCACTCAGCTGGGGGCTCCCAGTAGTTTAAGATCTGCTGCCACCTCCGGTGATTTCTACACAGAGGTGCTCGTGAAAGTGTTTGCAACCACATTCTGCCAGAGGTGCTCGTGAAAGTGTTTGCAACCACATTCTGCCTCTGGCTTTCCTCCTCTCGTCTCTCTTTTCCTTTCCGGAATTAACTCTTCTGAGGCTACTCAGTGCTTTAATCATCCTTCACATGACTGTCTTGCAGTGGCCATGGTCGTGGATTGTTTATTAATCTCAGAACGTCTAGAAGTGCTGCTGGGGCACCTAATTCTTAATTGCCCAAGGCTTTTCTCTTTCCACCCTTCTCAGTGCCTTCTAAACTCAAGAAACATACACCTCTCTGCACCTCAGCACATACACTCCACTGAGACAGATGAGAGATCTGTTTGTTTGTCCTGGTCAGCTGCAAAGGTGTCTGTGTGCAGCTTCAGTTTTCAAGGAGTTGCAACCAAGGAAGCCTTTCCATTTGTACAGTTGTCTCCTCTTTTCTTCCACCTCGTTCAACCCATCTGCCACTGACTACACAGGTAATCTCAAACACAACTAATTTCTTTCATCTTAAAGGGAAATCCACTTCACTTTAAAGTTTTTTGGTGTTTTTTTGGGGTTGTGGGGTTTTTTATTTGGTTTGGGTGTTTTGGTTGTGTTTTTTTTTTTTGTGATGTGCTGCAGAATATTGCACCACTGCCTACTGCAGTATTAATCATTCTTGTCCCAAGGCAGCATATCCTGAAAGATCTGTCTCATGCCACATGGTTGCTGAGGCAATTGCAGTTATTTTGATGTGCAAAGTTTGGCATCAAGGTCCAGGAGCCTATCCAGAGTGTTAGCTCTCACTGAATCCCCTGTGAGTCCTCAGTAAACCTTTTAAGAGTTGAGACTATGGTAGAAGTAAGGTGATAGCTTGTGCTTGAGCTGAAAATACTTGTACAATCTGAAATGTAAACAAGTTCTCACACTGTTCCTGTGGGTTTGCATTTTGTGGCTTTCACTAAAACTTTGGGTTTAGGCAAGTTCGTATTTTGTCTGCTTTAACAAAACTAACCATGCCTTCAGCTACTGTCTGTACTTATGTGAATAACAACCTGTTTTATCAGCTGGTAAAATTCCTCCTTTGCTTTATCTGCCATTTTTGCTGTTGGGCCCTTACACAAGATACCCTGCTGTGTCGTCCTGCTTCTCCAACAAATGCACGGACCTTTGATAAGAAGAGGAGCTAATAACACCATAGGCTTAAATTTCTTGGCTAGGGCATAGAAGTTGGACTCATCACCAGATACTGAAAATAACTATGTGCATTCTCAAGCGGCTACTGTCATCTCTGGATCCTTGGGTTTACTTATGCTCTGTATGTCACAGGAATTGAGTTACAGGAAGGCCACCTAACCGTGTAGCCATACTAGTTCTTTGCCCAAGAAAGATCAGCATTACTGCTGATTATGTTAATTATACCCAGTTTCATCGGCTGCTGCACAGCTTTCCAAGAAGCCGTGAACGGCCATAATGCTGCAGCTATGCGCATTTCCCACCGTGTGCCTTCCATCCTGAAGCAGTCAGGAGACATGACCCAGGGGAAACTATGTGCCACCAGCCAAGCAGAAAACTGAGTAGTCAGGGACAGAACAGGTAGCTAAAATTTAATTCATACTGGGCCACCTACAAAAATTTCAGATCTATTAAGCTATATCATTCCCTGTGCTTTGCCACCATTACTCACAAGTGACCTCACTGACCGTTTAGAAAGAGTTCTGGGTCAGATGCAATTCTGCTCTGTTATTATATTTTATGCATCATTACTTTCTCCAGTTTTCGTTATATATATTTTTTTTTTCTTCCAGCATGAATCCCCATGAGAAGCAGTAAAGAGAAAGACAATACCAAACCGTGCTAGGTTAGATCCTGTCAACCTCGTAATCCAGCCCTGAGAAGTGCAACACCCGCCTGCAGAACAGCACAGAAATACTTTGTTTTCATTATAGCTGATTGTGTTTGTTCAATTAAATTAAGGCACACAATAGCTCTGTCTAAATCAGAGCTTTCAGCTTTGTTTGCACAGGCAAAGGGAAACCTCAACCCTTTCAACACAACCAAGAACTACCTATTCAAGCAGAATGTCCCAAAAGCAAACATTCCCAAAAGGGAAACCAGAATTTGAAACCTGTTAAAACCTTCAAGTTTCAATGCAATCTGTTTTGTGGTCCCATTGTTTCTGCAGAAATTTCTTCAATACACAGTCTAGACGGTAGCCTTGACAGGCTTATCTTTTATTCATGGAATACAAGGGGAGAGCAGGAAAGAGAGATGATCTGGCTGTTGCCGATTTCATTGTACACCCACACACTTCTTCTTGTTTCTGTTTTGCTGACATCAGTGTGTTTTGTCCTTTTGCATCTATATCCATCACCATATGTCCTCTGTTCACACATACGATCCTCAGGGAATCAAATAGCAAAGTGTTCCAAATATCTGATACTCAGATTTCCAAATGGTCTCTCCCTTGCACTGTACACACACTCATTAGGTGCATGTCCCCACAACAGAACAGATGCAGGTTTTCACACAAGTTTTAGGCGTCTTTTCCACAAACCGTGGCAACAGGGGGCTTTTGGGTCGGTCTGTGTTTAATTCGAGCTTATGTTGTCAGTCCTGCACAGTGCTGACGCAGGCAGTGCCCAGCCTGCGCGGTTCAGAAGCCAAGACTTCCACTGCCCTCTCCTGATTGCTGGGGGGGGCGTGGAGAAAGGGGGCATTTTTATGCCCTGCAAACAGCTTTTGTTTTTTCTGCCACAGGAGCAAGTTAAGGCCAAGCCATCTCCCCGAATCCTTCTGTCGTCCCCCACAGTCCTCCATCGACCGAGGACTGAGAGCAAATCTGAAGAGCAGCAAGAACAGGGCTCTCAGCTGAGCAGGAGGAACATATCTTGGCAATGCACCAGCGGCCCGAGTGCCGTGTCCTCCACTCTACCTCAAGCCACCCTTGCACCGAGCAGAAGGAAATGGAGTCAAAGCAGATAGGTGCATCCGTCTGTGACTGCAGGCACACTTCCCACCTTAACGGGGGTCTTGAGTTCCCACTTGGCAACTGCTTTGTCTCCATTGCTTTAACGAAACACAAGGTGGGTGCATCACGCGCCCAGAATCTTCTCATCGGTCTGGTTCCTAGGCTTAAAAAAACCCCAGCTCTGCTGGTAGCCGTGACTTCTAGCAGAGAAGTGATATTTTTGAAATAGAAGGCAAGGAGATTCCAAGGGAAAAACAGGATGCCTGATTGTGCACCTCAGGGAGAGACTGAGTAATGCCCGGTGGCAGTAAACCTCCGCTCACTGCTGAGAGGAACAACTGTGGGCACGGGTGGAAGGTGGGGAAATGACTGGAAACACCAGGGAGAGGGGAACATAAATAATTTTGTATTCTTCCACTGTATGCCACACTAGAAATTATTTTCCAATTGCCACATTCTCCAGCATCAGAGAATGGGGAAATTCAACCTTCTCCCCCTTTTAACATGTTACACTTTGGCAGCTCACAGCAGTTCATTTGGCAGGCGTGTGCACCAAATGTTCCTTTCAGTCTTGTAACAGATGGAGTACATTACACACAGGACTGCATGTCTCACGTACAATACCTAATACTTGAACTGGGGAAGGACATCCAGCAGATCCCACTGACCGCAAAACTGCTTCCATACCACTGGGAGGGAAGAAGTCTATAAATGAGTTTGAAGTAAATATTATGCGGTAATATTTATCCATATTATTTATCCATAATATTACTTACACTGTAAGTAAATGTTACTCTGCACAGTAAGCAGATGTATATGCCTGACTCCACAGCCTTTGTTATCAGAGAAGCAAGCAATTTATTCTTGCATTCATATTTTACTTTGGGTATGTCCCACCTGACATCTAAATCTAAATAATTAAATATCCTCTGGTCTACTTACATTTATGGTATAATTCTTGCAGGAAGAATGAGCACCAGATCGTGGCTTTCTTGTTATATTGTTACGTATCCCAAAATGAAATATTAGCCACACAAATTTTTCAGGGACCATAGGCTTTTGATTAAATTGCAGATTTAAAAGTTTTACACAATTCATAGATCAAATCTAAAGTTACTGGCAGTTTCAATGAAAACATAGAGAAGATTTTCAGAAATGCTCCCAGCAGACTGCAGGTTTCCGAGTGCCCACAACAGACTAGTTGACAGAGCTAAAGAAAGCACCTCTCAGAACATGGCAGCTACCAGGTGCATGTCTACTGTCAACCACTAAGGAACAGCAAGAGGGTAGAGTGAGAAAAAAAATAACAGAAGGACAAAACATTAAAATACAAACACCGATGGGTTTATTATTTATATATTCAGAAACTGTAGGAGGGATTCACACAGCTGTGAATCACACGGCAAGTTAGAAACTGCCCGTGAGTGTTTAACACATATTATATAATATCCTGCATAATTTAACTTATGTATTTAATATATGTATTAAACACTCACGGGCAGTTTCTAACTTGCCGTGTGATTTGAGGTGAGCCATTCACTCCCTCCTGCAGTTTCAGAATCTGTCAGATGAGGATAAAAATATTTGTTGATATCACTGGTCCAGTCTGAGGCAGCCCTGGTATTTGAACAGCAGCCATTCATGTGAACAGCGTTACAGTTTTTATCACTGAATTGTAGATAGTGCTGTGAGTACTTCAGCTACTCAAACACCCATATAAGCCACAGACAGAAATCCTGTCTTTTTCACTGTACTTAAGAGACAGACCATGGGTCTATTTTCTGCTCTGTGATCAACGTTGCCTCCTCCAGAGCAGGGTGGACTGCAGTGACAAAGAAATTCACTGTAACATGTATGCTCCAGTGTTAGCTGCTGCTCAGCATGGCTTATCAGAGATCATGTGGGACTTCCCCTCCGCTGAAATATCTGGGGAAGAGTTAATTTCTGCATTTTTTTCATACATGTATATATGATTAGCTATATATTGATATGCATCCTGATATGAAATAAGTCCAGTATGTAGCAAAAGACAGTGCTTCACTTGTGAACATAACAATGCATTGCTTGACCTGTCTGACACCAATTATCTGGTGGACAACTGCATACCCAATTAGACAGTAAATATACATATATGAACAGGCTCACGGTACAGAAAGGTTCAACAAAGTATTTGACTCTATTTGTTTTCCTCTTACTGAAGACAACAATATTAAATCTATGAGACATACTCCAGAGCCAAATACTTTTCTTCAAAAAATTCATTTCCTGCTGCCATAGAAACAGTCTTAAACTGAGCAAAGCAGAGGTACAAAGTTAGCGTTCAGTGAATTCTTACATTCCAACAACTTATCCAGGCCACGGAGAGAAGATAATAGGAAAGGGCAAATAGCAACTCTAAATTCCTGGAAAGAGAATAAGAATTTACAAAGAGGAATACTTCTGTGTCCAGCCAAGCCTTATCTCTTTGCTCCAAGTGCAGATGGATTTTATTGTAAGGAAAACAAGTGCCAATAAAGCAAGTAAGTTCACACATTTCTGTAAGATACAAAAAATGCTGTTTACAACAACATCAGTATGTAGATGTGCTATTTCAGTATGAATGTATAACAAATCATTTCAGGCATGAGACTTCAATCCTGCTTGAGAACTCAGCTGCACGTATAAAACAAGTTAAAACACAGATGGCAAACAAAGAGGAGTAAAAAGCATAGCAGACTGGCTGTGACCAGTGCATGTCTTCTCCTCTTGCACACACAGACACATGTGAATCTCTTTGGTTCTGCTGTGCTGTCAAAGCCACACAGGGCAAGAATTGTTCCCCACAGCCCAGACCACTCTTCAGGACAGGGCTTGTGGCTGCAGAGTGGCACCGCTGGAGTGCTGAGGACTGCGGAGCCTCAAGCACGGGCCTCAAGGTGTTTTTATAATGTTAATAATAACAGTGATATGGATAAAGTCGTTGATGACAACCCACCTCTAGCAGACAGCCACAGAGCAGTGCTACTAACAAAAATGCTGCAACAGATAAACTATCAGGCCTGGGTCGCCTGAGGGCTTTGCTTTTCCTGGGGGATTTTTGTGCATACAGTCATTTATCTGGCCTTCTTCGTTCACTATTTATGTGCAAGACATCAGTCGGTCTAAAAATGCTATGCTCTTGTGCTCTGAGGTCAGCTAAGCATATTGATTTCCTTACGCATCAGATCTAACTCCAGAAATAAAAGGACAAACATGTGCTATATATATAAAGGGTATATGACTTATCTGCACAGTTCAGTGTTGGTAGTCCAGGACTTGCTTTGCCCACAACTGTGACTTGGCAAGCCGCAAGGCAGGTCCTTTCTGGAAGCCCTAGGAACACACTGACACTGTGCTGTGCCTGTGCCCTGCTGGATGCTCTGACTCATGGTTATTGTCAAAGCTAGATGACATATGTCACAGATTAAAGAGTGATCACTGACAGCTTATCTATCGCCTACCAAGCAGCAGTGGCAAGAAAGGCAGTGTGTTCCCCTTCAGCAGCAGCAGCTCATGGCCAGACCATTGACTTGACCTGACGTGAATATGAGGGGGCCAGCAGCTGGGGTACAGCACAGTCTCTTATAAGACTTCTGGTGGAAGTCACTGCATCTAGCCCGGCTAACACCAACAGGGAACTTGAGTAAGAGCTCAGATAGACATATTCCTATTGTTTGACCCATCTTAGAGCATTGCAGCATCTGGTTTGCAGGCAAACATGTAGATATGCCCTTCAAACATCTGGAAGAAATATACACATAATTAAGCACATCTTTCCAATATGTATGCTCCTGTCTTCTGTTTCTAGTACAGTGAACAGAAACCTACAGTGTGGATTTGCTGTGGGATTATTACTGTACATAGACTGAAATCTGATGGTTGAAACAGCAAGCAACTAAAAAACCAGCAGCAACAACAACAAAAAAAACAACAAAAAACAACACAAAACAAAACAAAAAACCCCAAACACAACATCAACAAAACAGTGGTGTTTTTAGCCAATTTTCACTCATGGTTACCAAAGCTGTGCAAAAATAGCGATTAGATACAGTGTAAATATTTTTGTTTATATATGCTGAGGGTCTCAGTCATCACTTAGAAAGTTTATTAAGACAATAAAAATATGTCAGCCTTTGGGTTGGTATTAGTCCTGAAGGCCTTTGTTAAAACTGTGAACAAAGGTGAAGCACCTACAAGTTTGAACTAGATCATAACAGATGCCATCTGCTTTCCTTACAGTCTGCATTTCACTCTTTTTGCTCTCCCGTCCCTTTGATTTAAAGCGCATTTTTAATCCTGGTCCCATCAGTGCAGCATTCTCAAAGAACATTTCTCATGATATAGAAGGTTGCCATATGGGTGAAGGAAATGAAAAAGTCATTTATTTCCAGCTTTGGGGCAATTCACAGAAACCTGCCTAGTGACTATGCAGGTTTGTAAAAACAAATCATTTGAGTTCTCCAGGCCTTAGGCTTCTTGACAGGTTATGTCTTGGCAGGCATCTATTTCATCTTTCCAAATGTTTGATAGAATTTGCATGACTTTTTGACAGCTAAACTCAGTGTTGCTGGGAGCTATTATTCCACTGCAGCCCTGCTTCATCCTCCTCTATCTGCTCAGCCACCCTCCGTCTGATGTGGGTAAGGATTTTAAGACCAAATGCAGCTGCTTCAACAGGAATTCTGCACTGTCTCCAAATCTGATACCATTTCTTTCAGCCCACAGAATGATCAGATTTGACACAACTTTCTGGTGTTGACTCTTGAAGAGAGGACGATGCTGTTAGGTGGCTACAGCAGTTTTGGTTTCCAGTTGTATGTCCTACTCTCCTGGAGGTCACCAACATGTAATAGTGACACCTGAACTCTAGGTGAAACAGCTCCCAGATCATTACTGTTCACAAATTGGAATACTAGTTGAACCTGAACCAAGTTTTAGATTGCCGCTGTAGGGGTTGGAAACAGCAGTGGCCCCAGTGGCTTCACCATCCAGATGTTCTTTGCCATAAAGGTGGTGATCTCCAGGAGGGGACTGGTAAACAGCTGGGGGCAGTATGCCTTCAGCACTGGGACATAAACCCACTGCTTCAGCCCCCTGTGAAAAACTACGATTGTCAAAAAAATTCAACTGTTCATTTGACCTCTACTTCCACTTAATAATAATAAAAAATACCTTATCACACATTAACAAATTCTTTTTATGCTTCTTTATCTTGTTTAAAAGGCTTGTGCTAGATTCCAAGTTGGTTAAGCTTATCTTATTACTTCAGTGGCCAAAGCAGCTCCTTCCCATCAATGTCTGGTCCTGGGCCTACAACAAAAGATTTTGAGTTTAGACCTCTCTATTGTTACCCACATCTTACTCTTACTTACCTTATTGTGCATCAGTGTGGTCTTAATGATGTTTCCTCTTCAAAACTTGAAAAAATGACAATGGATTTGCTTTTTAATCACTGTCACTTCCTGAGTGTGCATGGGACTGGCATTCTTTGACTTTAATTACTCATCTGTTGGATCCTAGATGACATTTAACAGCATAATCTCTGACCTGAATAGTGTGAGAGCTGCCTATTTGGAAAAATGACTCTTCTCTCATGGGATACTGTTAGTGCTTCTACCAAAGGTTCTGCTCCACCTGGAGCCCTGAAAAATAAAAGGAAGGAATGATGACAAATGGTTTCTTCTAGAGTCTAACCTCCAGGACATCTTCATCTTTCAACTAAAAGTGCAATGGGTGTTGTTTGACACTGAATTAAATCTTCTTGACCCTGGGAAGTTCAACCATTTCCCTTCACTGAAGACAGATGTAACAAACATGAAGTACATTTTTCTGCTGAAAACAAAGGCAAAGGAATCCTGTTGCTATAGGTAAAAGGGATTTGATATGTTTTTATTCAAAGCATGAATGGATGCTGGGAAGTTGTGGTGGGGGTTGACCTTGGCTGGATACCAGGTGCCCACTAAGCCACTCTATCTCTCCCCTTCTCAGCAAGATGGGGGGAAGGCGGGGGGGGAGAAAAGAATAAGATGGAAAAAACCTCATGGGTCAAGATAAAGGCAGTTTAGTAAAGTAAAAGTAAAGGCCATGCACAGAAGCAAAGGAAAACAAAAGATTCATTCTCTACTTCCCATCAGTTCCCAATGTCCAGCCACTTCATAGGACGTAGGGCTCCAGTATGCATAGCAGTTGCTCCATAAGACAAACATTGTAATAACAAATGCCCCCGCCCGCCCTCCTTCTTTCTCTTAGTTTTTATTGCAGAGCAGATCATATGGTATGGAATATCCCTTTGGGCAGTTTGGGTCAGCTGTCCCGGCTGTGTCCCCTCCCAAGATCTTGCCTACCCCCAGCCTGCTGGTAAGAGGGGAATGTTGGGGAGACAGCCGTAACACTGGTGTGTTATCAACAGGTTTCTAGATACCAGTACAAAACACAGCACTATGAGGCCTGCTCTGGGGAAACTTAACTCCTCAGACAGACCCAATACAGAAGTTCAGGCAGAAAAGGAGTGTGATGATAATAGAAACAAAAAAAATTATATTTGCTTGGGGTCCAGGAAGAGGTACAAAGACAGGCTTCGTTCCAAACTAAAAGGCTGTGTGGAGGAAATGATTGGATTCCTCCTCTACTCAAAAAATCCAAATTTTTGGATTGCAAAACAAACATTGCAAACAAACAAACCAGCACAAACTAACCCAGCTCTTCGCATGCTCTCTCCTCCTCACTGGAATATCCTAAAAAGCCCCAAGTATTTTCTAGGTACTTGGACCAAAAGGAAGGCAATTATCTGTATTATGTCTTTCGGGAAGAATGAGGATTTGTGTGGGTAGATCTATTCCCTGCTGTTCTACAGTTGTTCCTGTTTCTGATGGGGGTATTCTGGTTAATTAAGCTTCACATAATTTGTTATTTAAATAATTTCTAAATTATTTAATTGTTAAGTAATCGTAGAGTCTAGATCTGGAAACAGGTGGAAAAAAGAAATAGCATAGTTGTCCGTGGAACATTTTCAGCCAGGTATTTTACTTTTTTCCCATTCTCTCTCTCTTTTTTCTCTCAGGAGGTTGGGGGGGTATTCCATAACTTGACCCCAATTATACTTTTGCTCCAGTTCTCTGACTTCCCTCTCTCTTACTACAACCAACATGTAATCATTACTTGGAGACAGCTGGAAGCTTTTCCTAAAATAAAAAAAAGCAGGGAAAAAATAAGCAAGAGAGACCACATTTTATAGCCCACCCAGAAGACCAAAAGCTTTCTCTTTTCAGCTTTCTCTTTTCAATACAACTGCCCATAAGCCTGTTTTGTAAATAAAGCCAGGGTCCGGACTCAAAGAAAAAATAAATCAAGCATAATTAAGAGAGCTTTACAGAAAAAAAAAACCTTGAAAGTTATCTTAGCTTTCTAAACTGTCCATTACTGACTCATATATGACGTGTATCAAACCAAACATCTTTGTTGAAAACTAAATATAATTCTCATTCTCAAAATGATCCTTTGATTCCCCTCTATCCATCATTCTTTTCTCCACCCACAATGGGTCGGCCACATGTTTAGAGCTCACTGAAGTGGTATGCTTACAGAAGAGAAGGGAGCTTTTCTACAAAATAAGTATGAGCAAAACCTTGTGCTAAAGAGACTCTTCCTATCTTACGGAAGGGGAGAGCCAAAGATATAATTACTGTGGATGGTGCATGGAACACACTAGTCTTACACTTTACAGTTTTTATTTTTCATGATAGACTTCCTGTATCTTATTCTTTTGTGTTTGTGCATTCAAAGGCGGAAATGGAATTTAAGTTTCATCACAGGTGTTGTTGACTGATACAGATAGAGAATAAAGTCTATTTTTAGAGGTAGCTAGCTAATAAGAAGTTTAATTGTTTATCACTAATGTTCCAAGACTCAGATGTTGTGTAATTGCAATAGATGGTCTGAAGTGCAAGAAACAGATGCAATAAATGACAGGACCATGAGAATGTTACACCAACATAGTTGAAGTTCTACTTCAATACATCCTATCATCTACTTTAAAAAAAAAAGTCTTAAAATCTCAAAATGTAAAGCTTTTCTTCTAAAAGATCTATTGCAGCTGGAATTAAGCTTCCTCCAAAATACCACTAACATCACTTGATTTTTACCACTTAATAAATGAAATGAAACTATTTTAAAAGTACAAAGCCCATAGAAAGTGAGTAGTGCTTAGGGAAATTTCACTGGGAATTTGCCTGTCTCCTCATCTTGTTCACATTTACTCTTTAGTCAAGTCGAATCACTTTAAGTTGTCCCTGCATGTCCTCTGGTCCAAATTTTACTCAAAGCAGGCCTAGCCTCCAAGTTGGATTAAGTTGCTCAGGGCCTGGCCCAGGACACAGAATCTCCAGGGATGAACACTGCACATCTTCTTCATAGAATCATAGAATGGTTAGAGTTGTAAGGGACCTTAAAGATCAGTCCCATGCCCCCTGCCATGACCAGGGACACCTTCCAGACCAGGTTGCTCAAAGCACCTGGCCTTGAACACTTCCAGGGATGGGGCATCCACAACTTCTCTGGGACACCCGTGCCAGTGCCTCACCAGCCTCACTGTAAAGAATTTCTTCCTAATACCTAATCTAAATCTACCTTCTTTCAGTTTAAAACCCTTAGTCCTCATCCTATCGCTATACTCCCTGATAAAGAGTCCCTCCCCATCTTTCCTGTAAACCCCCTTTAGGAAGGCTGCTGTAACGTCTCCCTGGAGCCTTCTCTTCTCTAGACTAAACAACCTTGACTCTCTCAGCCTATCCTCATAGGAGAGGTGCTCCAGCCCTCTGATCATCTTTGTGGCCCTCCTTTGGAGTCACTCCAACAAGTCCATGACCTGCTTATGTTGGGGGCTCCAGAGCCGGATGCAGTACTCCAGGTGGAGTCTCAACAGAGCAAAGTAGAGGGAGGGAATCACCTCCCTTGACCTGCTGGCCACACTTCTTTTGGCACCTTTTGGCATATCCTTGGGGCATCTGTGACAGTGTTTAATCGCTCCCCCATTGGACAGGTTTTTTGCCTTAGAAATCCAGTTAGGATCTCTTTTGATCCAAGTTGGGATTGTTGTCTTTTGTCTTTCAAGCATACACCCCTGAGAGGAGTACGGTTTCATCTTCTCAACAGCCCTCGTTTTGCAGCTGAATACTGCAATAAGATTCCCCCTTAGTCTTCTGAAAATTAAGCCAAGCAGACCCATCTCCCTCAGACATGGAATATGTTAAGTGCTCCAGGCATCTTAGTGACCTTCTGCTGACCTCTCTTGAGCTTGGCAGCATCTTTCCTGTACTGGCGTCCCAAAATTAGATACAGTACTCCAGATGTCGCCTCATAAGTGCATAAACAGAAGGGAGAAACCGCTGGTGGTTGCTTTCTTGCTAATGAAGCTCATCTTTCATATACAGTGCCCATCTTACAGTGCTGCTAGGACTTACTATTTGTCTCTATAGGCACTCAGGATCCAAACAGGCCAAAAAATTTATTTGTGCAAAGCCCAGTTGAAATAAAATCTATGATATCACTTCTTTAAGGAATTTTTAAACAAGCGTTTAATATCTCTTCAGAGAGTGTCTGATGAGGGGAATAAATCTAGATGTCCAAATCTAAGATCATAAACCCTTAAACCACATAACATGGAAATCCTGTTATTTCAAAAGCTCTTCTAACCTCAAGTATCCAGCACTAACACAGTATGCAGAAAGCAATGTTTAGTACAGTTCCAAAATAGGCTGGGGTTAGAAACTAAACAAAGTACTGGACTTTAAACTGGTTTGTTTGATGACAGTGTTCTTGTCACTACTGTTACTCTAAAATATTCACTTAGTCTGAACAACTGCTAGGAACTGGAGACTGATTTTTGCTATCAATTTGAAAGCAATTGAAAGAACATTTCTTCTGCTCTGCACAGTTAATTGTACATATCAGTCAGTATGCTAATTTCTTTTCTTCGTAAGAAGAGTTAGTGACATGTTAAGTACTCCTGTGTACACAAACTTGAAGTATTTATTTCAAGATAAGTTATTCACTTGTTTGCACAAATAAGTGCTACAAGCAAATGAGAAGCAGTGGCAAACTAAGTCGTCATTTCCTCTCTCACGTGTGCACTAGATTCTTCTTACTAAACAGAGCTTCCCAGAATGTTTTATGTACACTGTATCTAAATATATAGATATTACATAGTTATGTAGTTACTAGTCTTCTAAATAAGGGATGGCCTTAAATAAGATAATTTTCTTTAACTTGCTTTACACTATCTCTTCCTAAGCATAAACTACTTGTCTGCTAAGCAAGGTCTGTCAAACATAAGGTATAAAAAAAGGAAGATGATTTATTTTACTTGCTATGAGAGCTTTCAGGAAGGACCTAAAATGCTGTCTCAATGAGATCTTTTTCATGCAATGTTTTTTCAAAGTCTATCTAGGCACAAGCAGTGATTTTGATAAAGCTTACAGTAATATAGGGATTCGACTAATAGTTTCTCAGGTCACCTGCCAAAAGATTAGAGAGAATCAATAAGCAATTACCTATATGATTCTGAAGCCCAAACTGATCTCACTGTTGTGAGAAAGCACAACCACAAAATGAAGGATGGAAAAGATTTTTACATAAGAACGCAAATCCTATTCATGTTGATGTCAACCTTGAGGTAGAAAAAAGTGAACAAACAGTTGTTCACCTATGCAGATAAAGCCTGTATCACTGAAAGGCACAGAAGGGAGAGCAAAGACAGTCTCTACGATTTATTAGTCTTGTTTATCAATCATCTCCATTTCCATCTCTTGAAGTTTAACTCTTCAAGTCCTGTGCTGCTAACACACTGCAGACACATGTCTAGAAATGTTGGCCAGTGTCATAGGGTCAAAAAAAGTCAAAGACATATTTCATCAAGAAAATAATTTTTCTTTAAAAAGGCTTTTGCTGGTATATGTTTGTAAATTTGTATATAAATTGCAGTTCTGTTGTTAGAAAAAACTGTTGGTTCAGCTAAACACATGAACACTGTACTGGCAAAATCTTTCTGTTGGACCTGAGTCTTTTTTCCAGGATACCTTATACAGGAATGGAAATTACTAAAGCCAACCCATCTCCCAGGAGTTTGAAAATGGTGACAGGGCAGTCAAGCAACTGGTGGCCAAAAGCCACCCAGCTACTGTGCCAGCCACGCTTCTTCAGAGCAGAACTAAATTACACCATGCTTAACACCAGTCGCTGGGTACACGCAGTGTCAACACTCAGGGAGCAACCCTGGTGGAAAAACATTTTAAAAATTCATGTAGACACCTCCTACATAAAGGGGAACTTAGAACAGCAGATATAGGGGAAGAAAAAGGAGGAAAAACTGGGGGTAAAAAGAGTACAAAGTTACATAAAAAGTCCGTACACAGAAGTGTCTGCAGAGCCCTGTGGAGCAGAAGCAGGCATTTTGCACTCTGAAATGTAACTTGCCCATGAGAACAGTCCAGTTACAAAAAATTCACTTGGAGCAGCCTAGATTAAAACTGTGAATTCACAGAGGAATTTAGCTTCCATGGCTGTCAGTCCAATATATTTAATTCTCACTAACCATTAGAAAAATACTTCAATTTTTAGATAAAATATTAAGCAAAAGACTATGGTCATGATGAAGAAGATGGATATGAAAGAGAAACTAGAATACAAAGTCAAGCAGCCTGAATTGTCCACTTTTGATTAATTCATGGAAAAACACCTGGCTGTATTTCAGTTTCAGCCTTTATAAAAACAGACACTTATTCATCTAGCAGAACAACTTTTGCACCCACCTGACAAGAAACTGATCAACAAAATATGCTGTAAAAATTGCTTACAATTCCTAAATAGACTATAGAAAAAACCCAAATCCTAACTTAATGACTCTTCCCAAATTTTCAGTATTCCACTCATAACAGAAATGCATTTCACTGAATAGATCCTCTTTGAAACACTAAGGTCATATATTGTCAAATAAATTGCTTCCTAATTAATCAGCTTGGGAAAAAAATCCTCCAAGAAATCTTATTAAAGTATGCTCAAGTAAGAAATTTAATTCCTTTTGTCTTCTTATATGCAACAAATATTATAATAAATGATCATGCAGAGAGGAATGTCCCTGTCCCCCAGAACAGGGCCTGTTAAGTCAATATCCAAAAATTAAAAGTATTCACATTAAAAACTTGAACCTAAGAAAGAAGGAACTTTCTTAAGGGAAGAGAAATATACCTGATGTACAGGGAAAAAAAAGCAATACACCATGTCATGTGACCGCTCTTTTCAATCAAAATTAATAAGCCTTTTCCATGTCATATATTAAATACGTGCAAAGAAGTACTCAGAAATTATATTAATAGAAATTGCTTAGCAACTTATTTCAAATAACAGCCAAATACAAGGAAACCAGAACTCCTTAACAATTAATTAATAGAAAGAGAACATATTCATTGAATAATTGATTTGAATCGAATTATTGTCTTGCATTTCCCAGTTCAAGTTTCCATGACAACTTTTTTTTGCTCATGAATAGCAGGTAGTACCAAAGTATGATTCAGATATACTCTGCTTATTATTTGAGTTTATAAAGTGAGAGCCTTAGTTAAGAGAATAGGAAATACAAGCTTATGACGTTCGTTTTACAGAGTACATCAGTGTGCATTACAAAATACACCACAATTGGGATGTGATAGTAATTATTTCAATTTAAACTCCGACTGCTGGCAACAGTGGCAAATACTGAAAACACGAAATGTTGGATTAGTTGAGGTTTATCATTCCAAATCAAGCCTATGTTTACAAAATATTTAATTGCTATAAACAAGGCTCGTCAAATTTATTTCAAATCTGAACAAGTTTTGCTTGCGACTGAAATATTTCCGTATATAGTTGGTCTAATCTTGAAAACTGCAAAGAAACTAAAACTCCCGTTAACCTCAAAGTATCAGCATACGAATGACCAGCAGTAGAAAGTACAAGGCTATTCCACGCTCATTATATGACCCGAGTGTTAAATGAAAAGCACAAAGTTTATGGTAAAAGTAGCTTGTTTGTCCTTCCACTCACTGTGGTGCCTGTGTATCCAAAAATACACAAACTTTTAAGGATGATAGGATTAAAAGATATGAAGTTGATACAGCATGAGGCTAGCAGCCTTGCAATATAAATAAATGAGCTGGACTTCTTTTTCAGGGTAAGTTCTTCTTACACAAGCTCAGTTCTCTACCTGAGTTCATCAATTTGAAAATCTCCTAGACTTAATAGGGTAGATTTGAAAGAAAGCATTTGCGATTATCACAAAGGAAGTGTTCAGCTTTCCCCAAAGGACACATCTTTTTTGCTGTCTCCTGAACTAGCTCTGGATACAGATGCAGAGACACATGAGCTCACTCAGCACAGCTTATTAACTCAGGCTCAGCGCCATGGTAATGAAGCTATATGATCTGCAGGCCAAAGCTGGCCCACTTCCAGGCAATTTTAAGTGCAGTCAGGGCAAACATATTCACTTCTTCTATCTGTCCATAAAATGTACTCTCAGACAACATTTCAGCTTCGGGTATTCGTTCTGGTTGCCTCCATGTTTAGAAGTTCAGCATGAGATAACACCAGGAGGGAGTTTTAGAGATGTTAAGCACTGTGCATGTGGAGGCATCAGCTATGTTAACGCCCAGGAACAGAGCCATTCATCTGAGTTTACTGGCCACATTTGAAAAGACTGGCCATGGTCAGTGGTTTTCAACCTGAAGACTCATGCATTATTTCTAGCTATGAAAACCAAGCCTGTTCTCAACAGGTTAAGGCTGAGAATAAAAGGCACATCTCCCAGAGTACTTTTAAGAGAATAGGCAAGGTGGAAAACACTGGAAGCTCTACCCAGGAAGGTACTCTGTTCACTGCCATGAAGCATCATTCCCCATCTCCCACTGACTGTAGCTGAGACTTCTCATCCCACTGAGTCACTGAAAACACACATCACGTGCATTTTTCTGCCCTCTCTTTGTCAGTAACATCTTCCTGTGGCGAAAGTCTGTGCATGGCATTATTACTTAGCTTTCTGTATCCGCACAGGGCATCTGTTTTCTGTTGCCTTATGCTAATGAATGTTTACTCACAAAAGATTGTCACCAAGTACTACTTCATTCTGCTACAGAGAAATGCTGATTTCAAGTGTTTCAGAGTGTTTGCCTGAGGCATTCATTTGACCAATGCCTTTCACTTACTTGTGAAAGAACACATTTTTAGGCACTCTTAACCAGCTTCTGTTGTTATCTTTTATCATTTTTCTGGAGATGTTAAGAATCAAATTCTGTAAATAAAAAAGTAGATTTGTCACATCACATTCGTACCCCATAAACTCTTTCAACCAATAGTCTGTACACAGGCTTTCTCTGGTGGTGTTTAGAAAGGCTGATTTACTAACATGAGTCAAAGTAACAATTTAGAGGTAGGTAATACTCCAATTCAGAACTGTGTTGATCGATCTCAACCTAAGAAAACAAAAGGAAGAAAACATGGAGCACAGCTGAGTCCCAAGTAGCCAACTCTAGTATGTCAAAGGCAAGCTCAGTTGTTCTTCTACCACACATGTAGTTGTATCATCAGTAAAAATCATCAGTTGTATCATCATCACAAAAAAAAAGCGCGTTAGGAATACTACTAAATATTAATAAAACCACTAAATGAGGTGTTATGCAATTCCTCATATTATCTATACCATACCATCTCACTTCTATACACTACACACACCACACTACACAAAAATAAAATTCATGAGCACTAAAATATGAAAATATTATATAGGATCCGCAATATTTTTCTCCGCTTACAGCAATTTTTTCTTACGTATCATGTATCCAAATTATTGTACTACAGAAGAATCATAAAGCCATCAATAAGTTACATAAGCTAGCTTTTCTAAAAAAAAAATATGGATTTGAGGTTTTAAGTCTTTTAAAACATTACAGTTTTCAAACATACTAAACATTACAGTTTTAAAGCATATTTCTCCATAAAATTGCAAAACTAGAACAAATACTGGATTAAATTATATTAATAATGGCTCATGAATGGAGATTATTTTGGAGAAAAAACCTACATAACTATATATTTTGAAAAAGAGAAGGAAACATTTCTTTGTCATGCTCTTTTTTTCCTCCCAATCATCTGTTTTGTTTAGAGGTTTCAAAAGTTGGAATAGATCTTGTAGGTGATAAATTAATAGGAACTGCATGATCCAAGTCCTCAGATAAATTGTAGGGGGCTGGCCTATTTATCAGGCGAATAATCCCACATTCGTATAAATTTCTAGGTAGGCCAGATGGAATGCAGCATGGGTAAGTCTCTCTACTGAGGTTTTATCTGCAAAATACCTCAGTGTTCCAGCACCATACAAAACATTACACGTCCAAGATAAAGAATGACACTCTCTTTTGCACAGTGTAATGGCCAATTTATATTTTGTGACATTACATATCTTTATAAAAAATACAAGGGTATGCTTACAAATATATTATAAAATACAAAGAATATTCCAACAACCTGTATGTGCCATCTTTCGGAGTTAAACCTACTTTCTACCAGTGACCTTTTCTATTAAGACCATAATGAGATAAACACAGGATGATTGTCTTTCTATAAACAAAGGCTTGACTTCAGTGTATTAGGTTATCTGTACAGCAAAGCACAAAAATGGCTAAACTTCAGTAGAAAGTCCTAAGTGCTCCATTAGCTCCATTTTGTGCAAACAGTTCAGTGAACCATACTGGATTGTAGTAATGAAGCAGCAAATATTTTCAGCACAACACATAATGAGTGCCTTTATTTGAGAGTTAATTCACAGAATGCATCAGAAAATATTACATATATTTACTCCAGAATGAATTTCTGTCTGCATATATGTCTGCAAAAGGGGGTTAGCAAAACTCTATGGAGACAAAGACTTTATGTTCTCATGGCAGCCATGTGAAGTACCCTTCTGATTGCTGAATAGATCGAGGGCCTTGCAACATCACGTCAAACTGTGGTTCTCTACAAGACCACAAGTACTAGAAAGTCTTACTTCTGCCAGGAGGAAAAATCTGCTCGCCCTCCTCTCCATCTGCTTTCAGTCTCCCAGGGCCACAGTGAGGACACACAGGGATGCTCTTCACACAGCCCCTATTCACACTGCACACCACTGACTACCAGCACAGCAGATGACGCAGGGCTTCGTGCCACACACTTGCACAGCTTTATGTGCCGAGCCGCATAAGCTGCACAAGCTGCGTGAGCCACGGGATCCTGGTCTTCGGAAGGTAACTCTTGTTAGCTGTCTAGAGATGAGAAGGGTTCAGTCTGTGCAGAGCGTGCCCTCTCAGGCTGAGGTACTGCACCTCCGTCTGATTCAGAGGGAAGTAACTCCGACAGTGTTCAGGAACAAACAGCATAAAGCCCAAAATTAAGAAAGATAAAGATTGGTTCTGCAGTGGTGGAACCAGTGAGAGCTTTCTCATACCCTCAAAAGCAGGTACAGCATTTAAACTGGTCAGAAACAGCTGACTTAACATGGCTGCAAATTATAGCCAATTATATATTCACTTGGCATCATGTCTGCTTGGAAATTCCATCTAAATATGGGCTATCTTCAGCATGAGAGTGACAAGACTCCTGTTGTGCTTTAACCCCTGCCAGCAACTAGGACCATGCAGGCCCTCACTCACTTCCCCAGTTGGGGGAGACAACTGGAGAGTAAAAGTGAGGAAAAACTCATGGGTTGAGATACAGACAGTTTAATAAGTAAAGCAAAAGCCATGCACAAGCAAAGCAAAACAAGGAATTCATTCACTGCTTCCCATCGGCAGGCAGGTGTTCAGCCATCTCCAGGAAAGCAGGGCTCCATAACACATAACGGTTACTTGGGAAGACACCATCACTCCAAACGTGTCCCACTTACTTCTTCTTCCCCCATGTTATACACCGAGCATGACGTCATATGTCATGTAATATCTCTTTTGTTAGTTGGGGTCAGCTGTCCCAGCTGTGTCCCCTCCCAACTTTTTGTGCCCTCCCAGCCTACAACTTGGCGGGCAGTGTGAGGAGCAGAAAAGGCCTTGATTGCTTAGCAACAACCAAAAACATCAGTGTGTTATCAACATTATTCTCATCCTAAAACCAAAACATAGCCAGCTGCTAGTAAGAAAGTAAGAAGGTAGGCTGCTAGTAAGAAAGTTAACTCTATCCCAACCGAAACCACAACAACCCAGCTCTGCACATCTTTAATATTATTTTCTTCCCCTCTAGACACAAGTTTTATATTAAAAACCAAACCAAACCACTTCATAAGCTACTTTAAATATATATTCAAAGATTTTGGTATTTTGCATAGACATAAAAACAAAAAGAAAGGTAGAATCATAATTACTAAGGATTCTACCACTTATGGAAGAAACTCCATCACTCCTAGACACTCTTAACCTGCCCAAACTCATACCAAGCCCTCCATATGATCTTCAGCACCTCCAGCCCCTGTTTGCGTACATGACCAAGAAGGTCCTTGTCCTGTAAAATAAAGGTCGTGGAGTTGTGTCTTTCTGCTTAAAACAAGTTTCCATTTATAAAGTTGTGTAGTGCCTCACTTAAATGACAACACACGATGATGCAATGACTTTCCATAAAAAAGCACGTGTAAGGACACATGATTTTGTCATGCCAAAACACAATTTGGTTTATGACACAACATAACAAACTTTGCTGAACTTCTCCCAGATCATAAGGTATGGTGAAATATTCAATTCACTTTAACCTATGCGCCTGAGTCTTGCTCGTCTTCTTGATGACATATGTGAGCTTCTGTTTAGTATTATAGCACTGGAATCAAGACGATTTTCCTTTCTAGTGTAGTATGTTGCTGCCAAGAGTGAGTCATCTTAATCACATGGCTTTTTAAGTGGCTAGTACTTGCTTTTTGAGTTCAATAAATTAAGCTTTCTGCAATCCTGACCTGTTGTGGCCTCTTTTTAAAGTAACTGTTTATCTTTCTAAGATCAGATAATGATAATAGACAAATGCCTAGTTTCTGAGCTCACTTACATTTGTGTAAATCTGCAGCTTTGCATCTGAGTTCAGTGGAGTTATTCTAGGAGCAAAGTGACATAGGTTTGTGAGTATCCCTTGACTAGAAACAGTGCTTTCTCTTACAGTTTTTTAACCCAGACCTAAAATACAGCTATCCCTCTACAATCCTCTAACTTATGGGTTACATACTAGCTCAGATACAGACCATATATAGTTGTGTGTCCATTGTCCGTCCCGCCCCCAC
>VYZM01001925.1:188071-221185 GCA_013398915.1 Dromas ardeola | reverse complement strand
AAAAAAAGAGGGAAGACAGCCAAGCCCTAACAAAACAATGTTTTGGTACAATCTACTATCGAGTGCATTTTTCTAGAGATGGTCAGAAAGCAGCTTACTTATGTGGTGCATTATGCAATCACTCTAGCAGTCAAGTGCATTATATTGCTTCTTTAGAAGCTAATGTACTCTTTACCCAAAATAAAAAAATCCACATATCAGTATTTTATTTTTCCCTCAGAAACTAACTTGTCTTTTATCTGAATGCTTCTCATACCTAAGCTAAGTGGTATCTTTTACTTTCCATTTTTAAGCAACTATATGATAACAATATAAAGAATGTAAAAGTATGTGGGCATATTTTGAGATTACCTTTAACATTCAGATTTAATTGTATCCCTCTTCTCTTTATTTTCAAATCACTTTCTTAGGCCCAAACTTTATATTTATGCACATTTAACCTTAAGCACACAACTAATAGCACTGTTACCCTGCAGGCATGCAGGTAGTCTAATGAAACTAGCTCTTCAAGATCAGCCCTTCAGATAACAAGTTCTTGAGGCTGGAAATGGCATTTTTAAGGATTTTGTTCACATCTAGGACAGCAGGGCTGCATTCTTATTTGACTCATCTGAGTACTACTGAAAATAGAGAGATAATGGGCAGAGATAACTCAAAAATTATCTTAGACTCAACAAGTGATTTCTATTTGAACCCTGCATATTTCTTGGTGTATCTGTAAAGAATGAAAAAGGAGATTGGCTCCAAAAATAGAAAAATGTGTCCAGGAGCAACTTAGGATTTGGAGAAACATCCAGAATGAGCATCAGGCTATGCTAGAGCACATGTCTGACTAGGCTTCAGCACCAATGCTTATCAGTTACTGGGGCTCCTGCACACACTCTCCGATTCCCCCATTTCAGGAGCAAATGCATGATCTGATCTGATCTAATACTCACCTTCAGGGCTGTGTGCAGTGGGCAATGACATATCTACTCTATGTCAGATTTTCCTGGAGATGATCCAAGCAGGCTTTACACAGGTAACTGCAATTGCAGCAGCTTAGGGTTCTGTACAATCTGTCTCCACAAATAAACACTTGTGCATCTACCTTTAGCAATGCTGCAAACTGCTGAGGCTACATTATTGTTAATGCCAATTTATGGCCCAATTTAACCTTGCAGGTGTCTGCATAAGTGAAGGTCCCTCTACATGTGCAGGGAAAGAAGTCAAGACTTAGACCCAACCTCCTATCCCCCTACAAAACTAGAGGATGGTCTTGTTTGTTCTGACTGAATATTATTAATTGTTCTAATATTCTCTAATGTGCCCCATGTAGATCTGGCCAGCCCAATACATCAGCAGTCTTGAAGAAAGATCTTACTTTACATTTTGCATTGGATCAATTTCTGGTTTGAAAATATTGATTTTCTGATCATCTAAAAGCGTATTACCGGGTGTTCTGTGGGTAGCAGAACTAACGAGGGGGCTTCCTATGGGGTTGTGTCCTTTTTTCCCTGCACCCTTAGACAACACCCTCACAAGGCAAGAAACAGGACATGCAGCTGCTAATATGCAACTGTATGTGTGACTGTCAGCTGCCTAATGGGCTGCCAAACAGAACATCTAACAGTTCAGTTGTCTGTCTTTATTTCTCAGTGAGGGCTTCTGCTTCTACAAAGCCACTAGTTTTCTTTAGATCAGTAGGAGTATACTTCATTCTAAGAATTGTTTTCTCCCCCTTGAAATTATTTGATGTCCAAAAGGGTTTATAACTATGGGAAGGCCTGTCAGCCAGAAAGTCTGATCACAAAAAAATACTTGTAAAAATAATAATAAAAAAGGAACCTATAATGTGTTCTTCCTTCTGAAAAACTCTTCTGGACAAAACCTGAAGAATTTATTAGTTCTTTCACTTAAGCAAAGGTATATACTGTAGGCTTTTTTATACTCTGCTTCCCTTGAGTGGAACAGCTGTGAGGCAAGGGAAAAGTTCTAAAAAAATTATTTGATAACCAAAACCTCGAATACTTACCATGTTTAAACAAAACATATTATTATACACATTTGTGATAGACAGTCTCTGTGTTAACCATGCCTGTGTTCCAGATGCTTGGTTGCTCCAGCATCAGTTATCTATTGCCTGCTTCTGGGTTGTAAACACTCCATGGAGTATGGGACTATCAACTATCATTTTCCACATACTAGCACACTGCATAGAGCTGTCAAGACTTGCTGGTCCTTAGATGTACTACTAGCTTTAAATATTACACAAAAAAAGAAAAACCAGTGATGATAAAGTAAATCTATCATTCTTTTAAGATGCACTCAGCTTAAGAACACTCACCTGCAATTCAGTCACAGCACACTACCCATCTTAGGCTTTTCAAGGTAGTCTTTCCTTCACATAAACACACAAAACCGAAGATTTTTTGGTAACTCCAGACATTCTGCCCCCTATTCGTTAGAGCAAAAACCCCAGCAACTTTACTGCACACTACTTTTGATAGCTTGGTTTTTGGAAGTAGCTGAGTGGTAATATACTATCTCACTTATAGCCATATGCCAAGGAAGTTCCCTATGAAGAACCACAGTCACAGCTTTTTCTGGGAATCAGACCATCACACATTTGAGACGTATACAGATCTATTCTCTTGGCTACTTATGTTCCTGCCCATCTGCTGGAGTGGCAAGGTGCCTGCTTGCAGACTGACGTGTCAGTTTCAATAAAGCAAAAATAACAATTAAAGAAAAAAAAAGCTTCCAGCTGACGTAATACTTCCAGTACTCATACTTCCACAAGGAATTCCTCCTCAGTCACAGCAATACCATATGCTTCTTTCACACAACACCTAGTGACACTTGTGCCAAACTTCAGTGGTAGGAGAAAAGAAGACCGTGAGTTCACAACCGCCAGGATGACAGACTGTACATAGCAGTGGAAACCTGAGAAGTACACTAAGGCAACATGCGGTGTCCAAACATGTCACAAAGAAGTACAACTAGTATCTGTTTCTCATAAAAGCATTCATCTCTAAAGTGTATCAATTGTAAGGGATATATTCCAATTTGTCTCCTCTAACTCCATATTAAAAAGATAACGTAAAATAATTTTTTTATCTTGTGTCTCTTAGGCAGGTGCTTTGGGCATTCCATATTTATTATTCTCCTGGAACCTTCATATCAGTACGTCCACATAAAAATTAAGTAATTTCTGACCAGCCCAAATTTAGTATGGGATTTGAAAGGCAAGCTGAGTTAATTTGTGTTTGCGTACAATTGTGATAAAAACATTCAGCAAAAGGGATTTTGCCTTTGTGCAGGAACAGGGAAATCCATTGTTTTCAAAGGACTTACACAAGTCGTCATTCAGTAAGCAACTCCATGAAGAATGTACAAAAAGAGTATTCAGTGTATTCCTTTTAGATGAGTTAACTCTAAGGTTAATAGGAGGAAAAGTTGGTTAATGGTTGCTTATCCTATCCTCCCTGAATCCAGAGAGCAGACTTGCTGAGGAACAAAAGCCTCTCCTGTAGTCACTTCCTGGGACAGTGCAGAGTTTTTAAGTTTGAAGTAAATGTAATATTGGGCAAAATACTACCTCAAAATGCCATCTCTGGTTGCCAGTTCAGAGGCAAGCTTCTGGAGTAGCTGCATATATTCTAGATTTTAACTAGTTCAGATGGTTAGTACACCACCACTAGGGAATTACGTATCAAGTTTGGAAATCTGCATTTATTCCAAACATTTATATGACAAATTTGAACCTGGCTGGGTAACAACAGAGTCCTCCACTGAGAAGTCTGAGTGAAACAGCAAGTACACATTGGTAAACAAAGCCAGCAGTGGTGATAAACAGGCCAATGAACACAGTGAAACAGTGACATCTATGTTTGAAAACTGTTTTCATATGGATATCAGTGTGCTTTGAAAGCTTCATGCCCATATCAAGTCATATGTGCAGGTCTTAAGTGCATCCCAGTGCAGAAACAGGACTTGGCTAACCAGTGGTCAGATCCACAGAGGAATATAGGCTCCACTGCTGAGTGTACTACAGTGATACCACATATACCCTGGCTTTGAAGCCTATCCCTCTCTACTCCGCAAAGGAAGAGTTAAATATTTCAGAATGAGCACCAGGGAAAAAAAGCAGTATTTTGAGCAAGTACTACATATAATGATCAATAGAAAGGCTACAACAGAAGACTTTTGCTACCCTTTCCAGACTTTTGGCCTTGTATTTTCCGCAGCGAGAAAGCATATCTGCAAGGGGGCATGGGTATTTGAGGGATCTAGCCCCTCAGTTGGCTTAGCCTGGTATGGAATCAATGTGCATGCCTGTATTGCAGCTGAGTATGTCCTCAACGGTCCCTGAACACAAACATCTTCTATAGAATGGACACCTGTGACCAGTGGCTGTTCTAGTCTGAGTTAAATACAATAGCTCTTGAGGACAAGTGAAAACTCGTATCCCATTTTTCCTGGTGAATAAAGCTATGGAGGTTTTCATATACATGGGACAAGAATCGAAAACCTCTTTGTGTTGCAGTACAGATGAGTACCACAGTGTATAATTTATCATTTATAATTCATAGCTTATAATTGCTCTTAGTGAATGGGACAAATATTGTAGATTAATACTGACATTTTTCTTATTGCAGCCTGAAAGGATCTTCTAGTCTGCAATTTCCTAATTAAACAGGATGTGCAATCACAGAATGAAAGAAAAGCTCTGATTATCTTAGCCTATGTCAGGCCAACACATTTTTCCAGTGAAACTACAATGGTGAGAGTTAATGAGCAGCATTAGTGTAAAATAATGTTAATGCTGCTTCTTACCACCAGCAGATAACATTATTTTTCAACTATTGCATGGTCTCAGAACTGAATATTTCATTCTCTGAATCACACAGTGCTGCCATTTAAAAAGAAAAATCTCCTGGGATTTTACATCCTACTCAGAAAGAATATATTAAAATAGACTGAAACATCCAAAAGAGCAATGGTCATCAAAGAATATTATAGAGGTGCATGGCAAAAAAAGGAGAGGGAGAAAGAAGGAACAAAAATGCATGGACTAAACTGATTTCCAGTCCCGTGGGCCATTTGCAGCAAGCCAAAGCAATCTCTCCGGCCTGTAGTTTCCTTCCAGCTGCCCTCTTTCCTGAGGGCTCAGCGGAAACAGGTCACAAGATGCATGAATTGATATGGCAGCTGCAAACCGCACCTAGCTGCCTCCTTTTGAAGGATCCCTCAGGAATTGTCACTGATTTATTCCAGACTTCTAGGAAGCATCAGATCTACCATATAAGCAGAAGAGAACTGTGCTTTGTGCATAACTGCTTTTTCTGGTTGGGGGGACAGAAGTAGGGCTCATTGCTACCATTAAGAAAAAAAACACTGCTCACTGACTAGAAAAATTGTCCATCAGACAACATAGGTATGTGTCAAAATTTTCTGGATTTAAAAGGACACCACTTCCTTTCTTATTTGTCCAAATTAGTCAATTCCTAAGAACATCAGGATGAGGAACTTCTAGCAGGGATACGTGAGGACCAGAAATGGAAATGTCAGAACACTACAGAAAAGGCAAGATGCAAGACTTAAAGTGTCATTTGTTAACTTTTTTGAGGTGGCCATTTTTAAATACTTCTCTCACCAGAAACTTTGTGTTCCACACATCCCTATGCCTACATTTCCCCTGCTTTCCAGTGATCCAGACACACAGTGACTTACAGGATAAGTCATTTACATACCGTCGGCAGCTCTTGCAGTAATGATATGCCAGGACTCTTTACAGGGTGAGAAATGCTGTCAGCGCAGTGAGCACAGAGGGAATTGTGCAACCTCTTAAAGCTATGCAGAAGCAAAAGGCAGAACACTGATGCATCACTCTGCAATTCAACTATGGGCTCCATTCTGACAAAGCCAGAGAAGCCACAATTATGGAACACATTTGCCAAGAAAACCTACTGGTAATTTGAGTACCCAGATGCCCTCTCCTGATTAGCTGGACAAGAATCACGGAATCATGGAATTTCAGAGTTGGAAGGGACCTCTAGAGATCATCTAGTCCAACTCCCTTGCTAAAGCAGGATTGCCTAGAGCACATTACTCAGGACTGCATCCAGACGGGTCTTGAAAGTCTCCAGAGAAGGGGACTCCACAACCTCCCTGGGCAGCCTGTTCCAGTGCTCTGACACCCTCACCATAAAGAAGTTTTTCCTCATATTTGATCCGAACTTCCGATGTTCCAGCTTGTGCCCATTACCCCTCGTCCTGTTACTGGGAACCACTGAAAAGAGCCTGGCTCCATCCTCCTTAAACCCACCCTTTAGATACTTGTAAACATTAATAAGGTCTCCCCTCAGCCTTCTCTTCTCCAGGCTAAAGTCCCAGCTCTCTCAGCCTTTCCTCGTAAGAAGAATACAGAAGCCCCTTTCTGTGCAACAAACCTGGGATCTCTTCCACCTCTTTTCACTAGAAAGTGAAGAACAGGGAAGAAACAAGTACTTAGCCCTGCATCTGTCCAAGGGACTCTGCAAACAGAGCACACCCTGAATAAAAGTCAAGATATTCTAACCTTTCTCACTGTTGTCCTGCCCATTTCCACAGGGCAAGAAGAATAACCTTATTTCAAGAAAACAGAAAAAAGGAGTCAAGCAAAAGCTTGAAGCCATACTTCAAATGTTACCAGTGCCAAATGAACTGAACACTCTACTCCTGGCTAGCATGCAAAGTGACGTGGTAAGACTGAACTTCTGTGTGAAGAAGAAAACAACTTTCACAAATCACCCTGAAAAGCTACCAGGGCTACCACTACTCCACAGTGGTAATTTAGAGAAACAAGTAATTATTATGTGTACTCACTACCCACCTTGACTGAGGTTTTCAACAACAAATAAACAGTTCAAAGTCATAACAATGCTGGCAAGAATGAGTGGATGTATGTTTACATTAACAAATGTTTTGAAAATAAAAGCTATTTCAAGAATGTGTGAACATATCAGGAATTAGAGTTAACTTTTCCAAAACAAGTGAACTGTAAATACCATGTACAGAGCAAGAGAGTGCTGATATCCACACAAAACATTTTGCTCTGAAATGAATCAGTCCTCCTACACAAAAATTAACAATCTTTTGGCTTCACAAAGGCCGCATTCTCACAATCAGAAGCTGGGGCTGGTTCATCTACCAGCTCCACTGAGCAGCTAAGCAGTTCACACCAGGCTGCTGTGCAGAATTGTGGACACTCCACACCAGAGACTAACGCATCATTTTCCTGCACCAGTTTCAAGTTTCCTTCTTAACTCAGGAGTAAACAGACACATGCTGCTGTGGAGATCTCTGCACCAAGCAATTCCCAAACTGACTTTCTCTTGCCATTTCCATAAGTGTAAGAATTATTTATATCTACCTGTGGAAACACATCAGCCTCAAATTATATTTAAGGGAGCAGTCTGTGATCTGGCACCCAGGCTCACGTATTAGTAAATGAGTCCTCTTTCAGAATGCTCGGAGTGTCTGAAAATCTGGTTTACTAACTGGTTTGCCTGAGCCTGGGTTAGGTACTTCTTGTACTTGTTTCTATCAAACTTTCAGTCCTATAAGTACCACAAAAGAATGAGTCAATCGGGGGATTCACAGCACAGGGGGGAAAAGACACTTGCTCAGAATAACCTAGTCTATTGCCTTGTTCATAGTGAAAGAAGTCACAGAATAGGAAGGAAAAACCCTTCAGCTTAAGGAAACAAGCTCCAAATGCAATCCACCAGATGAAGACTTGTTACACAGAGTGGTTACAAAAATTTCTGAAAGAAAAAAGTATCACACATTTACCAGAATTCTTAAAGCACCAGTATTTTACTGGATTTTATAACTAAACGTGGTTAGTTATTCAGACTACCAATAAAAGCTGAGAGGAACTTCAAAAGAGCCTGCACAAGTCAGCTAAATAGGCAAATACAATGGCAAACAAATACAGTAACAACAAATAAAAAGTACACTGGAGAAAAGACAGCTAGGAGTCCTAAAATGTTTCCAATTAATATTATCAGCTCTGAAGGAAACTGACATGTCACTGTAGCCCAGGGAAGGCCTTTACTCAATGAACAGGGGCTGTTAGGAAAAGGAAGGGAAACAATGAAGTCCCTGAATGAATAGGAGATGAGACAATAATAAACATAACACAGTGTTTCTGTAGAAACTAGTAGTGTAGACTCAGCCAGAATTTTGTATGCCATTACTAGGCATTCCACCTCAAAACAGGTGGGATTATTTCCTAACAAGCTCAAAAAAACATAATAAGAATAATGAAAAAGAGAGCCTGAAACAGAGGAGTGATTCTCTTCTATGTAAAACTGGTAATAACACGTGAAATAAAGAAGGCACAAATCCTGGGAACTTGTTCATCCTGCTTCACAATAAAGAACATGGGACCGAATAAAAGGTGAGGAAACTGCAAAAACAAACTATTTTCTCATTCAAACTGCAAATATGCTGTGATCTGTGTTAACACAAAGACACACTGAGACAACAGCTTAGCAAGTCTTGGCCATTTCTTTGGCTCTCTAGAATATGTGGAATCTTGCTAATTGATATGAACACCCTTTGAAAAATATAGCAAGCTTCTTGCTTGTAGAGGTTAGTCAACCTCGAACAGTCTCACCACCTACTGATGACTTCACATTGACCTATCGCCAGCTTCATACCCTTCCCCTAATTCAACTGGTACTTACAAAAAACAAGGTACGCTGCTAGACAGATCACTGCTGCACTCAAATAATTGCTATGATCCTAGCAACTAACAGAAACTTGGCACGATTGTCCTGTCCCCGTTCCTCGGCATTCTTGGGATTACACTGACCTCTGGTGGATTGCAGGAAAAAAAAAAAAAACGCAGAGAAATTAAGTAGACAAAAAGCCAGGAAAATCACACACAACTTTGGTGGGAATTCAGCGAGGGCAAGCAGAAAGCCAGGTGTGAAAGTGCTCCAAATCACTCAAGACAACAGGGCAGGTGCAATATCACACTAATGACTCACTGCTCACAAATCAGTTTAGAGATATTTCAGCTTCTATCCACAATGCTCCCTTGAGATACTCTCTTTATCAGCTTGTGTTAGAATTTCCTATAAAATCACTAAAATATTGTGTACGCAGCAGCCCTTTATTCTATATGAGGAAAAGGAAGAAAAGAGCAGGTGGATCTACAAGCTTTCTATGCCACACACATTTCAAACGAAAGTGCATATGTTAAACTCTAACTTTTCTTCATTCTACTATATTTAACTATTTTTGTTTATTTTATTTTCTTCTGTTGCACATTTTAATTATGCCCAAAGCCAAATCACTTGGTTTTAGGAGTCCTGATAGTTTCAGTGACCTGTTTTGTGGCATGCTGTCACAAATACTGGCACTGACAAAACTCATGGAGCAGTTAATTGATACTGGGAATAGGAACAAGAGGCCACAAGCCAGGAAGGGCAGGAACTGGTTTTCTTGCTGAAGAAAGCACAACAGGGAATTATACCCTTACAGGGTAGTGTTGGAATTCACTCAGGAAAACGAAAGGACACACCCAGAGTAGAACAAAACAAGATGTTTATTACAGATTCAGATTTTGACTGCTTGTTAGTGTCCCAGGAAATCAATGACTACTGAAAGGCATGAAGATCTAGAACTGTTTCTACTCCACTGTCCTTGCAGAGTGAGACTGAATACTGAATTGGGTCAGATTATTAACTTCACTCTCCCTTGCATGTAGTGGTAAATTTATAAGAAACTAATGTAATTTGACATGACATTTCCATGAGGAAAAAAAAAAAAAAGCCCTCATCCGACGATGCCAGTTGCCAGTTGTTGTATTATACTTTAAAAATAGGAAATAAGAGTGAATGAAGAGATCACTGTTGCTTTTCAGTACTTTCTAGAACTGAAGTCAATGCCATCAAAAGCCTAAATAGGCTCTTTCAGTGCTAACTTGTCAGAAATATTCTCAAGTCTGACAAGATACTTCAGTGATAAGAAGAGGCCCTTTGTGCATGCTCAGGAAGTGCTCAACAACATCTAAACAGAAAGGGAAAACCTCAGTTTCAGTAGCTGGTAAGACTCACTTCAGTGCTGGGTTCTAAGCAGCTCAGTGGAGCTGGTAAAAACAACTTCTGTCCACACCTACTTAGAGACACAGGCACCACACCGTTGGAAGACTGCAGTGCCACTCACAAGCTGGCTTTATGGATTTAAAACAAAATTGTGGAGAAGTATACATCAGAGAGTGTATATACATCAGAGAGTATACATAGAGAGTCTAGTTGGAGATCAGTGACAAGTGGTGTTCCCCAGGGGTCAGTACTGGGCCCAGTCCTCTTCAATCTATTCATCAACGACTTGGATGAGGGGATAGAGTGCACCCTCAGCAAGTTTGCTGATGACACAAAGCTGGGGCGGGTGGCTGACACACCGGAAGGCTGTGCTGCCATTCACAGAGACCTGGACAGGCTGGAGAGTCAGGCGGAGAGAAACCTTATGAAATTCAATAAGGGCAAGTGTAGGGTGCTGCACCTGGGGAGGAATAACCCCATGCACCAGTACAGGTTGGGGGCTGACCTGATGGAGAGCAGCTCAGTGGAAAGAGACCTGGGAGTCCTGGTGGACAACAGGATGACCATGAGCCAGCAATATGCCCTTCTGCCCAAGAAGGCCAATGGCATCCTGGGGTGCATCAAGAAGAGTGTGGCCAGCAGGTCGAGGGAGGTCATCCTCCCCCTCTACTCTGCCCTGGTGAGGCCACACCTGGAGTACTGTGTCCAGTTCTGGGCTCCCCAGCTCAAGAAGGACAGGGAACTGCTGGAGAGGGTGCAGCATAGGGCTACCAAGATGATTAGGGGACTGGAACACCTCTCTTATGAGGAAAGACTGAAGGAATTGGGTCTGTTTAGTCTGGTAAAGAGACGGCTGAGGGGTGACCTTATTAATGCTTACAAATACTTAAAGGGTGGGTGTCAGGAGGATGGGGCCAGGCTCTTTTCAGTGGTGCCCAGCAACAGGACAAGAGGTAATGGGCACAAACTTGAGCGTAGGAAGTTCCACCTAAACACGAGGAGGAACTTCTTTACTTTGAGGGTGGCAGAGCACTGGAACAGGCTGCCCAGAAAGGTGGTGGAGTCTCCATCTCCGGAGACATTCAAAACCTGCCTGGACTCGTTCCTGTGCAACCTGCTCTAAGGTGACCCTGCTGTGGCAGGGGGGTTGGACTAGATGATCTCCAGAGGTCCCTTCCAACCCTATGATTCTATGATTCTATGAGTGTAGACATTACCACCGCTCCCTCCCATCCTCTCCCAAATGGAGGAGAAAGCCTCCATTTGGCCGAATGACAAGGAGTGCTCGTAACACCTAGCAGGTCTTCTGGCTAGCCAGATGATGATTTTTCACAAAACCTTCGAGAATTTAATATTTCTCTAGCTCTTTGACAAATTTGGCTGAAACCAGCTTAAAAAATACCACTAACTGACGAAGCAAAATCATCTCAGTGATTAAATCGTTCATCACATCTTTAGGAAACCAAACAGTAAATAATATCTCACTATTAACTTAAAAGCCAAAAAGGCTGAGCATCTCAAGTCTTTCACTAGGTAGGTAAGCTTTTCTGTCTTAATCACTGCAGGATCAAGTTCTCCCCTTGTGCCCTATGGCTGAGTTGACAGACTGAGATACCTCAGCCACTGCATGCAGCAGGTCAGTGGTTTAGCTCAGATTCCCCATAAGAGGCCATGAAACCTGCAAGAGGCCTTTGTATCAGAGCAGCTAATTCACCTCTGCTAACCATACAACACGTACGGTAATCTGTGGCAGAACAACAAGGCAGACTGCTGGGACAGCAATGTCTTAACCTGCCAAAGCATGATTCAGCAGCACCTTCTGTTTAAGCCCCTAGATACTTTAAAATGGCAGCAAGGTATCTGTTTCCACCTCAAGAGGACATTTTAATCCACTAGATAGCTAAGAATTACTGTTCATTATGCCCTCAATTTAGCATGTCCTGGTTTCATCAGGACAGTTATAACAAATAAAATGTTCATGGATTCAGAAATTAGCAATTCAGATTCACTGTGATCATCTAGAATAGAGGCCACAGAAGTGCCTGACATGAAGTCATTCCTTTTTGAATTATATTGCCACTTTCAGAAAAATCCTATCCCTGACTGGACTAAATCAACCAGATTTAAAAAAAAAGAAAAAAAAAAAAAATCAGCAATGCAGAATCACTTCCTGTCCTTTGTAAATTGTTCCACTGATTACTTTTACTGTCTTGCAAATTGTTCAATAAGAAGAACCACAGAATTTGTGATCAACGTCTCTAACCTATGTCTAGCATATCAAAATCACTTTGGTCACTGTTTTCTTATGGTATCTGATTGTTTCAGCAAGTTTGTGGATGACATCAAGCTGATAAGCTTGAGGGAAGGGATGCCATTCAGAAGGACCTTGACAGGCTTGAGCGGTGGGCCCATGAGAACCTCATGAAGTTCAACAAGGCCAAGTGCAGGGTCCTGCACCTGGGTCCACGCAACCCCCGGTATCAATACAGACTGGGGGATGAAGGAATTGAGAGCAAGTCCCAAGAAGGACTTGGAGGTACTGGTAGATGAAAAGCTGGACATGAGATGACAAAGTGTGCTCACAGCCCAGAAAGCCGATTGTATCCTGGGCTGCATCAAAAGAAGGGTGGCTAGCAGGTCGAGGAAGGTGATTCTGCCCCTCTGCTCCGCTCTTGTGAGATCCCAGCACAGGAAAGACATGGACCTGTTACAGCAGCTCCAGGGAAGGGCCATGAAAATGATCAGAGGGCTGGAACACCTCTCCTCTGAAGAAAGGCTGAGGGAGTTGGGGTTGCTCAGCCTGGAGAAGGCTCCAGGGAGACCGTATTGTGACTTTTCAGTACTTAAAGGGAGCTTTTAAGAAAGTCGTAGAGGGGCTTTTTACCAGGGCCCATAGTAACATGACAAGGAATAATCGTTTTAAAATAAAAGAGGGGAGATTTAGACAGACTGGATGTAAGGAAGAAATTCTTTACAGTGACAGTGGTAAGACCCTGGAACAGGTTGCCCAGAGAAGCTGTGGATGCCCTACCCCTGGAAGTGTTCAAGGTTAGACTGGATGGGGCTTTCAGCAACCTCATCTAGTGAAAGATGTCCCTGCCCGTAGCAGGGGGTTTGGACTAAATGGACCCTTCCAGCCCAAACCATTCTGTGATTCTGTGATTCAGTAACAACTTCTGGGGACACCTGAAATGACCAAGTTTTTCATATAATCATTTAGTGTTTTATGGATAGAATGTTTTCTCATGTAGCTATTTGAGCTCTCCTGTATCCCCAGGAACAAATAACAAAAGCCACAAGCATGAAAGGGTTTTTTTTCACTACACTGTTGACTTACGTAATCAAAATCTGGACTAGTTCCATTTGGCTTCTTAAACTTCTGTCCAGGCAGCTGTCCCTGAGCTGCAAATCAACACTTGACCGTATCAGCAACACAGAGTAACAGATCTCCACTGATTTACCAGCCTGACTGTCAGCAACAATCTGATCAGTGTCCCTTGCAAGACCAACTGCTTCTGTATTTTAAGTATGACTTTACACAAAGTGCTGACCTTTATGCATGCATAAGTTAGACTTGAGGCAATGCCTGAGACAATCTTCTGTATGTGGAATACAGAATTTTGGATGACAAGCCAAAGCTACTGAAGGTGAATCTGCTTAAAATTAATGTAAACAATATTGGTTAGTTTTGCTATAAACAGAGCACTAATATACCCTGTTTCAGAGATATGCCTAAGCATAATGACACTAAAATTAATTTCTATACAGCAAACTGGGCCTAAAATACCAAAGGAAGAAAGCTGCAGTCCTGCAAGTCTGTGCACTTCTCCAGAAGCTGTAAGTGGTGACATTTGCTTGCACATCGGCTTTTTCTTATTTTTTTCCCCACTACCAGGGCTGCAATGAATCACGCCACTTGGTCATGCAGCAGCCCTTTTATGACCTCCTATAATTTAGCTAAGATGTCACACATCAGGCTGTCCTGCACAAGGGACTTTGCAACTTTGCCTTCTGTACACTGGATGTAACCACTCTCTCTGCTGTTACCAGGTAAGGAAGTACAGGAAGCAGCAAGCAGGCCACAGTAGCTGTAAGAAGCACAGTGAGAAAGGCAGATAAGTGAGCTGTACAGGTCTCAGGTTTCTTACAGCTGGTACTAGCCTCATTCTACTTTTTCTCCAAATACAGTCCCAGTTTATCCTCCTGGTGTATGTAACGGCTCTATTCCCCCTTCTCAGCATCTTTCAAACATGGTATGTACAGCCTCTGCTTACAGTGTCAGCAGATCCGGAAACTGTGCACTCACAAGCAAGTCTCTGCCAGCATTCAACTGCTAAATGTCCAGGGCTATTGCACACCTTGCCTACCTCAACTGAGGCTGGTTACTTTGCACATGCTTCTCAAGCTGGGGAAGAAACAGCAGGGCGCTACCAACGTGATCACAAATGAGCAACACAGAAGATTATGTTATTTATGTGCAGTCGCCTCACTGTGAATCTCACCACCTTCCGCATGACAGCTACTGCAAAAATCCAGAGCTGGCAAGCTGAGAAAGAAAACCGAATGCGGCCTGTGAGCGTGAGGATCACCGCCCACCATGTGAGTCCTCCCGAGAGTGCTGACGCGGGGAAGCTTAACGGAGTGACAGCTTCAGGCACAAGAGATGCTCTCTGTGGCAGAATAATGGTGCCATTAGGGGCCCAGCTCGGAAAAGCCATACCGCTGAAGGCCCCTACGGCGCGCCCAGCTCGCTGGCGTAAATACGCCGCACGCACGGCAGCTCCCTCGCCACAGGAAAACAGCTAATTTCCCCCCCGGCAGCCACTTCAGCACCAAAGCCCGCCCGCGCCCGCTCCCGGGTAGCGAGCACCCACCGCCGGCGCCGGAGGCACCACCGCTCTCACGGCCCGGCCGGCGCGGCCTAGAAGGACGCCGCCCTCACCGGGCCCCGCCTGCCCTCAGAGCCCGCCCTGCGGCGGTGCGCATGCGCAACGCACGGGGATGGAGGCGGGGGTGGGGGCATTCGCCCGGGAGCCTCCATCGCCCTGTTCACGCAGGGGGACAGGGGCGGTGCTGCCCAGGACCTCTCCGCCCTGCACCACGGCGGGTTCTCCTGCTGGGGACTCCGCCTGCTGAACTGTCGCATCTGTGGAACACCCGGTACGCGGCTTCTGCGCTGCGGGAGGAGGTGGCTCACGGCGTGTGTGTCCTTCTCCACCCCTACCCCCCCTTGCGGGAGCGTTGGTTCGCCCCTCTCGAGGCACGCTGGGAGCAGCAGGGGCTGCTGGTCTCTCTCTCGGCACGCGCTGCGGCGGGTGGGTGGCGGTTGGGCCGCGGGGTGGCAAACGCTTGTGGTGAGCGCCGTGGAGGGCCGGTACCGAGGTGCCTTAACGGGCCCGAGCCTGAGCGGCCGGCCGGGCCGGGGTGCTCGCCGAAGAGGTAGGCCTGGCCGCAGCGGGCAGGGGTACCGGGCGGGCTGAGCCGGTGACGCGAAGGGGTTTCGGGCCTTGAAACGTTCTCCCCGAGAGCCTGGTGCTGCCCTCCCCGCCGCGGGAGGTCCGGCGGGCACGGGGACTGGGAGGGATTCGCCGGCGATGGAGTGCCGCTTCGCGAGGGGAACAGATGTGCCGCTCTAGCACAAGGGCGACTTTTCTTTCCCCCGTCGTTATCTTATTTCCATGAAACAAAGCACTGAGTGAATTAATGGCCTGTATCAGGAATGGTGTGGTGAGCGGGAGTAGGGAAGTGATCATCCCCCTGTACTTGGCGCTGGTGAGGCCCCATCTCGAGTCCTGTGTTCAGTTTTGGGCCCCTCACTACAAGAAGATCTTAAATTCCTGGAGCGAGTCCAGAGAAGGGCAGTGAAGCTGATGAAGGGGCTAGAGAACAAGTCTCTAGAGCGGCTGGGGGAACTGGGGGTTGTTTAGTCTGGAGAAAAGAAGGCTGAGGGGAGACCTTACTACTCTTTACAACTACCTGAAAGAAGGCTGTAGTGAGATGGGTGTTGGTCTCTTCTCCCAAATAATAAGCAACAGGACATGAGGAAATGGCCTAACATTACGCCAGGGGAGGTTTAGATTGGATATTAGGAAAAAAATTTCACCGAAAGGGTTATCAAACATTGGAACAGGTTGCCCAGGGAAGTGGTGGAATTGCCATCCCTGGAGGTATTTAAAAGATGTATAGATGTGGTGCTTAGGGATATGGTTTAATGGTGGTTTTGGTAGTGTTAGGTTGGTGGTTGGATTCAGTGATCTTAAAGATCTTCTCCAACTTAGATGATTCTGTGATCGGTGGCTCTTTGTCCCCTCTAGTTTCTAGTTTTGAAGGTCTATATGTAGGCTTCTCACTGCTCCTTGGGAGAACTCTCCAAAAGCTTACCTTTTGGAAGAGCGAGTTTTCTAGTTTATTTGGTTGGTTTATGTTGAACTCTGTTGGGCAGGCTTTTGCCATGTGGCCAACATATCTTACATGCACCATACCACCCATTTCAGAGGAATAATTTTCCAGTAATGTGGGAAAGTGGAGTGCAGCTGTTGTACACAGACATCTTTGCCAGGCTTTCTGAGATGTTGATGGGTTTCTGCATAATTCCTGTTTCCTGTAGCAGGCCACTGGAACTCTTGTAATTGAGTAGCCCTTAATCTTAACGTGTGCTGATAGGGATGATTTGGGCTTTTTTTTTTTTTTCAGGGGGGAAGGAGGAGGACACGTAGAGTCTAATTTCTGTTATTTGGCATCGGGCAATTATTTAAAGTTTTTCTTGTTAGGCTCCTTGTACTGTTTGTGTATCTTGGTCACTCTTCTGAGTGAAAGTATGATCTCCCTTTTCTTTCAGATGAAAGCAATGGAAGTCTGTTGATGGCCTGAGCAAGCACCAGCATGACCACAAGATGTCCTAAGAGCATGGTGTGCTTGGCTTTTTTTATGAAATGCTTATTCTGTATAAAACATTATTTACATGTGAATTTTTTAAGTATTTGCCTACTGATGAGTTGATCTTTTTCATATGCCATTAATTTAATTTTTCAGAGATGATCAGTTCTAATACTTACATTTTTGCCTTTGTGTTGCCCATTCATTCCTGTCCAGAATGAATGTGGTGTCAAAAAAGGCAAACAGGAATTCTTGCTTAAACTGTTTAAGGAGCTGGTTATTTACCTTTCTCCTCCCTGTTTTTGCAAGGACAAAAAAAAAAACCTGTAAGAATTGTATGGTTGAGCAGTTACATAGTAGATTTTATGCTTCAGTCTTTTTAAATGAAGAGTCTGACAGTTATTAAAAGAGGAAAAACTAAAATGATAATGGCCACTTTCAGCATTGTTTAGCCATCCTATCATGATAACTTCTTACTTCTGTGCTGCAAGTAATTAGTACATAACATTTCAGACTCCTGCAGTGGCCTCTATTTTTTCTATTGCAAAAAGATATCTACAGCTTCGGAATACTCAGCTACAGAAACGATGAAAATCTTCTTTAATGGGGGAAAAAATGTGGTTTTCCTTTCTGCATTTGCCTTTTTGTTATTTATGTCTGGTGTCAGACAGGCATAAAAAGAATTCCTCTGTAGGACTATTCGATATTGGATAATATGTATTATACTCTCTTGCTATACATAGAACAGTCTTTCCTTGGTGTACTTTTGAAAGCGTGAAGTATACTTTAAGACTGCTAGCAGCAGTGGCTCTTAGGGGATTGCCGGGTTTGTTCCAACTGGAATGCTTAATGCTATAAATGCTTCTTACAGAGTTGTAGTGTGTTTTGCTGGAAGTTCAGAAGCTCACAGACATAGCCCTCTGTGGTGAAAGCCTCTTGAGTGTGCAAAGGCCATGTAGGAAAAAGTTATGCAAAATGCTGATTGCCCAGCTGTCCTCCAGCTTCCTTGATGAGGTGAGTTACTGTAATTTCTTGTGCATCTGTGTCCTTCAGCCTTTTCTGATAATGAAGCAGACATTCTGTTGAAAAAGAAGTTCAACAGAATGACTTTAGAGCAGAAACTTGAAACATTGAGAGTGAGATCTGCCTTATGACTTTGTTCTCATCAACAAAAGTAAGGTGGAAACCCTAAAGTAAAAAGTTTGGTGTAAGCGGCTTACTAAAAGCAGTGGGTGGCTGCCAGTGAGTCCAAGAGGAGTCTGTGCTTTTCTGTTTCGTTTTTGTGGTGATACTGAGGAGCAATTCAGAATACAAGGGCTGAAAATGTTCAAAGACTGGTGAAACATGAAAGCTCAGAATCTTACCCACAAAGTGCTATTTCACTGTAGAGTCTTGGAAAAGCCAACACTATTGGAAAGTTCAGTAGTGGACAGCATGAAATTCAATGTTACAAACAAGGCATTAATAAAAATCACTTGACTAGGAAAGGTTTCTTCAGTGCTGAAACTGTGGTTTGTGTAACCTAGATACCCAAGGGTACGTATTAATGACAAGTAATCCCAGTCTTTGAGGCCAGGAACTTCTTGGTCAATATTGTAAATGTGATGTAAGAACGGTCCAGTACTGAGAAATCATTACAATAACCCCCTGCATTTCAGGGGATGTAAACGATTAGACAGCCTACTCTAATTTTGTAGAGACTAAATCAAAGGTGAAATTCAGAGTGCAAACTTAAGTTTCAAGTCAAATCGAAGAAATGACTGATTGTCTTGTAAATTAGAAAGAGTCACAATTTTACGTCACGTGCTAGAGAGTGGTGTTCCTGTTGAATATTTTGTGCAGTGCTCAGTGAAAGAAAAAATTGCTGAAGGTTTTTTTAGCAGCAGCAGCTGACTGTAAACAGACTAGTTGCGCAAACTTAGGAAAGTACAGCAGTGATGAAGGGTAGATTGAATGGAGTAGAAAAACAATAAAAGATGTCCAGCTCAGGCATCTTGAGCATAGTGAAGAGGAGAGTGCTGAGACACAGTATGAAGCAGGGGAAGAACTATAAATACTGTAAATATTGTTCAAGAATACTTGGAAGAGATAAAAGTTAGGAAGAAGTTTCTGAAAGAATTGGGGTTGCCTTTGGCACCCATTAATGAGCCTTTTGGATTATTGAGGCTTTTGAATGATCAACAATTTTGTTGCGCTTTTTTTTATTCTTTCACTGTGCTAGATATTGATAATACTGTACAAACTACTAGAGCAGAGAAATACAGATTGTATAATTGTGTGGTGTTTGCAGTAGCAGCTTTCAAAATGTGATTGCAGCTTTGGGAAGGCAGACTGATTATTTGTCAGCTGCTTACAAAAACAACATGACAAGCTCTTAAGCCAAGTTGTGCAAACTGAGCTGAGTCAAGTTCTGAAGGAAGTTTGTGATCCAATAGTTGTCCATGCTGAAGACAGATATTCAGAAAGTGATTTCCCAGTAGTTACCAGACTGGTTGATCTTGAGTTATTTAAGGAATGTATGCTGTTTCTTGGTGAGAAATCGCTCAAATAACTTTTGGGGAAAAATTAAACTGACGGTTCAGTATTTTGCATGAACATGCACATGTTTATACAAAAGTGAAATTGAGTGATAAAAGATCCAATACATCACTGTTGGTTTCCTTGTGGGAAAGAATGGAACAGAAATCTTCAGTGAAGTGATGAAATTCCTTCCGAGTTTGCAACAATGCCCTTGAAAATACCAGAATCACAAAGTTTCATGCATTGAAATGTGAAAATCTACTTGAGTAATATGAAAAACACAGACACACTTAATGCTTTACCAGTGCTGTCAATACAAAATGAAGTAGTGAAATCCATCCCAGACCTTTCACACCACTGGTGAAAGCACTGGGAAAGCACTGGGGTTTTTTGCAAGGCTGAAGAATTAAGATTCGGACTCTTTTTGTATGAACCTCTCAGACACTGGGAAGATAAATGTATGTGTAATCCGCTGTGAGTAATGTATCTAATAATAGGGCTGCTACTTGTTTTTTCAACATAAAATCACTAAATCTCATCTTTCTATTACTGGCTTACTGTTGTTTTAAACTATCATACAATGCCCATTATGTATAATTATAATGCATATAATATGTGTGCAGAAGTTACTACTACAAAACTTTCTATTGATTCCTACTAGCTAGAAAGTCTTAGTACGGCCACCAACTTGTAGTTAGGATCTGAAATCTTGCTTAGATGGGCAAAGATCTCTTGCATGTAGGTTCTTTAAAAATCAAATTTGCAGATTTTAGCTTTTGACTGTTTTCCAGAGGGATGAGGGGAAGCTGATCCATGTGACTTTGGACTAGTCTCAGGGATCTAGAGGATGTTACTGAAAACAGCTGCATGCTGCATGTGTCCAATCTCACATTGTGTTTACTTTTTTCCCCTAGGAAGAATTGTTAGAACCAGCCTGAGACCAGTGGCAGTTTATGCAAGACTACTCCATAAGAAACAAAAACCTGTTAAAAGGATGGAATGTTAAGAGTGCATGTAGTAACACGAGGTGCTTTTAACGGTATTGGGGCAGTGTCTGGTAATATTTATGTAGCCAAAAAAATAAAGATTTATGTTTCTGTTCTCAGAATTTCTATCCTTCCCAAGCTACAATAGCCATTGCTTCTGTTTGACAGTTCTGACTTCCTCAACGACGTGGTTGGCATACCAGTTCACCCCTTTGGATGAAATAAAACCAAGGAGCTATTAAGCAGATGGGAAATGATCGCTGAAACCATGGTCTTCTGTAGTACTTGAGAGATTGGGTTAGTTGAGATTTGTAGTGTGGTGAGGAAAAGTAGAAATTAAAATTCAGCAAACCTGGGTTTAAAAATAGCGGGAAAGGTATTTCTCCAACATGGAAAACTGCAAGCTTGGTTTTTTATTACCTTGGATCAGCTGCCTAATATGGTACTTCAACTAAACTTGAAGTAGAGTGAAATACTCTAGGTATAACAATTAGAATTCCTGCTTATTTTTTCAGGACGGCTTCTCATAAATTTTATCAGAAGAGCAAATGTTGAAATTACGTATCTTGCAACATCTGATTTTTTCAGTAGTGAATGTAAGCAAATCATGAATGCAAAGTCTAAGCATAAAGTTAGTTTTTAGTTTGTCAAGAGGAAAGGAGGTTTAGACAAGAGTAATTAATTTTTAGTGATCCAATGTATAATTATTGGATGCACTTGAAAGCTTAGGGTTTCTTTTAGGGATTACATTCCCTGAAGATACCATCTGTTCAGGAGTTTTGCTCATGGGTCTTTGTTCTTAAAGTGCAAGACTGGCAGGAATAGATTTCAAGACTTTTTTTTTTTTTTAAACTCTTGAGAGCAACATCTAATGCCAAGTTTTAATGATGGCTCTCTAAAATGTTAATTCTCTTTCAACAAGAAAAACTAGAATCTTAAGCTTCAGTGTCTAATACTTGTTTTCATAGTGTGGTGGAACAAAGAAAAAGTGAGGTAGAGGGAGGAATATTAAGACACCGATTACTAAATTAGTAATGCTGGTAAATACTGAGTATGGTGTTAAGCATTTGGACTGCCTTTTAGTTTTTGAGTAGCTAACTGGACTGTAGCTTTAGAAAAAACCTCAAGACTCCTTTATTTTTTTTTACTTTCCTCTGTTTTACATGAACACAATGTCTGACAGACTGTTGAAGCTGATAGTATTTAAAAGTAGAAAGGAGGATAGATTCCGAGGTGGTCTAGGGGAGCAAAAGAACAAAGATCTGTGCACTAGGTTAGTGTTGCACCAACCCTGCTTTCTCTTACTCGCCTCCAGTGCTCCCTGGAAGAGGGGTCTCAGGATTTAAAGCTGCAAATCAGAACCCTTTAGAGGTGTGCACAGAAAGAAGGGTGGTGTGTTCTGAATTCCTATTCAACTATTCATCACACTGCATCTGAGTTGACTAAGGCTAGCTCTATTAAACAGTGTATCAGTGAGGGAATTATTGAATATAAATCTGTTACTTTTGCCCAGCAAAGGGGCTTAGTTGTAAATTTAACAGTATTTTATGAAGAATGTCAAGTACATTCTGGTATCTTCAGTGAGGAAATAACTGCATAGTCCTAGCTATTTTTGAGATCTTAACATTACTGTGAGTGAGGTGTATCTTTAAATTGTGACCAGCTGGAGACCAGTGGTGGTCTTAACTCGGTATTGAGTTTGGATGAGATGGAGTTAATTTTCCCCATAGCAGTTGTCATAGTGCTGTGTATTGGTGGCTAGAAAAGTGTTGATAACACACCATTGTTCTGGCTACTGCATCAAGGCTGTCTCTCCAACGTTCACCTCTTACCAGGAGGCTGGGGGTGGGCAAGATCTTGAGAGGGGACGTAGCCAGAACAGCTGACCCAAACTGCCCAACGGGATATTCCATATCATATGATGTCTGCTCAGCCATAAAAGGTAAGAGAAAGGAGGGAAGACGGCGGGCATTTGCTATTACGATGTTTGTCTGCCGGAGCAACTACTATGCATACTGAAGCCCTACTTCCCAAGAAGTGGCTGGACATTGTCCCTGCTGATGGGAAGCAGAGAATGAATCTTTTGTTTTCCTTTGCTTCCACACTTGGCCTTTGCTTTTGCTTTATTAAACTGCCTTTATCTTGACCCATGAGGTTTTTTTCCATCTTACTCTTTTCTCTGTCCTGCCCCCCGCCCATCCTGCTAAGGAGAGGAGGGATAGAGCAGCTTAGTGGGCACCTGGTGTCCAGCCAAAGTCAGTCAACTCACCACAACTCATATCAAGGAGATAAATACAGGAAAGGAATTGAAACAGGCACATGAAGGAAAGAGTGTCTGCCACACTGGCTCTGCATCTGTATGTTTGGTTTGACAGATCATGTAGTCTGCTGTTGCTTTCTGGTGATTTTTCGGCAAGAAAGGAAACCAGTATGGATATGCACTGGAGTATAAAGCTTACGCTGACAACTTTCTGCTACCAGGAAAAATACCTAATCTGGAGAAGCTGTATCCTCAAGTGGTTTTTAATTGGTACTACACCTGTTTTTACCAGATGGTGTTGTCAAATGAATGTTTCTGAAGGCTTTGCTCCTTTGTGTTATGTAAATAAGACACACAGGCAACCATGGAATGCCCTAAAAATTCAAGTTTTACTTGACTTTTAAATAACCTGGACACAAGTATTGACATAGCCATCTATCAAACTCAATTTAAAATAAAGCACACAGTTGCTTCATGAATACTTAATGTACATAGAACATACACATCACATTGATACGTTTATGTGGTTTTCAAACATCTCTCTACCTTTGAATTAAACAGGCTTTCCCGAAAGAAAATGTGCTGCCCATTCAGTTCAATATTCACCTGTGTCAAGATGACTGATTTGGCAACTTAAATAGTAGTGATTTTTTTTTTTTCCCCTCGAGCTCAATTAGAATAATGAGTTAGAAGGTTAGGGATATTGGTAAGGAGTGCAGTGTAGAAAACAGTAGATCAAGGCTAGCTCCTAATGAAAGAAACCAGCTAACAAGCAAGAGGACCAATATGGGATATAAAAAAAGCTTTTGTGGTGTGGTGAGCAAGCCCTCTTTATTGTATAAAATACATGTTTTGCAAAGAGGTATATCTACATTGTAGGTGTTGCTAATTAGTAAGTGAGAGAGTTCCATAACTTATCTATTCCTAGCACTTACAGAAGTCTCCGAAGAGGTAAATGCAGAGGCACAAAGTTGAAATTGTTGGCCTGAGATCAGTTCAGCAGACTAGAAGTGGAATTAGGATGAGAATGTCTCAAATACCACTCCTTTGTCCAGTGAGGACAGGTCTGTATGGCATCCAATCCCAGGGTAAACTTTGCCTGTCACAGTTATACATCTGTCTTTCGCCTGACTTATCAGGAGGTACAAGTATTTGAGGCTGATATCCACGCTCCAGGCCTGAAAACGTAACTGCCTCTAGGCAGTGTAAGCCCTAAACAAGCAGGGGAATGGTAGCAACAGTGGAACGGGCAAGGTGTAGCTCAGAGATCTAAGAGACCAGCCGCTTACAGATGTTACGGGGCTGGTTTAGGGCTACGGAGCATAGCTGCCACACTGTAAGTGCTTTCAATGATTGATCACGTGTAGGTATCTCTCACACAAAAGTAACAAGATCACAAGAAAAGGTGCCTTTCCTCAGATGACTGAGGGAAAGAAGCTTGATGGGAAAAGAGGCTCACATGCATGGAAGAAGTTTCTTTCTTTGTATTATTAGTTGACAGTAACATCCTTGTCCAAGTTTTGCCTTGTTATGGCACTGACACTGAACACATAATACAGGCGTTAAGCTTAGTCTTTCTTCTGTAGATACAAAACTATTGTAGTGCCTCAGACTGAGCATTTGACTTGCTAAAACCTGCTTCCTACATAGTCTCTTTGGAGAGAAGACCACTAACTCAAATCTAGGACTCCGTAAATTTCTCATTTAAAAGCAAAAAGTTGGCTTGCTTACTAAACAGTGCTCCTGTGACTTGAGAATTGAAACCTATCACTATTAGTCTACATAGAAGCCTGTTTTCTGATGTAGTGGGATAAGTAGAATGCCACACACTTGGCTGATGGTATCGAGCAGTAATAGACAAAAGCCCACAGGCAGATGACAACATACATACAGAAAAACATGAGGTTGGATATAAACCTTGCAAGTAATTTTCTTCTTGATCAATATTTCAGGATTGGCAAGATACTGACACTATGTACAGATAATTCTCAAATAATAACACAAATCCTCCTAAAGTAGTAGATATGTTCTACTTGCCTGTGCCTGAGTAAGGAATGCAGAATAATGGTAATGGTATAGAAAGCAACAAACTACAAGCGAGTGCATAATGCTCCAGCTTGGAACACCTTGAAGAAATAAGAAGTGGCTTTCACTGCAGACACTGTAACCAGTTCTTGTGTGGTTTGTTGTATTTCAGTAGTCTTCCAAAAGATTGTGATGCTCTAGATTAATCTTTGCCACAATAACTGCGGGAGGGAGGGAGGTGTGTGGGGGGGGTCTTGTGTGGTGTTTTTTTTTCTTTTTGGTTTGGTTTTTTTGACTGGTGCTTGTGAGAATACTACACAGGGTCATAAATAGATCTTAAAGTATCACTTTAAATTGGAGCAATGACAATGAAACTATTTAACAGACTTACAAAACAGTTTGAGCAAATACTTTAAGCCAAGCCCAACAATGTCCTAGAATGAAATCTATAGTAAAATCAGAAAATGCTGAAGAACCTCCATGAAAACAGAATTCTTACCACAGAGAGGCTCTAGGCTTTTTCCTTCCCATAAACTTGTTCACTGAGACTGAAGAAGCAGAACTACCCCAAATAAGTGATCAAAGAAAAATATTTATGAAGTGAATCTGCCTTCCCTGGCACAATACAGGATCTCGCAACTGCAGACCAATTCCTATGATAGGAAAATACAAACTGTATGGCTATCGCCCTGGCTGGTAGCATCCACCTGACAACCTCAGATCATGAAACAATAAAGAATCAAAAAATGAGGCGGAAAATAAAACACATCATACAAGGTTTCACTTCTCAGTTTTGTTAGTTCAAATGTGTATCAGTAATCCCTCCCTCTTGTAAAGCATAACTTAGATGCCTTATGCTCACTCCAGTTCTCAAACAGTATTGCTTTCCTGACAGGGCTGCAGTCCCCTGGTATAGTGTTGCCAGGCGTAGAATCATAGAACAGTTTGGGTTGGAAGGGAGCTCTAAAGGTCATCTAGTCCAACCCCCAAGAAGACGCAGGCTCACTGCAAATCACTGAGGCAGTGGGGATCGAGTTTAAGGAGGACAGATATAAAAAGGCACATGAGCTACTACAGCCGTTTCCAATGCTGTTTGACAAATTCAATATTTAGTTTGGGGATTACGCTTAGCAAAAGTTACTTTCACAACACCAAGATTTTGCTAAGCTTCTTAATAAGTTAGCAATGCTAGAAGGCTCATCTGTGCACTGACTGTGGATAAATGGGAGGCAGATCAATGACTTTCAGCTATTTGTACAAAGTGATAGAACAGAAGAGACAGGCATCACTTCAGATACGTACTAGAAGATAACCCGATGAATGTGCAGCATCATTAAAACTTACTATTCCTACCGTGAAAATAGAAAAAAATTGCAATTATCATACCTGAAATACTGCCTTTGTCATTTTATCGTAGGAGAAATGGCTCAGAGAAAAGTATCAGAAGGTACTAGCATTGATTATCTCATATGAAAAGAGATTAAGGCAGACTTTACTAATCTAGTTTAAAAAAAAAAAAAAAGGCTATTTGCTAGCTGTCTTAAATCCTACTCTACAAGTTTCATTTAACCAGTACTTAAGTGCCTTGCTAAGCAGTCTAAATATGGTGGGTCAGTACACATTCTCCAGTTTTTTTTCCAGTGTGGTTTACTATAAGGTGATAGATGTATTTCTGTGGTATGGCATGTTCAATTAAATAGTCCCTCTACATAAAACGGCATTCAAAATTGAGAGAACACTTAAAACTGCCAAGGGAAAGTAAGTCTGTATCACCTCTGGAACTCTCTGCTACAGGGTGTTACCAAGTCTATTATTTTTGAGCTAAAATGGGTTGAGTCAACATTTGTATTAACAACACGAGCATCTGTTGTTGTGCGAGGCTAAAATAATCCTTGTAAGAGCTATCAGTCCTTATGTCTCAGGACATAAGTCGATCCCCATATAAAATTGTGAAGATAATTCTCCCCATATCACACTGTATTGCACAATTGGCCAAAAATATGACTATTTTGCTTCTCTTGAAGCATCTGGTCCTGATCATGTCAGTTAACAGTCATTTTTTGGAAAAAGGCTATTCAGTTACTGAGCAGACCATAAAGCCTGTTTTCTTGCAGCAATTTTTTCTTTGTTTGTTCATTTTTTGGAAATGTAACTGCTGATCGTTCAGGTCTACTAAGACTTTTCTTTTTGGTTGTCTAATCAGGCAGCTTCTCCTCAATCAGTCACACCACTAGAACGGTGGTTCTAGTGCATTGCTTGGCCTTCCCAACAAGGAGGCTGCGCTTCTGCGTGTCCTGAAGAAATTGCTACCATGTCGACTTCAGTTCCTTACCTTGCACACACACACACACACAAATTCCCCATTTCCAAAGAATAAAATCCGTTCACCATTGGTCAGGTATGGCAGTCAAGTCTCCACCTTGAAGCGTGACACCTGCACAGTTTTTATGATCTTGGTGGTGGGTTTTCCATCGATATTGTTAGTGGATAGCTGAGATGTTTCTTCTATTAGGCTGTCTTTAGATCCGTTCTGTCTCTGAAAGGAACAAATTAAAACATGTTGTTGAAAAAGTATAGCAAAATTTAAATACTGTATTTTGATAACTGCTGCTATGACAGCCTTAGGCTAAGGATATAGCAATTTATATATATTTTTGTATACATATATATATAAAAATATTGCATATAATTTTTATACACACACACACACACATATCAGGAATACTAAAGTCTCTACATTTATTTGATCAAACAGAACTTCTTCCCCTTCTTGCCTCCTCTCTCTCCTGCCAGCTGCTGCCTCTCTGTGCTATTTGGATTCATACTCTCTATTCAGGAAATGCCACAACTAATTATTTGATATTTAGCAAAACACTGCAAGCAAGTGCTCACAAGGAATTAATGGCCACTGTTGTGAGGGCGTCTGGGGCAGAAGGAAAAGAGAGGTGTTTGCGGACACTGAACATTTTAACATTTATTCCTTCCAGGGCATGAATTTAAGCCACATTGTATTGGATAAGAATGGAAATAAGACAATGTGAATTTTGAACAGGACTCAATCACACATGTTACCTATTTCTACAAAACACGTGTGCTTAGCCTTAAGTATACCAGCATCCCCTTTGCTGTAAGCAAGACTCCCCCTTCTCCCTCCAAAAAAGGAAAATTGCAAAGGATGCACAACTACTAACCTGTTGAGTCAAGTGGATGCTGGGACCTCTCGCATCTGAAGATCGTGTAACAGGCAGTGGAGGCACTAGATCAGTTTTCGCACTGGAATTATGATATTACAAAAGGGATATTGCTATAATGAAGTAAATCATAACTATGCAAAGACAGAATAACGAAGTTAACCCAGACAGCTACATAGATCTGAAAAGCAAAATCCAAAAGGTTTAACACCTGACTAGACATCTGAAAGCTATCATGCTGATCCTCAGTGGTCAGTGGGCACCTTCAGGCCATCCCATTCCTCCTCAAGGAGCCTCTCTCCTCCAGGTGTACAGAGGCAGCCCACCTTCATGTGAGATGAGTCTCACCTGAAATCATGGGTGTGCTGCACGTCCTTCAGGGGCCATCCAGCTAAAACTAGCCTCCCAAGTGGGTGGTATCATCAGGGAACCACTTTTGATATTTAAGGCCTTAAAACTGAGAATGGTGCTGTCACTTTTCCATGCGTAAGCACACCCTTTACAAATCAGTCTTCTAGGAAAGACTGATGCACCCATTGCAGAAGAAGGTTCTACTGGAGTTCCCATGAAACAAATTACAGAGTTAATACAGATGATGTCTTAACTCTGTTAAGGATGAAGGTATCTGGAAAGCAACTCATGAGTTCTCACCCCTTAAGCAACTTCATGACCTGCCACTGAAAAGCAACAGAGCTTTATTTTGGCTTTTTCAATTTTTCCCCCTTCCGAGTGGATCAAGCAAGGCTCTGTGGCCCAGAATGAACGAGAAATGCTTATGTAGTTGAGTCATTTAGCTCTGAAGACCTACTATTTAGAGGGTTGCCCGAATCCTATGCCAACAACCAACCACATTTATGCCACTTCTAATCCAACCACGATCTTTGAACAACTTTTAGGTGACACTAAACCAGTCCATTGCTAATAACCACATTCACGTACTTCACTTCAGACAGGACAGATCTTTCACCATCAGAACACTGTGACCGCCGATACTGACGGTAGCTCCGAGGGGAATGTGAATGCCTAATGCGGATCGGGTCGCCTTGAGTCCTAAAAGAGAGATAGAATTCATGACGGTAGGTTAGTAAACCAGATCTCTGTCACAAAAACATGAACTCAACTGCAGACTGAGAGATCCTCACAGTTCTTATTAAAGTACAACAGACAGGTTCTGGCTGAATTTACTGCACTGGCTGAATTTAAAAGGCTGATGCTTTTCTTACGAGTCTGTACTTGGAATTCAATGCTTTAAAAGTGCAAAGGGCACAAACTGGCATGCCCATATTTGAGAATGAAACTATTTAATAAAGAATGCATTAATATATACACCTTTAGCATCAGCTTTTCTGTTTAGTGGTGCTGTGGAAGCACATTATAATGCAAACGAGGATCCCATTTCTGCCACATGCAGCTGCTTGCACTGACACACGGCATCCCAAATGGGCAATTATCACAGCGAAATAGATGTCGGTTCTTAAGAAAATAGCTATGCCCTGGCAGCTGCCCATGACAAGCAAAAGAAGAGGCTGAACAGGTCAAACAGTGCCTTAGGTGATCGGAATAAAAATTTTAATGGAAGCAGAAGTTTAGGAAATAAATGGATTTTCTTGTTTGAATTCAGTTCTCTCTGATTCTGTAGTGTATAACATAAAACAGATTGATGGATGGCATAGGGAGACATGCAGATGATTTTTTTGTATTTTATAAAGAGAAAATATTAGGTTTTAAAATTATTAACTAGTCTCATCCAACCCACCCTAGATGAGCATTTGGAGTAGAAAAAAGTTTAGAGACTACATGTACACCCACTTCTATTTCAGTATGAGACAGTTCACAGTAAAATAAGAAAAGTGAGCTTTTATATTCACAAAGAAAAACCCTGACATAAACTCACTCTATTTTAGTGTATGGAATTTCTTTCAATTGCTCCTCAGACAGGCCAGATGGATCCACAAGCTCCTTCCTAAAAAGGATTAGGCAAAGTAAAAAATGTAACAGTAGCTATGAACTGCAAAACCATTCTTATTTTCGTTAGGCTGAAAAGATTTACTGAAACAAGCTGTTGTCAGCCCTGAGGCCACCTTGACATCAAAATAGGAAACCTATTAAGAAATGTGTCTAACCACCTTGATTGCTTCAACTGCGTGTCACATCCTGTTCCACCTTCGTCTCACCTCCCTGCAAATCTGATCTTGTTGCTTCACAATATATATGGACATTGTGTATACCAAACATTGAATATGCTTTGGAATAGCTAACTATCTTCCCAACAGATAGCTCTATAGAATATGGGGGGTCATCCTAAAAGTGTCAGTATTACAAACAAGGACATTTTGGAAGCCACTGAGGAATAAATCTCTAAAATGCTGTACTCTTCTTTAATAATTCATCTACATAGAATGGTCGTCTGTATTCAGTGCATTCAGTGATCTGCAGTATCTCCTACACATAGAAGGTTATTAACACCCGCATAGTTTACTGTGGCACATAACTAAATCAGAACGTAATGCCGTATATCCACAGTGCTGGGGTTGTGAATAACCACATTAGAGACAAACCAAGCAGTCACTCAGACGCTTCAAGGACCGTACTTACTGAATATGTTTCCACAGTTCTTCTTTAGCTTGTACATCTGGGCTTCTCCTATAAATACCAACAAAGACAACAAAGGCAGAACTGTGAAAACCATCTGATGTGTTGCTGTTCAAATAACAGCACAGACCCTGCACAGAAATCATGGTAAATGTAAGCCACCACTGACTTCAATTTTAAGGTTTGTTATCTTGGAAAATGCATTGAACTTCACCGCTTTATTTCAATTGAGAAGTCATTTCTTGAACGACAGGCTCTCAATCACAAATCCTGTTTCACTAGCCTTCAGCAAGAGTATGCACAAAATATAAGCACAACTTCCCAGGCCAAATCAGTTCCTGGCTACTGCCACCCCTTACCCAGCTGAGGAACAATGTGTTTTGGAATAACACTTTTGTAAAAGGCCCTCAGAAATGTCCTGTGGCCCACAGAGCCCTTTGTGGGCAGGAAGAGGGACAGGCCATGCCAGGCTGGCACACCAGTAATCCCTGGCCATTCCCAGTGAGCACCAGTGAAGAGGACCCCTCGCCCAGCTGCAATCACTGTACCGCCTCTCGCTTTCTGGTCATTTCCAAGAAGGGTTTCTGATCACTTCATTCACCTTTGTGATGTCCAGGACAAAAAAAAAAACAACAAACAAACCAAATCAGCAACCATGCATACTCACACACACAAATATTTCAGCAAGTATTTCATTCACAGAGAAAGTACTAAGCCAAAATTCTCATTTCCCTGTTGCAGACATAGAGATGAAGTAAAGCGAGCCTGAACGGCATGCCTCACATTTTCCACTGAATTACAGAAGAACACTGTCTCCAAACTGGATCCCTTTTATTTTTCTTATCCTATTTTATTGCAAGGTTAGTGCAAAACCACTGCTGTTGCTGAAGTTGCACCTAGAATTCACTTAAACCCGTGCAAAGTAATAGATTAAATAAGCATTTTACACAGTGGCCAGGACTACATTTGCACGGAGAGATCAGGTAACTCTTTGCATTGGGACTATATAAACTCAATGTCGACAGCTAGACTGTTCCACACCATCTGAAATGTGAGGGATGCAATTTTTAGAGAGATTCAGCATGTATAAATGCTCCCTCTGAAGTCACAGTTTCTAAAGATTAAGTCTTACATCATCAGATCATACAGTTTGCTTTTTTTTCCTTACAAAGGGCCTATCATATTCAAAGATGCTTTTGTAGTGATATAATCTAAATTTAAACGAAGATCAAGGAGGACGGCAGAGTTCTGTGTTTTAGCATCTATTAAATCATCTCTCCCTTGCCCAGTGACAGAGCTGTAGCAGAAATAATTCCAAACTGGTCTCTAGCACTAACAGTTTCACTGTTTTCTTATTTCACCATTACTGTGTTTGTCTCATTTCCAGACTTCAGCCTAGCAATAATGTTCTATATTGCAGTAAACACTTTATAATTGGTCTAAAGGCAGATTATTTAAGGATAGTAGTGTTCTGGGGTTGGTTTTTTTTTAGATTTTACAGGTGCGGACGTACTGGGAAATACTAGTTTACCTCTTTATAAACACCAGAGATAGACAGAAGGGTGAGAAACAACCTTACGTTTGTGGTTCCCTATTGGGACTAATATGAACTAATCCATAATTCTTCTCAGGCTCCAAGGTGGCAATGGCTTTCCAGGCAGCGCAACGCAGACACCCCAGATGATTCCTGTCCTTGACGGAGCACTTTGCTGTCTGTTCCGACTGCTCAGGTCCTCATGATGGCAACAGTTATGGCCATGAGTAGCTTGCAATCTAATTTTTATCATTGTTCAGAGCTGTTTGTAGCTTTACGTGTTCATGTTTATTATAATGCATTTAATTTTTCACTCCTCCTATCTCTCCTTCTCCCTTCTTGCATTTAATTCTCCTTCTCTCCTCCTTGCATCTGTCCATGCTGTTTTGAACTCCCTGACGCAGTACCTTGGTATGCAGTGGCATTTAACAGCCTTTTTCACCCCTCGGTTTTGAATTGATTTCCCTTTCCACAAAACCCCCTGCTCACAAGCTAGCAGCTGCAAACCCTGGGGCTGGGAAGATAGGCATCCTCTTCTGAGGCTGAATAATCAGGCAGCGGGGAATGCGAAAGCTCCCTGAAAAATGCCAGCTTCTCCAGGGAGGCTTTGTGATGCTTACAAGCCCTAGTTCGCCTGAGGAAGCAAAGCCTCAAGGTCGCTCCCAAACCCAGGATCCCCACAAAGCAGGGTATTGTGCACACCACTGACCCATCAGATCAGCTCACTGGTTTTACTTATTCATGGAAATACAAGGGTTCAGGATGTGGCCTTAAGTCTCACGAATCATCAGACATCATGGGAAGCCTCACCTGCAGTAAGAAATATTAATTCATGGGGCAGCATGGAAAGAGAGTGGTTAAATAGGAAGTCATCTCCTTTTCTCCATTTTCTAGGAACTGTGCCTCCTGCTTTCTGCGGCCAGCTCCAGGCATGTAATTGTGTGATCTCTGCCATTCTCCCTCCTTCCACCCCTGCAACTACACTAATAAGGAAACCACTCTTGTAAAATACAAGTTTAGCAAGAAGGCATCCCATGGAAAAAAAAAA
>VYZM01001925.1:122369-188011 GCA_013398915.1 Dromas ardeola | reverse complement strand
AAAAAAAGAAGAAGAAGAAAAGGGCTAAACACAATAATTCCCCAGAGCAAACTGCTTTTATGACTTCCCATCTTGATATTATTTATTTCCATCTGTTTAAGAAGTGTTACCATACCAGGATAACCTCACAGCATTTATTCTAGTTAAACCCCCTACAAAAGAATATCCAGAAATATGACACAGATAAAGTATCTTAATAAAAGCATTTTCCTTACGAAGGCCTGTCCTTGCTTCCTTTGAAGGCAAAATGAAGAAAAGCGTACAAGAAGAAAGGTCTTGTTAGGGTGAAATGCAGTTATTGCCTATACTGCACGGGAAATTCATGTTTGTATAGTTCTTAACAGCTCACAACAAAGCAATCCTTCTATTAAATCTTTAAAGTGAGATCACAATCCCTCTTTCACTTTGTTTTCATCTTTTTACTGTGAATTGGTTAAGAACTCACAGTTTTGACACATAACGTACACTCAGATTGTCCTATTGCAGTATCTGAATCGATAGCTTCTGGACAATTTGTACGCTAATCAGATTCTCTAATGCACAAGAAACCTAAGGGGAATTCCCACTAAGTGATGAGTCTCCAGGAAGCGTTTTGTTTATTTTTATTTTGTTTTCACAAGCTCGAACAACTCTACACATTAATAAGGTCTACATTATTTTTTGTGTCTGCATCTGCACCCTTGTTAATATTTCAGTTTAAGTCACAAATGGTAAATTTAAATAGCCATGGAATTTTAATGGCCATTCTTCTTAATTAAAAAAAGCCCTTTGGCTACACAGATGTTTTACATGAACTCTTGAAAATAAACCCTGTAGAACTAGAATTGGGAGCTCTCTCTATTTGCTGATTCCTTTAGGAGAAAGAAAGGTCAAATTCTTGTCAAATATTTTTATTCCTAAGACCAAGGAGCCACCACCTCACCACCACCCATGATTAATATTACGCATTATCAAACAAATGAAATGCACTGTGCCAGGCACAGTAACAAACATTTCAGCTATTACTTCACACTTCCAAAGTGAACCTCTAGTTAAGCTGACTACAATAAGGAACTTAATGTGGAAGACTTATCCATACTACTAAAATGAAGGATTTGTATCAATTGTTAAATGTGCAAATTGAAACGACCATATGACCAGATTTAAAAACAAAACCAACCATACCCTACACCCTGGGGAATCATATGTTTCCCCTCCCTCTGACCTGCATCCACTCATGTAAGCAAACAGCTGAGCCAAACTAAATTAAATAACTGCTCTTATAACCTACTGCAGTTTAACAGTTAAAATGCCTTTCACTAAACTTTTTTAAAAGCACTTTGAAAGGAATTCCCGTTATACTTTATTTAGTTCTTACTTGCACATATTAAGGATCTCTGCCATACTTGGGAGGTTTGGGCTTATTTCGTTGTTTTGGTTTTGTTTTTTTAAACTGAAGAGTGAGACAAAAAGAAGTAATATATTCATCACTACCACAACAGGCAAAAGAATGAGAAGCCATCCAAAATCTTTTGTATTTCCTCATTTCTTTGCTTCATCTAGGACCCTTCCTTGTTCAGTAAGGTGCTACACATTTATGGTTTTTTGCTAGTAGTAGTATAAATAAAATACAACTCAGAATGTCACTGTGCTGGAAAATAAAACCCATTTCATAAGTCAAGTTAGCCACAAGAGGGAGCCCGTGCTGTCCATGCAATGAAATTTACTTGGCCTATGGGGAAAAAAAAAAAGTTGGCTATAAATTTAATCTAACTATTATTAACTGAGTACATTTCCTAGTTTACAGCAGTTTCTATATATAGTAAAAAAATGTAAATCAAATTTAATCAGCTATATTTTGTGGAGTCCATACAAGTCAGCTTTAATATTCATGATTTTTAGTAATATATCATTGCTTAATTACACCTAATAACATTTGACTTTTGTGCAGCTGAAAGTGAACAAGTCTGTACAAAGCCAGTTAAAGTAGAAATTCCAACATTTGGAATTTTAATGGCAAATTCTATTTCTCATAAAAGAATGAAAACTGTACACTATGAAACTGGAGACAGAAACGAGTTCTAGCAACGTGGGCAACTGAAAACAGAACTCAAGTGGACTTTAATACTGGAAACTTCAGTGCAGATTACAGTTTCAATCGGCATGAATGAAATAATCATTTAAGGGCACTATGCAGTTTCTCTTGGTAAGTCTTAACATGAAAGGTGAATTTAGGAAAAGACATTGATAGGAAGTACCTACGTAAGTTACAGAGGCCACACATTACACCATCAGCATCAGGGCTGGCAACTCACCCATGCTATCCAGGCAGGGAGGGTGGGGATACAGTTTCAAAGGTCTTGCCTTCTCTCCCAGTGCCTCAGAGCTGCTCTCCTGGCAATCCCCAACCCCCCCGCGGCCCTGCCTTGCCCTTCCCTGCCCTGCCCTGCCCAGCATGATGATGCTGGCCTTGCTCTGGATGGTTGCTTGGATGGTAGATTAGGCTGGATACAAACACGATACAAAACAGTGTGTCTATACCCCAAAAACGTGCCATTAGAAGAAAAATATAAATTAAAAGAAACCAGCACTTTCATTAAGTTTGAGAAAATCAGTTTTAGAAGCCGACAACTTCACCGTGTCAAAACCGGGTGTCAGCAGGAACAGCACTGCCTGGCAGCACGGCGCCATCCTGACATTACGAAGCAATAAATCACTGACTGCTGCTTGCCAATGGCAATTTGACATGGAGGCATCAGTAGCTGGTCTCATGTGGAACAACACTGCAGACGTTATACGATTAAACAAGTGTGCATGCATTTCACAAAAATGCCTGCACCTATCACACAAAATCTGAATGTTTTCACAGACTTGCTGCCCAGAATCGCTGGGGAATCTCTGTCCTCATTACAGAACTAATGTTCAGTGAGCCACAAAACCATACAGGACTCCATCCAAGGTGATGGAGAGAGCTCCTAACCAGCTCTGGTACAAAGCCCTTCCTGTGTTACTTATGCCCTGAAATTCAAACCACTATAGGAAGGAAGTTTGACCACAAAGACAAATCTGCTAATCTGAGAACGTGCCATGTGAAAGTCTCCGTTCCTCAGCAGCTGAGGGCCATCACAACACTGGAGATACTCCTCCTGCTTTTTAACAGCAACCTTAATTTTCATGTCAAAGAGGGCAAGGGTTACATACGATCGAGATCTGTGCCTGGATCGACGGTAGTTTGGATCCGCCTGGTTTTTCTCCCTTTGTCGTCGTAGCACAGCTTCCCACTGAGGAGCCGAGTCAACCATGTCATTCTCTTGCCGTAATCTGCAAAAGAAGGAAGTAGTCTGAGGTCTCTGGTGCAGGATGCTCTGAGAAGCAATGGGGTATTTTTTCCCCACAAAAATCCATCTCCTGCAATGCAATACTTTAACTCTTCATCTTGCTAAATTTTAATTAATTTTCCCAAATTACATTAAAATGTAAGAACCTGCATCAAAGAAAAGTCAACAGTTTGTTATTTAGAAACAGTATAATCCAAAAATGAAATGACCCAGGCCTTTACGAAAAGGCCCACAACTTTAATTCATCTTCCCAGCCCAAGACAAACATCTAGAATTTTTTTCCTGTTTACATATTCCAGCCCACCTCATCTGCAGCAAGTGTAAGCCCCACATCATGATACAAGGCTCTACTACTACAACCTTTCCGAACACTTTGTTGTGGCATGCAAACCTTCCTAGGATCCAGAGAAAATCCCCCAGGGATGCCCTTGGCGAGTTCCGCTCACAGGGAAGCAGTCCCTTCACCCTGACCTGCAGCAAAGCCCAGGGTGCATGCAGACCTCCCCGGCTGCCCCAGACATACATAATCCCACCATTGCACCCCTTCTGCACTGTCCCCTGCAGCTTCAGCCCCTGCATCTGCTTGTGTGCTTCTAAACGACATGATACGCTTTTATTTCGTCTTCTTTTTGCTGAAGTAACTCTACAATGACACAACCAGCAAGGCCAACTGGCGTGCCAGCGTTTGGCCATTCAAATTTCTACAGATGCTTCACACTTTTGAGGTTGCAGATATGAGTGGTGTGATGAAATGCTAAGGTGGAACAAATGGACGTACTTCGGTCACAGCAGAGAATTTAAAATTCAGCAGGGCTTTAGAAACAACCCAGGAAAATACCACTCCACGAGTGGGTTGTCTGATAGGACAGTGTGACTGGCATACTGAGGAATACAGAGGAGCTTAACAAAAAACAGGCAGACTGACAGGTAAAACAAACAAACCAACAGAGATAAAGGGATTACAATGGAGACGTGACTCCTAGGAAATGCAAAGTATGCTGCTGTTGTTGCTCTTCACTAAGTATGTACCTTTCTCCCTGAGTTTTGAATTGTATCAGGCTAAACTGGCTATGCAGGCTGCTGCTTTTCCTTTAATCAGATCTTCTCTCACATGCATAATGAATTTTGAGCTGAATCCCCAGCTACTGTAAACAGGCACAACTCCAACAAACGGCACCGAGCATCTGTGGAAGATGGCAACATCAGGTTTTGATTTCTAAGGAAGCCTTTTTAAACCTATAATCTGGTGACAGGGATTAACATAAACTTCTATCTAAGGATTTAGTAGGACTCACACAGCAACAAGTAATGAATTGTGATTTTCATCCCGTATAATCCAATTTGTGGAGACAGCAATCACCCCACATGGTATAAACAGCATCAACTGCCTCGCACATACGGTGGTCCCTTGCAGAAAAAGACGACACGTGGCTGCCAGACCAGCGCCGCTGCCGTGGGTGGTGGGTCTGTCCTCTTGCCAGCACTTGGCTCCACCTCTCCCAAAAATAACTCCGAACAGGTCAAGTAGACAGCTGTGCTCTGAAGAAGGCATTCAGATACTTGCCGTAAAATAACCGAGAGCTACTCATTCTTCTCAGGAAACCCACACAAGGCAGGCGGCAGAGCACGAGGTCCGTAGTCTGGCACAGAGCACATGAGACCCTGCACCTCGTGTTTGAAACCACACTTCCACAATGACCACAAATGACCTCTCATTAAGGGAGTAAACAGATCATTTCTGCTCTGGTCCATTCTCCTAATGGAAACCCTCAGGCCTAACAGGGAGTAAAACTGCAGTGACAACAGAGAAGTGTTCTACACAAATAAAAGTCCCCCTGTTTTAAAGGTAAAGAAGGACAAAATAAAAGAAGAAAAGATTTCAAGACTTTGGAGAACTTAATAGCTGCCAATAACATACAGTTTCTAACAAAAATGCAAAGATTGTTCAGCATCACTTAAAGACCATTTTTTAAACAGAATATAACAACAAAAGAGAAAGAAAAAATCCAAACTAAGCACTATCATTCCTCAGTAGCATTACTATCAGATGGTCACAGCAAAGAAATCCTCGTTTGTCGATGTTGGGATAACTGCATTAGCAGATATGCCTCTGGTTACACCACACTGATCCCATCATGCACAGGTTTTACATATTCCTTAGGTTCTTTCTTAAAATGTGATTCACTGACTCTTTTGACAAAGAGCATACCTACAGGAGTCCCTGTTTTCCTTTGGTGTGGTCACAATCTTAGATGATGTGTATACTTTGACACCAGTAGGACTCTACTGCACTTTGGACGCTCGGGTTCAGTCATTTCCAAGAGTGACTTCAGCACACAGATGCCATACAGGGCTACGTGGAGACACTTCCCCCTGCAGCTACTGAAGATTGATGAAGAACACACCACGGGACTGCTCTTTGATAGGAACATAGGGAAGGAAGCAACTCTTCTGCCAAATCTGGGACCACTGTAAGATGAGATTTTATTTCCCTGAAGTTTTCTCCATTCTGTTAACCTGGAAGATATTTCCCTTTCATTACTTTTTACACAACCTGAATAAAAAAACTGGAACTAAAGCTTGGTGTCTGAAACTCGGGATACTACAGCTTTTGTGCCATGTAAAAGGCCACTGGAAAGTATCAATACTATTTATTAAAAGAGCATAATGTCCTAACTGCAGTCAAAAGAAAACAGAAGTCCGAGTTGGGAACTGCGTATCATTTCATACTTTTTAAATCAGCCTTGCTAGTATGGATTCTATTCCTCTATACATGCTTCAGTTTTCATCACATACCCACACTGCAATCCCATTCTACCTCAGCATTTCTTTTCCCTCCTAAATAAATTCAGTCTTATACACGTGTTCACCTTTTTTATTTGAAAGAACTGATGTGACAAAAACATTTCATTTCCCATTTTTTTCTGTATTTCATTCCTCTCTCTCCCCTACAATGATTTTTGCCACATATCTCACTGAAAGATGTCTTATTTACCTTCTTATGTACTTACACAATTTATTTATTTTCCATCTACACCTTACTTTTTTTTCCCTGCACATTCCTATTCTCATTTGGTCACATGTTCAGCTCAGCCATCCGCTACTGCTTGTGCTTTCTTCCTTATATGAACTTCTACTAAACTCAATTATTATTTGCTTGTCATTGTTAATAACAATATTGACATTTTTATACATCTACTGCTGCATGGCAAGCACAGTCCTGAGCAATGCATTCATTTATCTCCAAGTACTTCATATTTCTACTCCGCCTCCTTTCTTCTACTTGTTGTAAAATACAGCAGTGTTCATCATTGTTATTTATCTCTTCAATTTGAGGAAAATACAGAAAAATCTAAATATATAAAGTAGTGTGGCAGCTATTAAAACAAGCAGTGTCAGCACGCTCAAAGTATTGTTGTACCACAGCGGAACTCTACTAGATGGAGGTATGAAGCAATAAAGCATTCATTTTGCAGCTGCAAAGAAAGGTAACTATGCTCACATTTAACAATGTAAAGGATGACCAACATAATACAATCTCTATGTAAAATAAATTACTTAGATGCAATGATCAAATCATAACAATTTTGGGGCAAAATCTTTAGCTCTTTGACAACAGAGATAACAACAGCAACAACAACAAAACCAAAAACAGTGGGAAGAAATTTAACTCAAACCTAAGTTTCTATTTAAAGATACTTTTGACAAAAAAGTGTTGCCCTTGTACTCCAAGTCCATTACAACTTTCCTTTCATTTTCACTTTTTGCTTCCACAAGGGAACAAGTTGATTTATGTCTTATAGAAAAGAAATCCTTGTTACTGGCCCGTGAAATAAAACCAGTTGAGATTAATAGCTATCACAGTGACAAACTGGGCATTGTTTGCAGGAAGATTTGATGGTAAAATGGAAAGTCATAAGACTACCATCATTCATCTGGTGACTTAGAGATGTCTTTTTCCTCATTTCAGGTGATACGATACCAACCTACGTTTACATAATGATAAATTCTCTTCAAACAAACAACCCTGAAGACTTGATTCCTGAAATCTCATTCAAAATATGTGAGCAGATAGTTATCATTTAGGTACAATGTACAACAATCAGAGGCTTGTTCGGGATGTGAAGGCAGAAGGCAGTCTTGGATACAGTAACATTAAATGGTGGAATTAGGGACCCTTGAGAGGAGAGACGAGGGCAAAAAACAAAATCACAACCCAGGACTTCAGGAGAGAAGACTCTGGCCTCTTCAAAGATCTCCTTGAAAAAGTCCAGTGGGATATGGCCCTGGAGGGAAAAGGGGCCCAAGAAAGCTGATTAATATTCAAGGATCATCTCCTCCGAGCTCAAGAGAGGTCCATCCCAGCGAGTAGGAAGTCAGGCAAAAACGCCAGGAGGCCTGCATTATTGAACAAGGAGCTCCTGGAAAATCTCAAGCACAAAAAAGAGGCATGCAGAAGGTGGAAGTGGGATGTGTAACATGGGAGAAATATAGAGACATTACCCAAGCATGGAGGGATGAGGTTAAAAAAGCCAAAACCCAAATGGAATTGAATCTGGCCAAGGATATCAAAGGCAACAAGAAAGGCTTCTATAAGTAGACAGGTGACAACAGGAAGGATAGGGTCCACAGCTGAATGAGGCAGGAGACCTGGTGACACAAGACATGGAAAAGGCTGAGGTACTGAATGCCTACTTCACCTCAGTCTTCACTAGCAAGACTGGCCTTCGGGAATCCAAGGTCTCAGAGGCCAGGGTAAAAGGCTGGAGCAAGGAAGATGTACCCTCGGTGGAAGAGGATCAGGTCACGGAAGACTTAAGCAAAGTGGGCATACGTAAGTCCATGGGCCCTGATGTGATACAACCACGAGTGCTGAGTGAGCCCGTTTATGTCATTGCAAGGTCACTCTCAATGACCATGGCAATTGCCAGAATTGCCCAAAGACTGGAGCAAAGCAATTATCACTCGCTTTCAAGAAGGAGCACCTGGGGAATTAATTACAGGCTGGTTAGCCTCACCTCGATCTCCAGAAAGGTGATAGAGCTCCTACTCCTGGAAATCACTTCCAGGCACATGAAGGACAAGAAAGCAATCAAGAGTAGTCAGCACGGATTCAGCAAGGGGTAGTCACGCTTCATCAACTTGAAAAACATCTACAACGAATGACTGGCCTGGTAGATGAGGGGAGATCAGTGCATACTGTCTACCTGGACTTCAGGAAGGCTTTCAATGCTGTTTCCCACAAGATCCTTATAGAAAAGCTGTTGAAGTATGGACTGGATGAGTAGACAATGAGGTGTATTGAAAACTGGCTGAAAAGGACCTGGGCATCCCAGTGGACACCAACTTGAACATGAGCCAGCAACATACCCTTGCTGCAAAGAAGGCCAATGGTGTCCTGGTCTGCATTAGGCAAAGTATTGCCAGCAGATCAGGGGAGATAATCCTTCCCCTCTACTCAGCACTGGTAAGGCTACACCTGGAGAACTGCGTCCAGTGCTGGGCTCCCCAGTACAACAGAGACATGGACATACTGGAGAGAGTTCAGCGAAAGGTCACCAAAATGATGAAGGGACTGGAGCATCTCTCCTAGGAGGAAAGACTGAGAGAGCTGGGACTGTTCAGCCTGAGGAAGAGAAGGCTCAGAGGGATCTCATCCATGTATATAAATACCTGAACAGAGGGTCCAAACTGGACAGAGCTTGGCTCTTTCCATTGGTGCCCAGTGACAGGACCAGAGGCAATGGGCACAAAATGAAACACAGGAGGTTGCCTCTGAACATCCAGAAACTATTTTTCCCTGTGAGGGTGACTGAGCACTGGCACAGGTTGCCCAGGGAGGTTGTTAGAGTCTCCATCCTTGGAGATACTCAAAAGGCATCTGTGAATGGTCCTGGACAACCGGCTCTAGGTGGCCCTGCTTAAGCAGGGCGGCTGGACCAGATGACCCCCAGAGGTCCCTGCCAGCCTCAAGCATTCAGTCATTCTGTGATTCTAATCTGATGGATCTCTAAGCATAGTTAAGTAGAAGACTATGCTCCAGTACACGTTGTCAACTAGTTTAATATATTTTTCTCCACACAATACATTTTGACCACAGCATTAAAAAAAGCAAATACATTTCTTCTATGACTGAAATATGCTCATCATAAGTTCTTCCTCAATTTCTATGAACATGTGGATTAAACATTCACATAGAATCATAGAATCATAGGATTGGAAGGGACCTCTGGAGATCATCTAGTCCAACCCCCATCATCACATGATGGAGTGAAACCTCAAAGACTGATTGAGATCAAGTAAAGAGTTTCTCCCTACCCTTTTTTCAGTGCTTTACCTTCAGAAGTTCTCACCTGCATTTCTGGTTTTCTTTGATAATTTGTTTTCATCTGATAAATCATTCACAGTGATCTCGTCTCACATGAACAAGTTATTCTATTCTTCTATGATCAGACGCAGATTCTTTCAGGTAATGTGAGTATTCAGTCATTTTATTCCAATAAAACAATACAACTTTGTGTCTGCTTGTGCCAGGGATCTGATTGATTGTCATACTAGGAAATAGATTAGTATTAATCTATGCAACAGGTAAAGTTTGAGTAACAGCAGTTGCAAGCCTCACTACACTGTCCCAATTAACCCTGTTAGGGCTGGCTCACCTCTGCTACCAGTAAAGCTATTCAGTGCCTGTGCCCTTTCAGCTTATTATAACCCTGCTATGGCTGCTGACAAAATGCAGAAATTCTTTATGACTGGTGGTTTTCCTGCACCTGATGACAAGGAACAAGTCTCAGAGCTACAGCTCATTTAGTGCCATGTTTACTTTAACATGGATAATGACTTTTGATCTGGTCTGATTTCAAATGACCACCTAAGAGTCAGAGATGCCGCAACATTAACATTTCTGATGCATCTTACATTTCTGAAAATGTGAAAAACATAGAAACAATCCACACATTGAGGTTTTTTTCTCTTTAATTTTAAGCACTTTTCAATGAAGTGAGGAAGGGTAGGGTAAAGGACCTTTTATTCTTCAGAAAATGATAAGCAGTACTTAATCCTTCGTACAATCCAATCGTTATATTGCAAGAAGCTCTTAAAAACATTCCTGTGGTCAGTCTCTAATTTCCTTCACTTGCTTGTGGAGCTCCCTGAACAAGAAGTTTCACAGGAGAAAAAGCCTGGCAAGAGTGCTCTAAGAAAAAGGGATACCAAATACCATTTACCTACTGATCACTGAAACTATACTCAGCATTTCATTCAAACTTCAGAGCTCACCTGGAAAACAAATCTTCCATACACACTAGGTTATTGTTAGCCGAGTATCTCACAAGACTGTGCTCTGGTTTAAGTAAACTCCAAAGAAATCTCATGGCTCAATTATGCTTTATACCCGCCCATTTGAATGTCACAATGATTTTTTAGCATCTCTCTAACTGTTGCAAATCACGCTTAAAATACTGTTACACAGCATACCTCTGCTGCACTATCCAGCAAATAATCATTCCTAAGAGCTTCAAAATATCTGAAAATCATTTATCACTGGCAGCTTGTGCAGACAGCTTCTTAGAAAATTTACCTCAAACAACTCCTCTTTTGTCCAGTGACAGTACTCTTATGCTCTGTTTATGCAATATGAAGAGATTCTATGTACTTTTTAAAAACCTATTTTCATAAATAACTCAAATGCTGTTATCTCAAATGCAACATAAAAGTTGCAGTTTTAAAGGATTTTTTTGCTACAAGAAATCAGTTGTTATGCCACCTTTTTCTTACCAGTGACAAGAAAAACTGAATGTAAAAAACCAAAGCTTGCTAGCATCATGCAATATAAACTCCTGTTGTCCTACTAAAAGCTGACACTGTACATGTTTTTGGTTTAGGCCCACACTTCACATTTTAGAAAATAAAAATATTTATACAATTAAATGCATGTATGTAAAAACAACAGTGAGTTTCAGATCCATTAAAATATCTTTTGAGTATTCTCCTCAAAAGCTTACTATCTCATAAAACTCACTTGAAATTGTTGAGGTATTGAAGTATATGATGTGAATATCTTGTCATCACCATTATCCACTTTATTAGCATTAATATTGCAAGTCTTTTGTAAATGTGGCCCATAGTTGATTTTGTAGCTCATTAATGAGCTCTTCCCAAGCAACAGGCGGGTATGCATTCATAGCATCCACCTATAATTTATATTTGTTTTGGCAGTTACATCTCTTCTTATGGAAAAAAGGAACTTAAGCTGCCTCAGGAGGACTGTATGCATATAAAACATGTCAGATTCCTTCTTATTAGGTCTACCTCAGAAAAGTCCATTCTCTACTTGTTTGTGTTTCATGTCTCTGCGTCTGAAATATATAATGTTCACCTGTTTCTCTTCTTCCGATGCTCTCTGTTGGAATTTTCTGATTCACTGCCGCTGCTGGTGTTACAGCGAGACCGTGATCTGGAGAGAAGAAAAACAACATCTTGAAATGAATTTATCTACTAACATCTTCTAAGCAGTACTGCAGTTCCTAACAAGGCATGAAAAACGCTGTAAAGACATTACTAGGAAAATGAGAATTAAAGGACTCTAGAGGGCTTGTCTACACCTGAAAGTCTTATTGTCTGCTTCTCAGTAATTGATTGGGAATAACTGCTTTGAAGGCAGTGTACCCAGGGCACCCTGTCAGGTGAGTGCTATTTTCCTTTTGAATCAGTGCACCGTATTTTTGTTTATTTGTTTTATTTTATCTCTCAGCATTCTTTGTGTATATGCAACCATGAAGTGTTTCTTTGAGGTGTGAAATGTTTTGTCTTTGAACTGTATGCATTCTGGCTCTTTTCTTACTGCATATTGTGGAACACACAACAGAGACGTCAAAGTAAATATAGTTTTGCCAGCAAAACAAAATGCTCACCAGATCTGTCTTTTCCTACTCACCCCAACTTCCGCATGGTTTCAAGTAAGTTCATACCATTTTTCAGGTGTCAGGCAGTAAGGAATAAACACCACTAACACTGTGATTCTGCTGATCTTTATAAATACAGAAAGGCTGAAGGGCACAGATTGGCAGGTGTATGTATCAACACAATTTTGGGATGACTGGATGCACAGCTACAAAAATGGTGCATCATGTGAGGGGAAAAAAAAATAATAAAGCAATTACTTTAGTATGATCTCTGACTGCAAAGCTTCAAGAGGTAATGTGACATTCAGGGCTCTGAAAAAGACTGGAGGAACGTGCTGATGCTGAACTTCAAGACGAAAATGGCCATATGCCAACCTCTCGGTAGAAAGAAGTGCTTTGCCACTACTAACGGAGACACTTAAATCCTTGATCGCCACCGATGAACATTTTGGAGCAGAGAGACCAGCTGTCAGGGGTCTGGTCCTGTCCCTAGAAACCAGGACTCCGTTACTGTACTGCTGAGCTAGGTCCTAAAAAACAGCACTTGCATCAAAACTTGGTTTGGACCGTTCTTTAGTGTAATGATGGTCTCTGAATGCCTCAAAAGAAAGACATGTTTCTCCATGGCTTTGACAGCCCAACTGATTAATGGGGAAAGTTTACCAATATTAACATGAGCTGTCCTAGAAGGACTTAGGATATCTGGAGTTAGAATCAGTGATTTCCTGGAATGGAAAATAGAAATTTTCTTCTGAGGTCTCTGGACATGAAATAGGAGGTACAAGGGGATGACTCCTGATGCTGCTGGCAGACACACATACTTTCTTGTGCCTCCTGGCTTTTCATTTGCTCTGTTTCCTAAGAGCCAGTTTCCTAAGAGAACAGATTTGTTAAACTATACCTCAAACAAGCTGAGGAGTGAAGGCAGTTCATTAGGTGTAGGCAACAGGTAAGGGGAAGCATTTCACGACAAGGCTGGAAGTTACTGACAAGCACCTGCTCACAGCATGTTTTAACAGTTTAGGGAGAAGAGCCCAAACAGGATGAGAAAAGACAAGAGGCTTTCTTGGGAACAGAATAGCTGCAGCATGGACCTCCCTTGCATCCTTCTGACACAGCTGACAGTCTCATGAATGTCTCCATAATCCCAGTGAATTACGGCTGGTTTTATCAAATTGCTGTGTCATTAAATGCCTCAGAGTCTGGTCTCCCCCCTCTACCAAACTAGGAAATCATTAACAAATAGCTCCCATTCAAACAAAAATGTTTTAGAATAACAAGTCTAGCAAAGCCCGGGAAAATCACTTCAGCCCAGCTAGTCTGCAGGGAACAGACTTGGAAAAGTGAAATTTCCCCCAAGGAGACGCAGAAACCTCTCCCCATCCCCAAATTTCATGGCTCACAATTTAAAGCCATTAAGAGGCTCAGGATAGCCAGTTTCCCAGGTAAAAATACACATTTCTGTGTGAAGCTGAAAGTGGGGATAAGAAAGATGCATATTACTACAGAAAAATGTAACCCAAAAGGAAGAAGGAAGATTCAAAGATGGTGTCCAAAAGATACTGTGGCTCAAGCACGTTCAGAGCAATAAATGCCCTAGAACTGCAGCAGACCTTACATGCCCCAAAATATACCTTTTTCTTCCCCCAAATCTTATCAGATGTTTAATAAATATTCCACTTACCCTGAATCTCAACATTACTAGGTCATCCAAGGAACACTCAGACTTACAGGTCATGGAGCAACTCTGTTCTTTTACATTTCTCAGCACTCTGACCTAAGCAATTTATCCCGTAAGTTAACAAGGCAGCAAAAAATCACACCATGGCAGGGGAAGTGCAAGATAAAACATCCTGTTTGCTCAAACTCATGATAAGCCTTTCTCTAGCTTTTCAGGAATGGAAATCTGATCCACCTTTTGGATACAGCACATCAAATTACCTTGTGTTCCCTGTCAGGAAAGCACTTGCGGGAAGACAGAAGGGGCTGCTGAGCTGTCAGCTGAGTGGCAGCTGCTCATGCTGGCTGTCAGAATATTATCTTTCACTGAATATTAAACATCAGCTTTTACTGAACTGAATAAAATACCAAAAATGGGGAAAAATGCGGTTTCCTAAGTCAGGTGCAAGAACACATGAGATCATCCTGATCTCTGACAATTGCAAAGCACCCTTCATCCTTTCTGCTCATGTTTTCTTGTCATGCAATATATTTGGTATTTTGCATATCTATATTGTCTGACATAAGGAGCAAGAAAGAAGGCATAGTCGGTTTGGCAGGAGACACGGAACAAATACAGTCAAGGAGGAGGCTTGGGGGGGTGGCGTGGGTTGCAGGATTTGGTATTTCAGAGAAACAGTTCACAGAAAAGGCTCATATTCTGGTGCAGTCCTTTACTGATTAAAATGAGAGGAGAGTAGCCAACTCTTCTACAGTGGAGAAGGTCTGTTCCAATATACAATAAGAAACCTGCACATTTGCAATGTAATACAGCAGGCACAACCTTCGGGAAGAGGTCCCTCCTGAGCACTGAGATACCTAACTAAATCCTCTGAGTTTTACGTGCTGGAAATCTACCACAGGACTATCACTGGCAGCTTGTAATGGTAACATCCTTCAAAAAAATAACCTATTCTCTTATAATAGGTGCGAAGTACATGAGCACTTTCCCTGACTTCCTGCGATTGTCCGCGAGATGTTTGTATCTCTGCCAGAGCTCCTTTCCTGTGCTGCAGCAGTGAATCAGATCCTGGGAGTGCCTCCTCTCCTTCGCGAGCTTCAAGAGACTCTGACATCAAAATGTGCTGCACTGTCTCCTTTTTCCAGCAGCCAGGGCATGCAGACAGGAGTGAGGAGAAGCACAGCACAGAGTCACAGCAGGCAGATGTGGCACTAGAGAATTCCAGATGCAAAAATCTGCCAAAAGCTGAAGTTGTTGAAGGGCACACCCAAATTCACACCAGCATGTCATTTGGAAATGTGTCAACTAGTCAAGACTGCACAGGAGGAAAAAAAAAAAGAAGCTTAAGAAAAAATTCAGCAAAAGATGGTGAGAAGACCATAAGAAGTTGCGTATGTCTCTGCACTTACCTTTTGCAGGACAACTCATCTCAAATGACTGTACGTTTGGTTTCAAAACAGATTAACTAAAAGTGGACTGGAAGGCTGGAGAACTCAACCCAAAATCTGCAGATCCAAAATCCAAAAGCTAAAGCTTCTGGAATTGACTTTCAAGTTGCACACAAGCCTTCAGTCAGCTTCCACAAACTGCTTCTGGCCTGGTGTAGTAACAACGTGCAAGGCAGCTTGTAGGAATCTGTGCTGTGATGAGGTTATGCTACACAGGGTTTTAGCAAAAAATGTGAAAGGAAAGAAACACAACAAGCCTTTTAAACATTTAAGAACATGGGGGAGAAGGAAGGAAGGAAGGGAGAGGATGCATCAAACTAAAATATGATCAGTACCTTCGCTATCATTTCATGGCTGCTGTAGATTATATATTTACCTTCTCCTTTGCTTTAAATCTGAATCTTCGCCACTGTTTTGATTTTTCCTGTGACATTAAGGAAGTTTTAATGAAATACCATGGGGTCACTTAACACAAATACACAAAAACTCCCATATTAAATAAAAAATAAAAAAAAATTAAAAATACATTAAAAAAAACCCAACCCCAAAAAACTTTACAAAGGTGGGGGTTTTCTGTATGATTTAAGGCAGAGAAAAAGGGCACGTGCTTGTTTTAAACTTTTCAGGACACCTCAATAAGTTGCAAAGGCATGAGCCCATTCAAGCTGTCACTGCAAACCCCTGACTTGCAAGGTTAAGCATGGTATGCTGGCTTTTAGAGTTTCCTACTGTTTCCAGCATAGCAAAGCCCGATGTTTTTCTCTTAATTCCAGTAAAGAGTACATAAACAATACGGCTATTGTTATGAAATAGTTGAAAAAGGAAAGTGCACAAATAAAACCAAGATTCAGGAAGACATAATTAGGTTAGAATCTACCTACTATTGTCAGTCTTGACAGTCTCACATACGAGATAAGACTTTTAAAAACATTTTGTTGGTGTGGTGGCCCAAGAGAAAACTTGCTATTGGCATGACCACCTGTTCACCGAGTAGATCAGCCAAATGCAAATCCCAGATGATAAATACTTTGCATCTCAAACAATTTCTTACTGCAAAGTGCGCAAACACGGTTCTCTTCTTGGTGCAAGACAGCTTTGCATTGGACATCTCTATTCCTTTGTTTTTACAGAGCCCAACAAGTCCTTCTGACAACTAAGCTAGCAATGAATCAGAAAACCCATTCAGGAAACACATTGCTATTAACACTTACAAGGGCTCTATCCAACAAGGTACATCAACATAACTGTATTGACTTAGAGAGAGCTACGCTCGTTTATTTTAACTCAGGCATGAGGTCACTAAGCATTCACCATGGGTGAGTTTCTTCACTCCTGTTCCAGACAGCTAATGGCAGATAAAAGGTCAGCTCCAAAACCTGACAGACATAAAAGTTCCACATCTAACTACATTTCCTCAGAGATACAGCTGCCTCTTCAGAGATTCTTTTGCAAACCCTAGCTTTGAAAGCCAAACAGGTAATCACTTCAGAGGCATCAGAAAGAGAAGTTAACTCCAAGTGCTGGCTTGTGAGGTAGTCCTAGAAGACTGTGATGAATATGGTACGGTAGCTATGCTTGCCTATGCTTCACAGCAGATCACAGCACCAGGGTACATCAGCGATGAAAGCAGCTTCTCAGCAGGACAAATCACCCCAGGTAACATATAGTCTCTCAAAACTGTATCACTTCGGAACTGTCCCTGTAATTCGCATTTTAGACACACTCCAGGACACTCAGCACAGAATCTCCATCCATTTAATTTTACTTCTCTAAGTCACTCAATTCAACACGTACCCCTTAGAAACACATTGAGTATCTCATAATTGCATTTTTGCTGGCATCCTCTCTAATGTAAAGTAATTCACACATGGGACTGCAGAAGACAGCTTTATGGCTCATTTGTTTAGTCTTTGTTGCACTTAAAGCAAAGCAATGTACTTAAAACAAAACACTGCTCTGTATTAGAAGCTCACTGTCAAGCAAACAACATCCATCAATCCTTTCCTTCACAAGGGAAAAACAGCTGCAGCAATTGAAAGGATCTTGCACATGACAATAATGCAACTTCTGATATGTTTAACATTTTCTCATATTTTTAACATTGTTTTCCTAGTACTTGGAACAGCACACAGGCAAAAAGCCTGACCAAAGCTTCCTTTCCAAAAGCAGATCTGGTATTCTTGCTCAGGTGGGTTTTTTTTGGACTAACAACTGGCCCCTAGAGTACCCCTCTTCTCAGGACCCAGCTGTACCTCCAAGAGCCTTTACTGAACACAGAACATGCAGGACCTCAAGCTTTTTACTGTGAGAAGCTAACAGTAATTAACCCCAGGGCTCTTACCTCCTCCGGACTGGCTGTCCAGACTCATTCTCGCTGCCACCGGATGGGTTCCGTCGCCGAGGGTAAGGAAACTTTGGTGATTTATTGCGGTCACTGGGAGAATTATACAGCCCGCTAGGGTTAAAAAGGAAGAACAAACAGTTGGCTTTAAAGCTTCCAGGCGAATTAGGCCAGCAAACTGAGATACAGCCTACAAAAATGAGAAGGCTCACACACACACATATACACATACTCAACTATACACGCGCGTGTGTGTGTGTACTATGTAAATAGAGATGGTACTGCTTTGCAGCAATAAATATTTTACACTGAACCTTGAAAATGTAGGAGAGAGACCTCTTCATTGCCAACCCAACAGCTCTAAGCTTTCAAAATGTATAACCAAGTATATACGTATTCTTTCAGCATTACACATTTTCTGTGCTTTACTATGAGTTATCCAACCCAGAGCTAGGCATTCAAATGCACTTCTATTCTTTATGTTTTCCATAGATATAAGTATAAAAACAGTGTTCCTGTCACAATATATGTCTTCATCACAGAGCTAATGCTTGAGACCGTGGAACAACTTTAGCTCCAGCTCTCTACTGTTCACCCACGCAAACCTTTGCCAATGGTGTGGAGATGTTGCAAGCTCTAGGGTATGTTCTTAAGCCTGGGTGGGACACACTGGGTTGGGTTGTTACCGAATTAGATGTAGACTATCGAATGCTAGTGTGGATTATACTGTGGTACCTTCCTACAGTGTAAGGACCTCTTCCAACAGCGTAACAGCGCCTGCGATGGAGTACCTATCACTTCAGGGTGGTCTACTGATGTTCCACAACCTTTTGGAGGAAGGATGCTAAACTCAACCACACATCTTTATCTAACATTACTTAGCCCTTTTCACAACAACTGTGTGGTAAATATGATATCCTCACCAAATTCCAGTTAAGATACTTCTTTCTGCTTTCCTAAAACGCTCTGGCCTTCAAATTGGATACATTCTTCTTCACCTGCTTCTGCAGATTGCTGATTACAGCACTGGTCGGCATAGTTGAAAAATTGCCACAGTTCATCTCAATAAGAATCATTATTAGATGCTGTGAAAAAGCCTCTGTGCAGCATACAGTCTGCTTCTCTGTCTAAAATTGCATAGTCCTTTAGAATATACGAACTTGCAAAAACTCAATCCTGCCATTCTTTGGCTCCTGGGGGATCAGACTTCCTGCTACCCTGAGAGCTATTTTAACACTGGAGGCATAATGTGACAAGCTGACATCACTTCTTTTTTAAAAATCACAAATAAAGATCTATCCTAGCAAGAGAATATTTGCACACTGCCGTGTCCTTACTCTGAAAACTCTTGATGTTTACAGAAGGAGCACACAGAGCAAATCAACATGGTGCCCCAAAAGACACACCATGTATAGATCTGAATCATCTCATAACTGGAGATGATTCTGGACTACACTTAGTGTGCCGCCTGGTTCAGTGGCCTATTTCCAACAGCGGCCATAAGCAACCACCTCCAGGAAGCAAGAAGTTGAATACGTATGACAGCCCCCCAATGCTCTCTCAGTCCCCTACTATTTCCAGGTAGCTTACAGAGACAGCTGCTATACCTCTGTTTTCAGAAGCCATTGGCCTCTACCATGACTCACCCAGCTTTTCCCAGGAATCCACTAACTTCCAGCACCCCTTGTAAAGGACCACAGGTCTCCTGTTCATGTCAAGTCACTACTCACTGCCTTTCTCAATGCTTTTAAACCACGTCCAACAGCATCATCCGAAGATCCCAAGTCCTTACGCTGGAAAAATACAATCCTGATCTCTTTCTTCTTTCTCTGTACTACTCACGATTTTCTAGACCACGTACCCTGAAATGATCTCTTTCCCAGACTGAAGAAAGTGTCCTGCCTGGCCTATTCCGTTGCTCCTTGTACAGGTTTCCTGTACAGCCATTCACACCTTTGATTTCCCTTGCTGCCCCTCTCAAAGCCTTTTCTTTTTCCTGAGATAAGGACATCAAAACTGCAGTCACAATTCATGGAGCAAATATGTGATCCACAAATTTATGTAATGGCATAATGCTGTTCTCTTGCTTTCCTAATAATTGCTAGTTGTTTTTCTGAATGCTACATAGCTGATGTTTTCCTGTAGTTATCCATCATAATTTCACAGTACCTCATTTTACCCAGAAATCTAGGGTTATTTTTTTGCCCCCATGTGCCTCTCTGTACACTTACTGACTCAACATCACCCACCATCGAGTGACTCGTCATTTGTACTTTAGGGGTCTTTCTGCCACTCTTCACAAACAACTTTCACTCTCACTATCCTAAACAGTTCTGTGCCACCACCAAACCTTATATGACCGCTTTTCCAGGTCTTTGACAAATATACTCAATAGCAGCGGTCCGTGAAGAGATCTCTGTGGAAAGCCACTGGTGACTCTCATCCACTGACCACTTCCTCCTACACCTGCTTTCCCAAATTTTAACCGATTATTTATCCATGACAGGACCTGTCTTCTTATATGCAATACAGATTTTTTGTGAACCTGTTAATACATTAATATATTATATCAATATCCTTCAATCTGCTGCCATGGCATGATATTTACCATTGCACAATACCTAAGACATCATGCCTTGCCTTACCTCTGTGGGCCATTTTCCTCCCACGGTGCGCTTGTTTTACTTCTTTGGGTTTCTGGACTGTTTTCATTTTTCATCTTTTTAAAGCTAAATAGAAGTACAGTTATTTTTTTTTAAAACCCATAGTGTACAGATCACATATTCTCCTGCCCTGATCTCTTAAAAATTAATCTTAAAGGCACACAGTCATTACAGAGACCTACCCTGCCATATAGCTATTTGCCTGCTATGTGAAAGAGGGCAAACAGCTGCTATGTTGAAGAATCTCTCCTAGAAAGAGAGATTGGGTGGTAAAAAAGAAACCAACCTGAAAAATCAGCTCTACAAGTTCATAGTTATGGCTGCACTGAGTCAGAAAAAAGGTCAGTCTTGTCTCAGAATAAACAGGAACAGATGCTTAGGCAAAATGGCTAACTATAGGGCAAATATACAATGTGGTCTCACAGTATTCCACAATATTCAGTTAACAGATTATTGAACTGGAGGCTTTATCTGCTTTTTATTTTACATAGCTGCTGATGGAACTTTCTTCCATGGATTTAGCTCTGGAACATTTTTGAATTATTGGCATAAATAGTGCCTGGTAGCGGTATGCTCCAGTATTTAACTATGGCACAAACAATTATTTCATTTTGTTTCAAAACTTCCACCCAGTTTAAAACTTCCATCCTGTGTTCCTCACTAGTTCTGTGCTTATAGAAAGAAAAAAGGCCCTGCGAATGGTGGTTCCCTAATCACAAACTCTACCCCATAATTATTTTTAATACATTTTTAACAACTGTCTCATCTCTTTTCCAAGTGAAGGAATCACAGACTATTTAACCTCCCCCAGTACAGGAGTCACCACATACTTCTGATCATCCTTATCATATTTCTGTACCATTTCTCCAGGTCTACAGTACCTTCTTTAAGATAGGAGCAACAAAGGCAGGGCTGATAATTATTCAAAGCATAACAGACCACAGGTTCAGAGAGTAGCATATTCTTCTATTCCTTCCCCACTAACTCCTAGTGTTTTCTTTTTGCTACACACTGAGCCTATATCTGACAACATGAAAGAGCTGTCTTCACTGACTGCTGCAAGGTAAAGTACCAGGACGCTCAAGATAGTCACCTGGCTCAAGCGATATATTAGTGTTTGCAACCAGTCTCCCATCGTACCTATGGGAGACGGGGAGAAAAACAGCAGCATGCTCCAATTCTTCCTTTATTCCTACCATTCTCACTGTGTCAAGTTTTGTAACTTCCAATCCATTAATGCTCCTAGATAGCCTGCTCACTGCCACTCCAAGTGCTGGATGGTGGCTTCCTGCTGAAGCACTATTTTTTGCACCCATCTTCTCGCCAAAGGTTAGTCATGCTTCTCCTGCATCATCATCTCCAGAGCTCACTCTCAACATGAACAAGCAGTTCACCTGATACAGAACAAGATAGTCACATCGATTTCCACTAAGCTCTTCAAGTATTACTGACAGAAACCCACTACAAGCATTAATACAACGTATCTTCCCAAAGCGCAACTTAAGCAGGAAAAACAAAAGCAAAAAAAAGCTTTATGGATGCTTACAGAGAGGAGGACATAAGCCAGAGTTCTTTGCCCAGAGTAGGAGGTGACAGACTCAGCTTTATGAAGGAATTGTGGCTATTTAACTCACTAATCCACTTTTAACCTCAGCCTTTGGGTACTACAGGTCACCGAGTTAATCATTTAATTCTCACATAGTGAACAAAATGCAAAGCTACAGTATGTCAGCAGGAAAAGAAATTAAATTACACTTTATCAGGTAAATAATTTTCTTAATACTGCACCCATTAGCTATTGACTCATATGTGCATGCAATCTATTCCCAGGCTTAAAAATATGTGCTTACTAGAAACTAAGCAAGTAACTTGGGTAAATATGTTTCAGTTCTGTATTGCTAAAAGCAACCGGTTTTGCACAGTATAAACTACTGAACAATACTTAGGTTCAAGTTGGGCTTAAAGAAATTTGAATAGTGTTCTCAAATCTTAAAAAGAAAAAAAAAAAAGAGAGGCAGAGAAATGATCCTGGGAGGGGAATTCACTGCATCAGATTCCTAAGTCATTATTCATTCAGAGCAGACAAACACTTTACGGCTAGAGAGCTAGAGCATGGCAGCTCTTCAGGTATTAGTATTATCTCTGGGAATGCAGTTGCAAAAGGGACTGAGTTCATTCAAAGTATTTCAAAAGGCTAGAATCTGAATTTCACGTGAGATTACTGTTGTTGGGGGGTTTATGGTTTACCTTGAATTTATACCACAGAAGTGACCAACTATGTATCTCAACAGCGAACGAGATGTTAAAACTATGAAAACTCAGCTTGTGAGAGCTGCTGAAAGATGCTTTGCTAGCATGACTGACAATTAATGTGAAAATTACATAAGATGGAGTAAAATACCAAACTATAAACGCTTCACAAAGTATGTGTGCTGCCTGTTATGCATACTGACACTGGCAGACCTGAAAGGTGTTTTACATGTGCAGAGAGAGGCACAGAGAAAAATGAATCAATTTCTAAATAGAAAGCATCCAACAAAAACAACTTCCAACACGTTTTTGCTGGAAGTGACTAACGCTGTTTAAAACTGTGACTCAGTGAGAATCTGACTGTGAATTGCTTTTAAACTGTCAAGGTAAGAAACTAAACTCAGAAACCTTGACACTGCTGTGTTGAGAGCCCTCTATTTTGGCTCTTGCTCTAGCTATCCATTTCTTTTTAACAGTTCACTGCTAAAAATTTATACACAGTATTAGGAGCACAACCTGTAGTGAAGGGCTCCTAACTCTTCCCAATACGATCATCTCTGCGCTATAGAATAAAGGTACACCTTTGCTGTTTACCTTTCGCTCTCCTAACAAATCACAGAACGACAGACTGGTTGGGGCTGGAAGGGACTGGTGGAGGTCATCTGGTCCAACACCCTGCCAGTTGCCCATGACCATTCCCAGACAGCTTTTGAGGATCTCCAAGGATGGAGACTCCACCACCTCTCTGGGCAGCCTGTGCCAGTGCTCGGTCACCTTCACAGGGAAAAAGTGGTTCTTGATGTTCAGAGGGAACCTCCTCTGTTTCAGCCTGTACCCGTTGCATCTGGTCCTGTCACTGGGCACCACTGAAAAGAGCCTGCCTCCACCCTTTGCACCCTCCCTGCAGGTATTTATATAACTTTGTATCGTTTTCTGCTCAATGGCCTAGCTTCAGCATGACCAAGTGGCAAAATCATAAACTTTCTTTTAAATAAAGATACCCATAATCAGTATTATTTTCTAAGGGCTAGAATATGGGATTCAATTTCCCTCAAACTGAGGAAGCAATTAAATTCAGCTCTTCTTTTCTGGGGCAACTATTAGGCAACAGGAAACACTATCCACCAAGTACTTGCAGTAAATATTTTAGACTCTTCTTCAGAGGTCAGTTCAGATACCTAGTATGTGAAGCCCACAGCTTCAACAGAGAGATAAAACCAGAGTTGCTCAGCTCAAAAAAACCCTGTCAGGGTTACTGGGCATGCCAAGACAGACATTCAGGCAACTGAGAAAAAAAGTCAGGTGCTGAGTTTTTGACTCATTGTTTTGTCAGACCACTCTTTTTTGATTCAGGTACCAAAAATTCCATCTATAATTAGGGGTGGGGATATAAATCCCTTTCTGAAACTGAGCCTCACCTCTTTCTCTCAAATATGTCTAATAACCAGAGATGTGCACTTCAGCACTGATAATTAAAAGCAGCAGATCACGTAAGTCCAGAGAAGACCTGGCAATTCACTGCTCCTAAGGATCAGGCAGAAATACTCATGAGTTTTGTTCTGGATTTACTGGTGTAACGAGTAGTGGACTGCAAGATTAACAGCACTGCTGGAAGAGAGGCCATGCCCAGCTCCTCGCTGCCCACACATCCCAACCAGAGCTTGCCCTGTGCAGAGACAGAAGAGCCATGGCCTGAGGGCGCTGCCAGCCAGCCCACAGCTCCCAGGAGAGAGACACGTAGGACTTCACAAGACTACCCCGACCACTGCCTCTTGAGTCATTACCTTTTTTTTTCCTATTTAAAACTGAGACTGTTTGCCTTCCCATTAACTTGTCCCAATTCATGGGTTTCCAAGCTCCGTGTCATATGGAGCCCCTGTTCCAAGTTCATCAGAAGATCAGGGTTTGTTAAAATGAATTACTGGGCAACACACTCTGACCTTTGCCAGCAGAAGATCAGATGGTCCTACACTTAAGGGCAGGATAAAATGTTACTAGTGATTATTTAATGTGTTCCTCTATCCAAAAAAATACACAATCTCTTAAAAACTGGGAGGGAACTGCTGGTCTACTTACCTTTTCACAGGGGAAGGTGCAATAATTTTGGTAGTTCCTTCCTTTTCACCATTTGTTGTAATCTGGCTCATGTTCTTAGATCCTAAAAAATACCAAACCACAAACAGAATAGTCCTGTTGCATATATGCTTGTACACCTATTTAGCATAATCACCTACTGAACACAGTGCAGCATGAGAGATAAAATGATACAAAAGACATGACACTTCTGTGTCCCATCCTTATTTCTAGTTATATCACATCACAAGAAATTTCAGCCTGGGGGCATTCATTACTCTTCCACATGAGACAGAGGAGTTTGAAGCTGTTGTTCTCAAAGGGATACCATGCCATTGCCACCAGAAGGGAATTCCCTGCTCAGCCACCAATGAGAAGAAAGGTGTGACAAGAATACAGGCTGTGAAAAAGCTTGGGAATCTCCAATGTAGTAACTATGACCTCTAAAACATCATTAGATTAGATGGTAAAGCAAGATGACTATGTTTGCGCTAAGAAACCATTTAAAATTCATGTAGCAACATAGTGCAACACAACACGAATATATCCCAAGTTATGACCAGGAAAATAATAACTGTAAATCAATGGATTAGAAAACTAATAATGCAAATAGAGAGAGACAATAAAAGGTAATACTCTGACAGAGACAGCTAAAGATCAGTTTCAATGAGTCATAAACTTTTGGCCAATGTTTGAAAGTTATCTGCCTAGTTTCCAATTTTGTGCCCAATACTCTTTCCATTTTGATCCCGCACTTTTTGCACTGTTGGCAATTAAGTCCCCAGCTGAGCCATGAAAGGGAACCTAAAGAAGCAGAAGGAACATGCAGTTTCCCCTCTTTTTGAGCCACCCATATAACATGCTTCAAAGAAAGATTTGTGTATTCATGATTTAGGAGCACTGAAGGCCACGGGAATCTGGATATTTCATACTGGGTTAACGTCAAAGTGGTGTGATAAGATTGTGCTCTACAGATGTATACAGCTCAATATCATGAACAAAAAAAAGAACTGTTCTGTTCACTTTGGTATGTAAATATATTAATCATCAAGACAGGTTTGTTCCTACCGGTGCTGTAATTTTAGTTTCCATGCTGTGCTATTAATATTAATCTGTAATTTTTCTCCAGTTCACACATTCTCTTTCCATCTAACTGGCAATTTCAGTCATTTCTTACAAAACCGTTACCACCTCCAGAAACAGATGTTAAATAAAACAACACAGCAACACCACTGGTGATCTACATCAGCTCTGGACAGAATTCTGAGCATGTTCATTGAAGATAATGAAACAGATTGACTGAAGCCTGTAAGACTGCTAACAAGGAAATACTATGTCTTCTGGATGCAAGCAACAGCAACAGTGTTGTTAATATAGTGGCACAAACTCAAAGCCTTTTTGTTTGGCTAAAACTAAAATGCAATGTTTTAACTGAATCTGTGGCACGAATTTGCATTATAAGCCGTCTTTATAATCTCAGAGAAAGAACATCTCCACAATCTCCACCAACTCTCCATACCACCCCTTTGACATACAAAGTCTCTGGACTCTCCTCTACTTCAACACAAATACTCGAGATATCCAAATCTTGTCTGGCCATCAGTTGCCTCTCCTACAAATTATAACTGCTAGTCTTCTGCAGGTGCCTCATATGCCGCGCAGAGGGTCTCAAGTGGAATTAGTCACCTTTCCTTAAGCAACTCAGCCAAGCCCTTTCCATGTTTGACCTCACCACTTTTAATGATGTAATTTACTCAGTTTTTCAGACTAACGCCTGGCAGGGAAAGGGAGCAGCCTTGGTCCCGTTGTGTACAGAGTTTGCTCCTTCAAGGCCCTTTTTGTTGTTTATGCAAACATAAGCAGTAGGAAGAATTCAGAATATTCTGAAGAAGGAAATCCAGAATGGGCACAGATTCACAGACAGAAAGGAAAGCAAAGTTTTGGAATTGTGAACAAATCCTCTATTTTATAGAGTAAGAGACAACCAACTCTCCAGACTCTCTGAAGCATTGCGTGTCTGCCCATACAGTTACGTTCTGTTTTCAAGAATGAAGCAATAGCTACACTGCCACTATGAACTGCTTGGTAAAAAGACAAAATTACTAAATGAATAAAAAGGCCATAAAAAACTACTACAAAAATTCTTCCTCTAACCTCTAAAAAGATAAGGATCCCTGCAGTCAAAAATTACAAATAAATAAAGATGGCATCACACAGAAACAGGAAGCAGAAATTTCCCACCTTTAGAAAAGGTACTGGTAGTGAAATTAAAATGGAGCAGGTCAAGGATATCTCAGGGTTTCTGACCATATTTTTTTGCATGCAGATACATTCAGTTTGCCTTTCCTAGGCCATCAAATACACAAGATAAAACAACCCACTATAATAATGTGGCTCACAGAAGTATTGAAATAAGCAAAGATACGACTTTTTCAAAGGAAATACTTTCAGTACAAGGGTAAGTGCTACAAAAGTAATAGCCAGAACCGATCCTTTGCTATGTTTGGCAATAGCCTTCCTTAGAATTCTGCCGACACCCCATTGTCTCTGGATTTCAGAAGATGGGAGTTTATGCAATGCAGAGCTAGTCCACCCGAGTGCAGAAAGTCTACCATGTCTCTGCAACTCCTCCAGTGCCCCACACAAAGGCCGGTCCTGCAGACCCTACATGGGACACCTCAGTTTTTGCAGCGGCCAGTACTAGTAAATCCTCAAAAAAAGACACATCTCCTTCTCCCTGTTGAGCTCCCTGGTTACCACTCTACTATTTTAACAAGTACTTAGTTGAGGGAAAACCAAAGAAAAGACAACACAGCAGTGACTACCACACAGATGCAGAATCCACCCAGAAATACAAAATAGGTTTCTGCTGAGACAAGACCTCCTATTAGCTACATTTGACTCCACCATTGCCCACAACAAGGACCTTTGCTTTGCTTTTTTTTAAAAAAATCTCTTGCTGTACAATTCTTGTGTACAAATAACTAGCTTAATTAGGAGCTTTCTGTCCACACTTATAGAAATTGTAATAATTGTCTTTAAGTATGTTCCACTTCATGTATCTTTTACTAACTACAGTACTGTTCTACCAATATACACCTCAGTATGATACAGTATCCCTAATATAAAAGAACAGACTCCAGAAAATGTGTCCAAACACTAAGCCCATTGCAATAACTTATCTATACCACTGATTCTTGCATGCCAAAGTAACAGGCCTCTCAAAAACACCTTAGATAACCAGAAATCTCGAACATCTCACTTCTAGCAGGTTTTCCTGGTAGTTTACCTTTTGTGAGATAAGTTAGCCAGCATTCACTGCACTGAACTTTTCCAATATGGTGAACACACACATTTCGATTCCCTTTTACAGCCATCTTGATGTGGATTTTTACATTCAATTTAAATAGACTATTACATTTTTAAAAACTCAAACATCCAAAACCTCAGGAGCCTAGCAAGCTAATTAGCCTGTTATGCCTGTTTCTTATCAACTAAAGCTATTTCACTGACGTTATCTGGAAGTGGTGTTTGTATTTAAATCTATTAATGAGAGCAGAAGACAGTGTGATCAAAAGGAAAACATGCAGTAAGAGCCCATGCTTTGCACTGTGTGTTACTAAGAGTCTAGAAAAATGAATGGACCTCCATATGTCTACACTAGCATAGCCTACTCTGTGATAATGTTTATTTTCCAAACCAGTTTGCAAATCCGTAGCCTTAAGGGTTTGTGCATCTCACACTACATGCATGAAATGCAGAAGCGGTCACATCCATCCTTTTACAAAAACTGGAATTTAAAATAAACTTTAAAGTGTAAATCTAAAAGTAAATAAATACGTAAACAGATAAAATTACCCCAAGATTCATTTTCTAAAATTTAACTTTCAAACCCAATCTTACAACCTTCTGGGAAAAGATTTGTGACTTTGAACTGGCTGCCATCACTGAGGCTGGAGAAGCAGGGAAACGACAGGCGTCTGTGGTAATAGGAAGTTTGTCAGGGCAAGGACTGTGACTGTCTGTGATTGCTTAGAGGCTATTATAAAACAGACAGTACTGTAATATTTTAATAGGCACTCCCGATTCTCCACCTGGCTTTTAAATCAGAATGGCAGCACTTACTTTACACTGGTTGATACAACCACCCAGTGTGCAAGGCAGGGACAAACCAAGTCCTCAGCCACCAAACAACAACAAACACTAAGCGATGTGCTTCCCACCACTGAATACATTCAGACCCACGGCAACAGGTCTGGTCACATCAGTGTTTGTCCAGAGAGGACATTCCCAAGAACCTTTACACGTGCAGCATTCAACAAAAAGAATAATGAAGGCTTTCACGCTATGCACTGTTGCGAAAGCTGAACATTATCAGTCTTGTCCTAAGAGGGTAAGAGAGAATAATGAGAGATCCTGTACCACGTTGAAGTTTCTGATTCGCAACCAGAACAAAATGCAACTGGAACTCTCTCTCGGCTGAAATGAAAAGGGGGAGAATAAGCAAACAAAACAAGCTATGCGTATCTCACATGTAAGACTAATATATACTACATATATATATACTACAAAATAAAAAAAACACTTCTCCAACTGAACACCAACTTGAATGCCAACCTAAACATACACAAAAAAAATATTGCACTAATATTAAAATGTTGATTGCATACCCATTGAAGTTTCCTGGTCTGATTTTCCCACTAACCCTAGAACAACTGAGATATGAAATGTACTAAAAAAGTGACAAAAGGGAGGTTACTACATTTTAAACCACTGTAATCTGTATTCTAGCAAAACAATCTGCCATGCTAAAGACAAACTGTCCACACTGTCTATCCTATCAGGGGAATCAATGGTAGTGGCTTTTATACAAGAAAGCTAGTTTCTCTCTGTTCACAGTATCATCTCCTCCAATCACGCTCTTAGAGCACAAATATTTTTACTGGGAACATAAAAGCAAATATTTTCTATCATTGTCTTGGCACCTACTCCAACTCTTAACCCAGAGTTCACCAAGTGGCTGCAGTCCTAATGACTTTAGCATACTGTAATGGAGCAGTGAGACAAAGAAACATTATTAGTCACTTGGCTCTGCAAAAGATAGCTAACCTCGTCCTTCAGGTGACAGGAAAAAAACATATAAAACCCACATACTATGTAACTGCTTACAACACCAGAACATGTATACAAAAAGGAGAAACATGGGAAAACAGTTTAATGAGATGCCAGAGGTTAGAGGCTTCAGCACTTCAGACACACCTCTACGGTGGAGGCAATGCAGACCACACTTGCTACAGCCACACATTTGTAGCTACTGGTTCATTGAATTGCCCCCAAACCACTGCTGTGGCTAGTCCCATTACTGGTACCAACGGATTTAAAACAAACAAACAAACAAAACCAGAATGGCTAACTGAACTGGCTGCAGAAAGGATGCTTTTCATGCACTTAACTTTCCAATTTAAGGAAGATGCTGAACTCAGAAAAGGTGGAAGAAGTTACTGCATAAGAACTATTTGTAAGTTGTTACTGGGTTCTGAGAGAACAAATGGAACTCTGATTTTCATTCCAAAAAGCTAAATTATAAGCCATGTCCAGCTGGATCCTAATTTAAGTAGCATTTGGCAGAAAACACCTTAAGAAATACGTAATACATGCAAACTAAAATCACCCAGTTTAAAATGTTGAACAAGGCATATTTAGCCTCATTACACCATACTAGAAGCACAAAATCAAGAACAAAGGACTAGCCATCAATGATAAACATTGGCATAATTTCATTATGTAAAAGGAATAGTTATTTTAAGAATAAATGTTATATTATTCTCTCAAACATTTCAGTCAGGGAAAGTTTTAAGTAACTTATAAAACTGTTACACCATCAGGCTCAATTCCGAGATAAAAAATATTCTGTAAAAGTAAAATCTACATTGGGTTAGTATTTTTAAACAAGTGGTGCTTAAAATATATCAAACAGACTTGATTTAGTGTGTGAAATGTACTTTGCTACATCCAATAACCAGTTTAGGTGAAAAGGAGTGGATTTATCCTGGTGACATGCAACAGGCTGTCAAATGGTGTCTGACACGTGGAGTAGTCATCTGCTTTCCACATCTGAAAGCCCATTTTAATGGAGAAAGACTACTAGATGCTTATCATTGTGAATACCTAAATGAAAAAATAAAGAGTAAACAGTATGGTCGTTTATAGGGAAAGATGGAATTTGAATAACAGCTCTCTTCCTTTAGCCCGTATTTTCAGTGGGAAACAAAAAAAAATCATTTAATTTAAAAATCATTTGAGGTAATATACCTGCCCCAGTGGAAAATGACTGCACACTTGGAACAGATGGGTAATCAATTAAGTTGAATTAAAAGCAAAACAACCCAGACGGGTGATACAGATTACACAAATACTTATAAGAAAGACAGTGAAAAAGCAGCCTTTTTATTTTACGGTAAAAGAAAGTATTTAAATCCACCAAAACAACAAACATGTGTTGTCCAGAGAATTGTGCATCATGTTATATCATCAGAACAGGCCACAGGACGCTTTCAGTTTTCCTCACAATTCCAGTCAAAAAGAACAAAAAAAGAAATAAAAATCAACGAGCTCAACACAGACACCCTTACAGCGATGTAGACTGACTTTCACTGCCTGCGCTAAGGCAAACATTAATTTCAACTCAGGGCTGACTTTCAGCTGGGGGACTAATGAGGTGGGAAGCGCTGATCATCTTGAACTACCACCCTAAGACTGGGACAGCCCAGCTGAACAAAAGTCTAAGTCACTAGGTTCAAGAGTGAACAGCTTCTTGTTTTCTTGGGCACCCACTGGCAGCTGCAGACACAAGAAGAAGATATCATAGTCAGAAAGCAAAGCAAACCTTTTCTTCTTACACTTAACTAAATAAAATTAAATTTAAAAAAAACCCCGACTGTTGTAAACTGCTTGTATTGTCCAAGGGCAACACTTTTAATTACACTACACTTCAAGACCCACTGCAGCTAAAAGGCAGAACACACCAGCTTTGTTTCTGAGTGAAAAGACGGCATCCAGAATAAACATGGGAGGTTTCCAGATGTATATTCCTGCTCTGTTTTTAAAAATGGGGACTCTCAAAAGCCTATAATGCTGCACTAACCCATGATAAAGAGAAATCCTGCTTACATTTTAAAGCCCAGAAAAGTTTTTTCTCAAACTGGTAACACACACACATATATATTTAACTCCATGTACAAGTTCAACCAAAATCTGTGTGACTGCTGTCGTAGGTGAAGCTAAGCGCACATGCGTAATCCCGTGTAGAACTGGAGCTTGACATTAGAAAAGCTTTTTGCCTCTATTAGTAAATTTCAGGAAATGTCCATTATTCTGGACATGACTCCTGTGATCCGGGCTTAATCCTACATGTTTCTTTTCACAGCTGTAAAAACTTCCAGCTTCCCCTGACATCTTCAGCATGCAGAACAAATTTCCAGGTCACACTCTGAGGCATGTTAACATGGCAGAGAGCACGGCACTAACTCCTGTTCCACTTAATATCAAAATAAAGGGATACTGCCCTTGAACTGGGAAGAGGATGTACAAGAGAGACACCCAACAAGACACACGGGTATAAAATTCTATAGCGAGAGACAGGACTCCTGAAAAAAAACCATGTTCTTGCTGCCTGTTTTCAAACTCTCCTTTCATACTTCACATTAGACCTACAAACATGGGGTTTTATCATGTTGGATCCACACCATCTCTTTTACACACAAAGCTGGAGTTTTTAGACCCAGTTAAGGTTAGGTGTAAATACTAAGGCAAAAGAGAGAATCGATTCTGAGAGATGCTTGAGGACACTGCAGCAGTTCGGAGTCACCTCTGGGAAGACCAAAGACGACGTCTCTCCACAGCCCAGCAGAGAAGGACTTACCAGTCTGTTGTTGTGTTCTTTTGGGGTAAGTCTTGCTGCGACTTCTTTCAATGCACTGGTCAGGCCGCGGGAGCTGCACAGAAGGGTCTCTGGTCATTTGCAAAGATGTCCTGCCACTTGAAAGCACAACAAAATCATGCGAAAACAACTTGGAAAAATGATCAATGAAACAGAAGACCTTTAGATTGAAAAAAATGCATGGGGTTTGGGCAGCGTGCTTTGTTAGCTATTCAGTTCTCATCCCAGCTCTGGTTCTCCTGCAGAGTAGCACTACTCTGACCTTTTTTTTTTTGAATCAGATCACAGAATCATTAACAGATTGTGACAACCTCTTCTGTATTGGGTATTTCCAGGAAGAGCTAAGCAACTAAAAAAAAACCGCTGGTTTATTAGGAAGAGGCTAAGATAGTGTGACCTTTTGTAACCTCAAACATTCTAACATAAGACTTTCTTAAATTATTTGATTACTTCCTCAATTATTTCAGTAAGTTTTTATCTCAGGGAAACACATAGTTAACATTGTTCAATTCCAGTCAGTGGGGGAGTACTTCTCTGCCATGTGGAATGACAACCTAAAGGGCATGGAAAACCCCATGCAAAGCAAACTATAATAAAGTACTCACACTAGAACAGGCCCAAATGATAATAAATTGAGTAGAAGTCCTGATTCCCGTCTACAGTAATGCTCTTCTTCACTGCACAATGTAAATAAGTTATTTAATTTAAATTCTTTTATGCTCATTTTAATATTCCTCTCCATCCCAAAACCCCACGTTTGCTTTTGGAAACTTACTACACAAGAGAAGTAATTGTTAGTATTAGCTCCCAGTTGCTTAAACACCTGCAGTACGATGATTTCAAAGTGAACCGGTATCATACTAGCAAGTGCCAAGCAACTATAAAGGCATTACATATGTAGATTTTCTAAGTTATGCAAATAGACTCTACTAGGATGATTGTATTTTCACCAATAGTCAGCACGGCAGAATTTTTTTCTTCTCAAAATTTGTAAAAGAATTTAAGGACAAAAATACCCCAAATTCTAACATTACATTACAGTAATACTGGTTTTTGATATTCAGTTTAATGGTGGTTTTGCTCCCAAGTTTGCCAGAAAACACTTTTACTCAACTTTTAAGTTTGGCAGCCATGCCAGACTTGCAAATTCCAGAAGCAGTTTTAAAAAAACATCTGGGGATAAGACCTGCCACTCACACTAACACCTCCATGTATTACCCAAAGCATCTGATCTTAAGACAAGGAATTGCTTTCCTGAAAACTGTTTGTCACCTAATGAGAAGTGCCTAGAAGATTTTAAAAAAAAAAAAAAAAGCAGCATCAAAATATAATAGTATGGTCCCCTTACACACCGTCAAACAGTGAGATTATGGTTTCTGCTAACGATGTATACAGATACACAACACTGTCACTGCTTTCAGTGCTACAACCGAAGACAAAGAGGGAAGACAATCAAAGCTGATGGATAAGCAAAGAGAAGATTCTCAAAGCACATGAAAATGCTGCTCTGAATTCCAACACGAGTGTTAACATGTGAAGCACCAGCTGACTATCACTATTTATCATTAACACTGTATAATCAATATAGTGCAACTAGACGTCACAATCCACATTTACTAGAACACCCACTCAGGTCAGGGGGAGTCCTCAAGAATTCCTGCAGCAAAACAGGGAACACTTCATACTAGTGAAAGAGAAATATAAGTTTTAATGTGTTCTAGACAAAACTAACATTATAAATATAGCTGTCATCAATGACTATCATCGCAACACGGCAATCCATATCACAAATAACCCTTGAAACTCATTAAAAAAGGAAGACCAACTTAAATGCACCATCAGCAGGAATAACTCAAACATCGTTAGCTGCTTCATGGTGTGTTTTTTTCAAATTGATTGGAGGTCCTGGTAAGTGCAAGTATTTCTCCTCCCCAGCACCAGTGTCCTGCTGCAATCTGCTGACATGGTCCAACAGAGGAAACTCCCACCTGCAGTAGTCTGGCAGGAATCCACTGAACTCCTATCCAGTTTCACAGATGGAGTCATATGGTCAGGATCCAACCAGAAACCCCAACAGCAGTACAATCACTCCTCTGTTATCTACAGTAAGAAGAAGCTGGATCATGCCAGATAATGTGATAACCCAAATAATCTGGATTATTATGAAATATGCTGAAGAAGATGGGACAGAAACACACCAGTGATCCTGGCTGAAGACAGGGGAGATTCAGACACATGAGCTCAGGCTCAACACTGGCATAGTCATTTCTCCATCAGTAACACCCTCCTTACAAGCAAGGTCTTACATCCAAGGGTAGCAGAGACCTGACTATGAGTTCTGATTGACCGATGACAAGTGTAATAGAGCTACTATTACACACTGCTATTAGTATCTACCACAGATACTAACTCCAATAAAGGGGCTGCTAGAGAAATTGGGGGTTATGGTTTTACTGTTTTTAGAAAAATCCTCCTAAGAAGCAGTGGCAAAGAACTGCCTAACTAATGATTGTCAGCCTTACCCATTATGATCCATGTATTTCTTGAGTGATGGTGGAAATACAGACAGGAAGGAGAGACAGACAGACAAGCCAAAAATAAACCTAAACAAACCTGGTATATTTGCAGGTCATGGAAAAAAAAACACTAGAAATTGCCATTACAGTAAATAGGCCCCTTTTACCCAGCCACTTCAAAATAGCTACAAAAGATGAAAAACTATTTTTATCCCCACTTGACCAACAGGGAAAATGAAAATGGAAAAAGAAAGGGGCCTGGCTTTCAGTTGGGGTTTTGATGTGCTGCTTTCCATCCTCCCTTTCAGGTTCACTGAAAACGCAACTCTAAAGCAACTCTAAAATCAGGCCATAAATTATTTGGCTCAAAATTGCTCAGCCAATGTGACAAAACTGGATTTAACACAGTGGATGCCAACTGCCAAATCAAGCGCCTTATATAATAGACAAAATCCTTGTCATTTCAACAGACTTAAAAAACCATAAAGTTTCAATAAAACTCAGTAAAAACTATTGAGTTTCTGACATCTTACAATTTTAACTACATGCTATATTCCACTAGTCGTTCATGGCACAGCAGCTAGACGATCTTAAATGAGACTAACAGCCCTTTATGTCACACTGTCTGCTTGGTTAACTCAGGCTAAAACTGAGACTCAGTGCTCCCTATACACCCTTAGTGTGAAGTCTACTGCATCTTTCAAGGCTTGCGGCCTTGAATGCTTATCCAATTTTGCCAGCTATTCCACTTAGAAAAGATACACCCATCTCCCTTCAGATCTACCCTCACTTTTATTCTGAAATCAACAGCACTGCACCAGCAGTACTGCTACAGGATTAGACAGATCCATTCAGATCGAGAGCCCTCGTCATAGCTCAACTGCAGCTGTAAAGAAGTTACAGACTTTATACACTTCTTTGCACCAGCCCTTTGCTAATTCCCAGAGGAAAGGCAGCAGCCAACATGTCTCCTCGTTTTGGTATTCCCCAGCTGACAGGAAAAACCCCTCAGGACATGAACATAATTTCAGGACCTGTAAGGAGATTTTAACTTAAAGCATTGCCATGGCTGCTGTCACTTTCACTACAGGCTACAGCAGGCCTTTGCCAAATCTGTGGATCCGAGAATGAGAAGTAAATCCCATTTGTCCCAAAACTGCCCGATTCCCAAAGGGAGCCTCTTAAAATGGCCCTGATTCATGCTTTGTCAGCAGAACTGCTCTGAGTCATAGTCTGGGTGGGGTTTTTCTTTCATTGAAAGAAACAAGGAGAAAAGAAGGAATGAAGAAGGAATTAATTTAAGTTTAAACAGTTAAATAAATTCACCTGTACCGACGTTTATAACCAATGGATCCAAACTTGCTAAATTTTCTTGACAGAGAGTTTGATTCATTCTCTGGCACTCTGTGTAGTTTGAAAAATAAAACAACAGAGTAAGTTTTACAGTCCCCTTCCCAAGAAAAGAAAAGCGAAATACAAACTTTAGATTCTACAAAAAATAGTTTTCTGCTAGTTCCTCTTCATCCCTACCTCCAGGAAGACCCTTATGGCATTGAAAGCTACAGAAAGCCACATGTTTATGCCTCCTCTTTTGATTACAAACCTTTTTATTTCAGGGTCTACCGTAAACTGCTGGCAACAGCAGCCTTTCACTTAATGTTTCACAGGAGCAGGCAAAAACATCACGCCATGGTAATGAGACCACAGGAGGGATTCTGAGCTTACTCATTTACGGCACTGCTAAAGCCAACCCCAAGCTTCCCATGGACCCGTTCCTCACTAGACACACTTGCACATTTCTGTTAGGATTTTTGCAACAGTAAAATAAAGTGTTTTGAGATGTATAACATTGGAAACATTTTACACACTTCAGTAAGCAAAACACTACAGAAATCCAATGAGCCTTTCTATCAAAATGCAAAAATTTCTGTGCATTGTAGGAAATAGCCATGTCTGAAATCCAAAGGCCTCACTGAATTCAATGCTACTACAGAAAACTTGATGGTTAAATACATAAAAATGTATGTGGCAGCTTAAATCCTTGTGGATGCTTCTGTTAAAGCCTACTTTATGCAACCTGAGATACTGTTTCAAAAAGAATTCTCAGACAAAAGAAACCACTGAACTACCCAATTTTAAAATTATCGTTTCACATCATTGTAGGAAAAGGAAAGGCATCAGCTTTTAAGAGCACTCTATAATCAAGAGGAAAAATGTGTTTCGAGGCAGCAAGCCTGTGTTACACCACTCTGTAGATACAACAAAGTTCTTAATATAGTCTCCCTCCTTTTGATAATGAAATGACGACTTCTGCGTCACTCACCTGAAAAAGGTATGATGTTCTACACAGCATTTCCAGAGATATTTGCATGTGATCTTGTTACGTGCTTCAAAAAAGAAGGAAGTTTCATTGCACTGAAAACAAAACACAACAAATCAATATTGCTATGAGGGATTCTGCCAGTGAAGTCAATCTTGATTTACTGAACACAAGAACCGACCGTCTCGTATCAGTGCATGTAAGAAAAGACGTAAGTCTGAAGAAAAGTAGGAAGAGAAGCAGTCCTATAATTCTGTAAAATTCTTCATTTAAAAGAAGGTTCCTTTTTGGTTTATCATTGCCTGAAAGTAATTATTTAAAGAATCAATTCCTTAGATACAGAAAAACAGAAGAGAAAGGAGATTATTGAAACACTTCTGTTTCTTCATTCTTGTTTGTAGTTGTCAGATTTTTTCCTAATTAAAAAGGACATAGTTTTTTTCAAATAGTATGTTTCTGATGTTTTCTGAAAATGCACCTCAGATGTCAAGCAAAAATATATTCCCAAGGCTCTGTTTAACAGTATGCAAAAAGGCAAGAATAAGTGAAGAAAAGAAACAAAAGATTTGTGATAAACTAATATGAAGCAACAACAGAGACAGAAAATGCACAAAACATACATGTAGAGAAGAACCCCGGTAAAACTAAAAATAAAAAAGAGAGGGGAAGGAAAGACTAAAAAAAAATGAGCTAACTTCAGAATAATTCAAAATACTAGGAAAAAGATCAAAGGTAAAAGCCATAAAATCCACCTTAAAATCTCTTAAGGAAGACAAGAAAAAAGGATATTCAAAGCTTAAAACCTGTTCACTGGAAATTGGCAGTCAACACAGTACACATGAGAAAAAGGCAGGGAGAGATGAAAGAGAAGTCAGACATATACAAACTACAAAATACTTCCAACAGACAAGAAGAAGTAACAGACACATCATGCTGCTTGCTTCCAACAACGTAAACATTCAAATATCTTCAGATAAAATACACTGCCATATATTGTCCCTCAGTAAACTTAAGTGCCCAGTTTTGTATCTGTGATTTGCACAAAGAATGAGTAGACCCCACTGACTTCAGTGTGAATCCTCAGCGTGGTAAGACACCATCTGTAACAAAACTGAGTCCTAAAACCATTTCCCCGACACATGAATTACAAAGAGGGCATGATTCATAACACTTTCGGTAGCTGATTTTAGGCAATGGATGCCCTCGCAGTAGTTACACTTCTGCAGTGCCATGCATACGCAGGTAAAGAGTTCTGGCAAGCTTCTCCCACTCTTCATTTAATGAGGTATGATGACCTGCGAGCACCTTGCAAACTGTGAATCAATTCAGTGCGTTCTCTAGAATTCAAAATTTCACCTTTAACAAAAACCAATTATATCTCTATTAACGGCTGTCAGGCAGCCTCATAAAAAATCACAAATTGCCTGCTCAAGCAGCCTTTCCTCCACCTTGAAACAAATAACAGCAAAAATGACAGAACTTTACACCTGTGGTTACAATAATTGACAAAAAACTGACACAAAAAAACCAAAACCAAACCAAACAACAAAAAAAAACCCCAACCGCACAACACCAAATCAGAGACATGAGCTTATTTTCTCCCATAGATTATTTTAGTTTAATGGCTGGCTGGAACAGCCCCATGGAATATCCAAGGAATGAAAATCATTCATTCTCCTCTCTAGGGTATCACAGCAAGAAAGAGGAGCACAGTAAGACACATAGCCACTCAGAATGCTGAAAACTAGGATTTATCAGAGATTGCTACGGATAGCATAAAATGATTATATAGTAGATTAGTCACATAAATACATTCTTACAGTTCCTTAAAATACAATTTTAATTGTAAACTTGATAGGGATCTTTACCTCTGCAGGATTCACAAGGGGTTTAACTTGGAGCAAAAAGAAGTTTAACTTATAAAAAGTAGAACCAGAAACTTAAAAACTGAAGCTCTTCTAAAACAAAAAAAATCTAAGTACCTGGGGGGAAAGGAAAAAAAAAAGCTTCCTGGAGAATCTTGAAGATTGTCAAGGAGAAAAAAATATTTATACTAGAATTTTCAAGAGTAGCCATATTGCTGTGGCTTCCCTGGCAACCAGAAACAAGAGTCCACCCACTGAAAGATCATACTGCATTTTCACATTTATAAAGTTTTAAAGAAGACATGTCAAGGGGTACTTTTCATGTGCTTATTTTACATGTAACAGAAATGTAGCTTCAGATTTTATGGTTTAATTTACATTACAATTGCTAGATCAGACTGTCATCTGATGTGATTTCATATAAACCCACACAAGTATAGTCACCAGTACACTTTTAAAGAATAATATCAGATCAGGCCTGTGGCATTGAAAACTTTATGCAATATGATGAGTCAATTTCATTCTGTTAGGAAAGAACTCAGTGACTCACTTTTAATATCCAGGATCTTGCTCCTTCTTTGTCCACTCCTAAATTTCACTTTGAGGCAAAGAATCCTTACATTTATTTAATTACATGATCTCAGAGGACAAAGTTTGTGGGTTGGGGGAAAGGAGGGGGAGAGAGAAGCCAGGGCTGTTTTGTTGTTGGCTTTTTTTTTTTAAAGAGTCTTTTTAAAATAAGGTATTTCTGACATACCTTATTATTAGCCCAGTTCAAATGCCACTGGAATTCAGGGGTTTCAGGGAAAGATCCCCATCAGGGAAAAGGTTCTACTTGTCCATTTTTTCTTCCTTTTTAAGTTAAAGTTTTAGTATTTTCACACATACAGAACAAACGGCACATGACATGTGAAAATCAGTAAGTGATTAAACGAGGGACAGTATAGCTATGTTGCCAATCTGACCAGCAAATATTACTGATTTCATCATTTGAAGGCATTCTTTTCTAAGGTGGAATTAAGCTCGTCTCAGCTGAGAAAAAAATTTGGATGATTAACCACATCCTGAAACATCTATACATATGCAGCAATCAAAGGCACTGGGGGGAAAAAACAGGAAAAAACACGATAGATCCAATTTATCAATAGGCTATGGAATTCAGATCTGGAAAATGAAACAACTGCCTAAAAATCAGGGGACCGACCAACAAGCTTTCTGACAATACACTGAGGTTTATTCATTTGAATTTGAAAGAAAAGCACGTCTGAAAACTATTGCCTCAGAATGGATGGTTGTAATAAGTTAAATAGCACAGTTAAATTTTGCTTAAGAGAGAGAAAGCAAGCCTAAAACATTCACCGCCAAGGTCTTTCACCAACACAGAGACAATTCATAATTCCTTTTTCACCTTTTCTGCAAAGGATTCAGTAACTTGCTGCAACTAAGTCCAATATGACACTGCATACAGCATATCTAGGTTTAGGACTTCCTCCTTTTACTTTTTAAGACTTTTTAAGGCTTGCAAGAGTACTGTGATTAGTCTCACAATTTATAAATGCATATATAAAAATAAAATTACTGAAGGCAGCAATATCTTCCAGGTTTAATCTTTCTCCCGAATAAATTGATTTGTATAGGTAAAGCAAGGATGACCTTAACTGTTAACATCATGAACTTTTGTTTCCAATAAAAGGCAACATTTTTATGCTGCCTTTTATTGGAAGCATAATTGTACAATTATGTACAATTGTACACTTATAATGAACAACTTTAATTTCTTACAGGTAGTGAGAGTTAACTGGGTTTTTTCTTATTATTCTCATATATCTGAACCAAAAGAAACCAAGATCTATTGTACTTTCACTAAGGATTTGTAGGAAATGACAATTCCAAACTCATTCAGTGTTGTTTGGTGCCTCGTAGGCTACTCCCTGCTACTCATCCTGTTGTTTTCAGAGTGCCCAGTGTACTAAAGGTGATAGCTCACTGCTTCCAGAGCAGTCCTGGTCGTCTGCAAACTCTGAACACCTCCCCTCTCCTTTGAGCCAGCTTTGGTGTTTTTTTGGTCTTTCAGGAAGCCAGCGGTGCTCAGCAAACAAGCAGAAAACCATTTATTTTTGTACGGTGGTTTTTGATCACATCTGTGACTTGCTCCAGCAAGGGAGGGGTCAGGACCACAGGTCCAGAGGCTACAAAAGGACCAGCATACCCTTTCCAGCAGTACCCAGGTGTTGAGCTCTTCAACTACCTTCTCATAACCCTGAAAAAGGCAAGACACTAAAAAACCGTGAGGACAAACATAAAATATTCCTCCCCTTTTAAATGCTTTAAAAGCTTGTCCTGCAGTCACTAAAACACGCTAAAGCTTGTATTGCCATAGCCTCACCACCATTTTTACAGATGGTAGGAGAGATGGACTAGCACAGGGGATGCAGGTAGCTTGACCGTGCTACGAGCTTATAAACAGACAGGCACCCAAACATGTAGCCACAACCCGTATCTGGTTTATGCTGCCTCTGAAATCAGCCAGAAGACTGATCTGGCAGGGCCTTGGAGATCTCCACCAAACAGTTGGTAATTGGTACACTGCTCCATCATACTCCTCCCCCACCCCGAACTTGACAGAAAGACTGAACGGATGTTACTAATGCCTTCAAAGGGGAGAAGTCAGAGGGGTCACTGCTCTACCTAACCACAAAACGCCTCTGGAACTGCCAGAGCTGACGCACAGGTTCAGGAGCGCCCACGTTGCCCTTTGCAAACACCTCCCGCTTCCTGGGAGGAACACCTGGGCTTCCTGGGCCGTGCCAGGGTGATCACACACCTTTCAGGCTCAGAGCTGCTTTTTGCCCAGCAAGCTCAGTGCCCAGGCAGGGCAAGCTCAAGTCCCTCGGGAAGAGAAGACACACACTTAAAATGACAGTTCTTCCCTCTGGGGGCCAGAAGATCCCTTGTTTGTGAAGTTCATGGATTACTCCAAAGATCAGAGGGCCGCTACACCTGTTCCATGGAGCACCGTGCCCACCCACAGATCAAACACCTTCTGAAAACCCATGACTCGGGGCAGGCTTTAGCTGCTGCAACTTATGACAAGACATATATTGGTTCCCACCAATCCAGGCTCAGAAAACGAAGAAGAAAAACCCAAAACCACAGTAGGAACCCTGGCAGCACACACACCACTCTCCGTAGTCGCACTGAATATTAATATAGCATAAGGAAGGATCTTGCCCCATTACAGAGCATGCAGCATGTACACATCATACGTGTGCATATACAGGTAACAGAAATATTAACACTAGCTCTGAAGCTACTGCTTCCCAACATTATTCTTTGCCAGGTTAGGCACAAACCTGGATACTAACAATTGTTAACTCCAATAGGAAATATTCTGTCTTTATATATTTACACAATGCATACCAATCATAGCTTGTGTAATGGACAATGGTTACACAAGGTCAATCTTTAAGAATGTTAAACAAGTCAGGAATTAAAATTAACAATACCGTGCCAGTTTGTATAAAGCATGTCAAGACTGAAACAAACTTATCTCAGCCTTGTATAATACCAATTAAAAAAAAAGACTAAAGAAGAACTTAAAAAAAAAGCTGACAGTAACACCTTAGTGGCAGTGCATATAAATTTATGCAGGCATTTTAATCCTAGCTCTCCTTCAAAAATGTTAATTACTGAAGATTTTGCTATCAAGCCTCAAACCGATCTTACAATCCTTTTGTAATGGCTCAGAAGGTGGTTAAGAAAAGGCAAAAAAAAAATCCCAACCAACCAAAACAAACCAAAACCATTCTATGTGATGTATTAACTCTGCTACACTTGCTCACCTCCACCCCCCACTACCACTCTGGCTTAAGTGGGCAAAAGCAAAATTGTACAAAAGTAATTTGTAATTCTTAAACCGTAATAAAGATCAAAATACTATTTTTGTCTGGAATTAAAATCTAAGCTAAATTGGACTTCAGAATAGGAGGAACATCTCTTTAAACCCTGTTCAATCTTCCGAAGAAACTGCCAGAGGAATAAATCAAATTTGAAGTTCCCACCCAGAACTTGTAACTCAAGATGCAACACAGCATGTGACAAGGCAAGAAAGGGTATAGCTGAACCACCTCATTAATGCAATTATTTTTCAGATTTCTGACACTTTTAAAAAGCAGATTAAAAAAATAAAGCATATTTCCATGGTTTTCTGAGACTATTTAAAAGAACACAAAATTCTTGTATTGAGACAAGTTTCAGTCACCCAAATGGGGAGCATTATGTGCTTTGGAATTGCCCTGAAGTTCCTCTAGCATACGTCAGTGGTTGGTACTGCTCCTGAAAACAGCCTTTACCAACTTCACCTTATAAATTCCGCTGAGCTGGGCCTCTTCATCCGACTAAGCAAGACTGCAGAGGAAGGCATGGCTTGAAATTGTGTAAATCATTTTTAATTGCACAGTTGGGGGGGTTGTTCTGACTTGAAGCAACCCAAATTTCAAAATCCCTCGAAACAAAAATTTCCAACTTCCAAAAGAACCTTCTCTTACAACAAAAAATAATGAAAGCAAGCGTTTTGCACATTCAACACTTTCTGGTTTCGTGAAAGAGAAACATGAAAAGTAACAAGTACAGAAGCTTTGCATAAACTCTGCGAAGGAGTGAAATCATTCATTTGCATGTTCAGACACAGTGCAACCAAAGTAAAAGGCACTGTTACAGAAAACAGCATGGTGTTGCGGGGAACAACACAGAAGTACTTGGTACCTAGAGGCAAAAAAGCTCCACATCTCTCACTCCTGCGTATTATTACATTTACGTTCCCAGCCTACATGATCTATCAAAGCATGCTTTTCTCTGTTTCGTTTCATGTCCTTAGTTGAGAGAGAAACCGAGGAAGCAAGCTGTGCTCCTGACATGGGGAAAGCACGGGGGATGTGCTGTGCACCCCCTCAATCACCCGCTTACACATAGTGCATCCATTGTGATTAGGCTCTGCTTTGCGGCATCAGTGAGGGGGGCTTTGGCAGCCACCTGTATTGCTGGATCACTTCCAGCGAGGTTGCTCAACAGACATCTATGCTACCAGCAACGGTGCACAGGCATCAGATTGAGCTCTCCATTTTCTTAAAGGAAACTGCAGGAAAATACACTTTCCCCACCTTCAGAAAATCTTTGCGATTCTTTGCCATGTTCAGGGAATCCTTCTGTGCAGTCCCCGCGGGGGAAGGGTTCCTAATTTCATGCTGATACGCAGAGGTTTCATGGAAAGCCTCACACGGTTCTAGCTCAGAATCCACAGCATGGGTCCACTTGGGGGACAATGAAATACTGATTCAATGATTAACATCACTGAAAAAGAGTTTCTGTCAGATGGTCCAGGTCATTAGTCTCACATGTCAGGATGAGTCACGGACAGCCAAATATTAAGGGCAGCATTTTGTTTACGAAGGGGCAAGCCTTAGGGAGAAAACATAATACAAGCAAAGCAATGAAAGATAAAAACAAAATACCAATGGTCATGCTTGCACACAATCGCAAAAGGTATGCAGGAAAAATATAAATAAGTTACACAGGAAATGTTCTCATGGAAGAAATATGAAGAAGTACAAGAGATTACACTACAAAACGGAAAAGGTGAAGCACCTTTCTTATAAGACAGTAAATATAATTATCTTCTGCTCAGTAAATCAAGTTTATGAAAAGTGAAACCAGGTAAACAACAAACTCAGCAGCCATAAGTATGGCTGACATAGGCACCCCACAGTGTATTTTTTTGGCAGCCTAAGGACATGGACTCGTACATTTAGACTGACAGGTCTGCCATCTGTCAAGGAGATCAGGATGTCCACCTCCACCACATAAGTGGGAAGTACACGTTCAGATTCTTTTGGTACATTTGAAAAAATCTCAGACAAATTTATCGAAAGGGAGAGCAAAGACGTTATCACAAGTAACCCCATGCCGGGGAAGAGCAACACTTCATTGGTACTAAAAGCTTCCCCTTGATGAGCAGCGGTACCCGTGAGGGGTGCCCGTCGGTGTGAATAAAGGTAGCTAGTGTATGGAAACATGAACCAAATCCGGCCTGCACAGAGTTTTCACTACAACATGGAAAGCGTGATTCACACAGAGCACTCAATATACTCAGAAATAATCTGCTCTTCTCATTACATGATGTTAACTTCTTCGCTACATGCCGTAAAACTCTATCTACGACATGGGAAAGCGTCCATTATTTCTCCTCTTCCTGAATCTTTTCTGGTGATCTCTCCAACTAACTGGAAACATGTTAACACATTCCAGACTTGGTATACCACCTCTGAAACAAGGAATGTATTAATTCCCTGGGCCATAAAGTGATATCCCAGGAGGCAGGATGAAGTAAAAATGGCACATATACTCTCCTATCATACCCTGGAAACTCATGTCCCACATGGAAGGACAAAGTGATAGCATTTATTCCAAAAAATGGAGGAATAAAATAAATTTGTGTGTTAAGTTTTTGAGGACTACTGGAACATACAGTCGTATAAATACACCAGTGAGCTTTTCCTCCCCTGGGTGCAGAACAGCAAAATTGTTACGACAGCTTTAATCCAGAGACAAAGGCTACTGGTTACTTACTCCAATACATAATTTTTTGCAAAGTAACACCACCAGAATGTTTAAAAAAAAGGCAGAGGGAGATTTTTCTGTGCCATTTTGGCTTTTCCTAATCTTGATAGGAAATGAAGCACTGTAGAAGCACTTCAAATGAGTATTAGTTGCACAGGAGGATTTTAATGATGGTACACACCCTCGTACTTACTGTTCTCTTGAACAATTTCCTAAAAGTACCTGTCAAGACTTGAAATTACCAAGTGCTGTCAAAGTGTTTGCCTTATGATCACAATAGTAAGCATTCACCAGACATCAACATTCACAGTCTCAACTTAATCACGTTTTTCAAAGCTTCCAGTTTTTCTGCTCAGCATGTTAAACCTTTTCAATTCCACATGGTTCAGACAAAAACTACACATATGTGGCATCAAACAGAAACTACAGCATCACTTCAATGCAATTCACTCTAAGCCAAACTCGGACTTGTTTATACATGAACAGGCACTCACCCTTCACATGAAACATTAAGAAAAGTTTTCCCAACCTTTCCCCAGCCTTCAAACAACTCTCCGATTTCAGCAAACGAACCACCAGAAATAAACTTCCCAGAGATCACCACACCAAATAGAAACAAACCACTTGGGAGGAACAAAAGCAAAACTTGACAATACTTCTGCAGAGGCACAAGAAATGCTGTCCATAACAGAACCAAGACAACCAGTTAATGGTACACGTACATTTCGCAGAATGTACCGAAAATACCAAGTGGCCTTATGGAAAAATCATGGAGGAGACTAACAAGCACTACATAGGTAAATGAAGATACGTTGATAATCAGCGAAGGGGAATATTGCCAACAGGCTAATACTTCTTCAAAACTATAAACTCTCAGTCCTGATATTCCAAAGAGACCTACAAAGTATTTTCAAAAAATAACTCAGCAAACTAAACTTTTCACTCAACCAGATACCAAAAATCACGGACTGACCGCAACTACTTGCTTTATTACTCTTCATAATTTTCCCTATCTCCTCAACACTCTCCTCCTCCCCCTGCCCCACATGCTTCATAGGTGACAAATACCTTTCTCTTTTTTCCACTGACTGTACCTTAAAACCTCTTCTCTTGCTATCAACCTGCTATCCTTGCTTCACTGGAACCAACATTGTTTTCTCTCAAGTGATCTAACAGCACAATGAAGTTAAACTCTGTCAAATGGCTTTCAAGCTGTATTATGTGGCTGCTCCTGTTTCCAAGCTACAAAATTACTTGTGTCTAACAGCTTTGTGAGTTTTCCTTCACCCACATTTTGGTTAATATTAGATCCCTGTAGATTTAGCCAAGTTTAAAAGCACTATGTAACACCATAAACAAGGTATTGCAGAAGTGGCCTACTCTAATTTACAGAGCACAATGTAAAATGATAAAGGTTTGTTATAAAATTCCTACTTCGGTACTGTTCTGCTGAAGTTCTCTCCCCTTGAGTGCAAAATGTGGACAGAAAATCTTTCTTCCTCCTCTTTCTTTAATAAAACTGCAAGCACCATTAGGACCACACTACACTTGAGGATAAGATAATTTTCTAGCAGTAACTATCAATAAAATTAATTTCAGTTTGATGGTTTCTTGCAGTAAATGTCAATAAAATAAATTAGACTTTGACGGACACAACACGTTCCTCACTTCATTAGACCTGAGATTACATTATTATTTTTTTTTCAGGCTTAAATAAAAACTTACATCTTTTCCCAGGACTCTAAGTTCAAACTGTGTTTCCTTGAAGTGAACTTTTGTAATTCTAGGCCTGTAATATTGGAAAAAAAATTCATGAGACTTTAATTTCACGCTTAATAAAATACACAGTTGTATATATTTACATACAACGACAAAAAAGAATTCACAGGTAGAAATTTTGTTCAGGTATTCACCAGTTATCAACAGAAAATCAGCAGTATTTAAACATTTCAGCATGAGTATGATAAAGTTGAACTATTTATTTCAATATTTGGATTAGCAAAGAATTAAAAATCTGTGTAATCTAGACAAAGATTAGGAATTCCAAGTATATTTTTTTTATTGGTACAATTAACCTTTCAAATAGATACCACAAATCAGACATTTCCATACAACAACACTGTTATTGTTCAAGCACAGACGGCACATTTAAATTATACATACCAGAAATATTTTCCTACTTGTTTTTTATTCTTGTAGACAACAACTCCTATGGGTGTTAATCCTAAAAAATATTCAGATTTGTTCTCACCCTAGAAAATAAAAGTGCACGTCATTCATACAGTTGCAAGTTGTATCACTGTAGCAGTGAGGAAGAGCAGTGAGGAAGAACGTCGTTTCTCCCTGAAAATCGGAAAACAGCATTTGATCTACTGTAGCGAACTCCTATACGAAAACTTGTACGCAAAGAGGCAAGAAAGAAAGGCAATGAGGGAAAGAATGGGAGATTCCACATGGCATGGTGAAAAACAAAAATAGCTTTTTTTTTTTTTAAGGAATTACTTTTGGCTATTTGGCAAACAGCCAAAACTCAGAAACTAAACTCTTTATTCAGACATGAATGCAGCAGGCATCCTAACTTTCAGCTGAAGGTAAATAGTGATTTTCTGACTTATTCTATTATAATATAACCTCACAGCTGCTTTCTCCCTCCTAAAATAGTATCACCTGCACACTGCTACTAAGTGAAGTACCTCCTTTGAGAGATTCAGAGCATTTTCTTGTTCAGAATTGGTAGCGACGTGCAAGGAACAGCCGCATGCATCGTCTCCTCCAAAGGAAAGCGTTCCTGAGGTCCGTATCCAAATCACAAACCATGTTGGGAGAGAACAGGGTGAAAACCCTGTTGCCGAGTGGCAGAAGGCTCCAACCTCTCCAATTTACAGACTGTAACCAAAATCAGTTGGGACTGACTGCAGAAAGTGTCCTGATGTGAGACAAGCTCTGCCTGCGAGCCTCAGTGAACTAACTGCTAAAGAAAACTTTACTTTTACTATGACCAAGTGAAGAAAAGAAGTACATCCCTTCATGTGCGCAGCTTCAGTTTCAAACGAGGGCTTCTGCTGCTGTTGTAATGTTAATAGAAACGATGATATTCAGGGGTTAGACTTGGGCATATTACAACTCACCCCTCATTACCCAGGCAGGGATGTCATTGCACAGCAAAAGCAAGCTAAGAAGAAAAAAAAAACATCCAGCCTCTGCTAATTTAACACAATTTTGTTGGATCATGTTGAATCTTGTTCCAGTAACTCCCCCAGCTTTCTATGGGAGGGAGGGGCACAGAGCATGGGATATGATTACAACTAAGCCACAGGGTGCATTAAAAAATACTTCATATTGCGGGCTACACAATTTTCAGTAGGAAATACATACTTAATCTTCTGGTAGTATCTTGATTTCTTTATTTTCTTTCAAGTAATTTTACAAAGTACTGACATCTAACTCAGTGAACTATCTACATTACAACTTCCCGTTTGAACTTCTGATTTTCTTTTATTCAAAAAAAAACCCTGCCACAAGCGCAATTATTCAAACAAGATAGAATGATGTTTCCACCAGGAGCACATAGCCTCCGGGTGATGACTTGGACCCAATCCCAATATACACACAGTTTTACAAAAGAAGTGGAGGGTTTTGCTGAGGCAATGCAGGTAACTTGCAATGCTGCACAATACAGCAAGGAAAAGCTGGAAACATACTCTGGATCTTTAGCAAAACCTTCACAATTAATATTAAAATAAGCCAGACATGCTGCTCTTACCCCACCCTAGTTTTTGCAATGGTATTGAAAAGGTTTCAGGACACGCTGTTATTTACACAAGAATAACGTGCAAATTCTTGTGTCAAAGACAAAGGTTATAACCCTCTTTCATCTCTCCTGACACTCACACTAATTACTTCTTATTCATCTGAATTGTTTTTTCCAGAGTATAACTGATTGTCTTTTATAGGTGTGATACAATCACAGCCTTTCATCTGAAAGCCATTAGGATTCCGTATGTATAAATGACTGAATCCGCTCAGTCTGCAAATATGTCTCCCTTTGCATTTCTTAAGTACAGTGCCTCCTTTAAAGTTATTCTATGGCAACTAAACTATATAAATACTCTCCCCCACATTAGTACAAGAAATTTTTTTCTTTGTTTCCAAGTTTAAAATATTTAAACAATACTTACATAAACAGGATGGAGATCCACTCCATACATTTCCAGGGATTTGGCCACCCCCAAGTAGTTCACTTCTGCCTCAGCAGGAACTTGACCCCTGTAAACAAAATTCTGTGGAAGAACTTTGCACTTTTGCTGGACGGGTATGCAACCCTTCCTACCATTTGTGTAGACTGCCATTATCCTTTCAGCACTGTACTTCTGCTCGCTTCCAAGTGAGACTGGACAGTAGGCACAAACTTCTACTAAATTCTCTGCTGTTCAGATCCTACCACAGATACATGCTATCATATATAGGCACTGGAACAGGTTGCCCAGAGAAGTTGTGGATGCCCCCTCCCTGGAAGTGTTCAAGGCCAGGCTGGATGGGGCTTTGAGCAGCCTGGTCTAGTAGGAGGTGTCCCTGCCCGTGGCAGGGGGGTTGGAACTAGATGATCTTTAAGGTCCCTTCCAACCCAAACCATTCTATGATTCTATGATATATACAATGTATGCCTACAACAGTGGCTAATTTCTTCCCTGCTGTCACAAACACACTTCAGACATCCAATTTTTAGGTTTAAATACACAAAATAACTTTTTTTCAATTACTATGTGATTATTATCTCCCCCTCAGCAGAGCTGAAACTACAAAGGATTTCTGAAAGCAGCATTCATGACTTCAGATAAAATATTCCTTTCTTCATAAAACCTTGCCTACAGGAAGTCACACCAACTGGTAATACCCCAGTCTGCTACTGTGAAAAGTTTGGAGATTGTCTCAAGGGATTATCGGTTTCAAAGATCCAGCTTGTCTTCCTATCTGCCAATATGAATTCATCAGTTAAAAACTACCATCGCCTGCAAGCTGGTAGGAAACAATAGGGGAAAACTGGTGGGGGAAAAAACTGGCTACTAGGAACATATTTGACATCACTGATGAAGGATTTCTTTTCAGAAAGAACAAAATGACTAAATAAATTCTAAGCCTTCAACAGACTTATCCTCAGAATTTTATTTATTCTCCCTTTAATAACTGCCATGGATACAAGAGCAAGACAGTTGCAAGACTGAAATAACTGAAGCTGCATTTTCATCTTAATTCCTCTTTAATACTGCTGTGAAAGCTACTGGACTGTCTTGCAGAAAAAAAAAAATGCACTTCCATGCTGGGTCCCAGAAAGGATAAAGAAGTTCTTCTAAACCATATCACAAACCTGTCCCTAAAATGTCTCTGGTAGGCGAGATAATTTGGGATATGTGATACAGGATATGAGATAATATGTGCTTAGCCATTCTAGCTTCCAACCTCTTAACAAAAGAGACCGCTATCAGCTATGTAACGTCAATGCCGGCAGTGGTGATGACGACAGTCAGGCTGAACCAGCAATGAGTACACGTCAGTTCCACTCTCTTTTCTGGTGCTTCTAAACCCCTGATACCTAACTGCAGCCAAGCAGCAAAAGAGTATCACACCTCTAGATCAGTATGCATATAAAAATACTAGAGACAGTATTAAGGCAGTTACCACTCCTCTTTGAAACCACTGTTGCCCGGCTTCTGAATTGCATCTTCAAGGTTATAAACTTTTTGAGTCAAACGGGTCTCAATCTGATTCACTACATTAATGACTACAGCAACTTGAGAGAGGAATGAAGGTTGCTTAGTATCGGTGGCCTGGTACATAGCAATTCATCTCAAGTTTAATTTCTCTAACACAACCTCTGTGATGTTGAACTAGACAAACTCTCTGTGCCTCAGTTTACAATCTCTAGAACAGAAAAAAAACAGTACTTTTTTACTTCACAAAAGGACCTGTAGTAAGGTTCTTTGTGATGTACCAATTACTACAGAGCAGTCAGGCAACCACACAGAAATAATTATTGAGCAACAGACTCTCTTCCCTGAAAGAGAAAACTCAGGTCAATGTGGCAACTGGCAGAGACTCCAATTACAGAACTTTTCAAAGAGAACAGCTGTGTCTCTGGCTTAGTATCTATTCTCATTAAACAAGTCACAAATAACACTGACATGCAAAACTACAGGCAAGAAATTACTTAACCTTTATCCAGACTGTAGCTTCATTATAGCAAGAGAATCAAGAAATCTAGATCTACATACAAGATGGCTAGCTCTGATTATCTCTACATTACTTTGACAAAGGGTATGATGAACATACTCATAAAATGTTTCTTACTGCTCTCATCTTAATAAATTGTTATATCACAATTGCACCTAACTTGGATTTGTTAGAACAAGCTTCTTGATACTTACCAGGAACACGAACTTGGAGATAAGCAAGTAAATGTTTGTTTTGGCTTTATGTACAGTTGAACTTCTGGCATATGCTTCATTTTCAAAATCAATTTCACCTTTCGCATTTTTGAAGGCACTGTGGTCTAGTATTTGGAACAGCAGGCTGGGAAGCCAAATCTCTCTGACTTCCAGTGCTTTCATACAGTGGCTGGTGGTTCGGCCTCTGTTACTCATATGGCAAGAGTACTTCAGTCTAAAACTAATCTCACTGAAAGTATTTCATATGTAGAAGACCATTTCTAAAAATGAGTAAGTGTGACAAAAAGTGGGTCTGAATTGCTGGGGATTTTTTTTTATTGTATGTACGCCTAGAGACAATGTAGATTTAAACCTCTTCTTTAAGAAGACTACTTACACAGCTGCTGCAAATGCATCTAGTATTCAAGCTATATTTGCACAGGATAACCTTCTGGCTCTGCCTCCATCACTGGAAAGTATGTTCTTTCCTCCAACTTCCCTATGAGATTGCTATGTTTCTCCTCTCTGTGTTGCTGCTGTTGTTCCTCTCTCAAGCACCAACAGCATCAATGGGGCCAGAGGTTACTAGCTCTTATCTTGCTTTGCTTATCTGTTGGGCACTCCAGTCCATCTCCTGGTTGTCCTTATTACAGTTTTGCCTCCCACTCCATTGACAAGTAAGCACAGGAAAGCATTGTAAGCACAAATTGTAGTCGGACAGAAAATCAACTGACTCCCAAAGCACTATCTTGGAATCCACCATCTGGCAGAGATTATCCAGAATGTCAATGATAGTAGAACTGGTAGATGGAGAATTAAAGTTTTGCAGACTCTGTTATAAAAATGAATCTGTCTTTTCCAGCTTGTGCAAAGGTTAAGTTGGGATTGCAGGAATCTGACAGGTCTGTTGACATACATGTTCCAGATCTCCTTTGTCTTGTCTGCAGTGCGCCTAGTATTTTCCTCCTGCAAACTCTTCAACAGTTACCCCTGCCAAGTACCATTACTCTAGCCTATTCCTCCTTTCTCAGCTCCTTCTCATACATAAGAAATGTTACTAACTACTGTTTCAATGCCTGTGAACTTCTGTAGGGCCTTGTTCAGTTTAAACCAAAATTATTTCGAGGCCCGCCAGATACCCTGTGTTCCCACTGCTTTAAGGTCACATGCAAAATTTTGGAATTTGTTTGGTTTTTGCCCAGAAACCAGCTCTCTGAATGCCCTGTGTTATTCAGTGCTGCCTGATGACTCTGTTTCTAGGTGCTGCTTTTTTTGTTACAAATCGTATGTTCTTCCTTATAGTGGAATCCATTGTATTGACCACTGCCAACATCTTTTATGTAAGATATGTTGGTTAACAAAATGAAAGGACCTTACGTTTGTAAAACCAAACTGTCTCTTTAATTCATGCAGATGTTGCAACTGAGATTATCACTTAAAACATGGGCATACAAACTGCTTTCCTGGTACCTCCTGCAATGTGAGCTGCTCCCACAAAGATTCATGCAGGTTGCAACAAGCACTCCTTCATTAACCCCAGCTAAGGATCTGGCAAGAAAATAGAGGTTTCATTGTACCAAGTGCTGTACATTATTAGATTAAAAATAGTTTTGTCCTAACAGTTCATATGAATGCATAGGGCAGTACGAAGAAAAGAAAAGTTATTACCCCCATTTTACAGATGGTAGAGTGAGGGATGAGCATAATATGCAATTTGTCCAAAATTATGCAGGAAATCTGTCCTGGAACAGGTAACTGAACTCACAGATTTTTATTTCATTCTTTTCCACTACAAAACTAAGAGGAAACAGGAGCACTATTAAAAATGTTAGTTCTGAAACACTTGTAGCTAGGCCTGACAAACATCGTATTTCCATTTACTGTCCTACTCAGTTCCTAAAACAACAACTCCAATTAATATAAAATGTTTTCTGTTTCTGAGGGACATAACTGGATACTCTGTGTTCCTTCCTCGGGTCCAGAGACCTCCACTCCGCACCACAAGACTCTCCTTTCCCCACCTCCCAAGCATCTCCAAATCTGACATCACCTGTGAAGTTCCCAACAGTACTGAGTTCTTACATCAGAGTTTTGTGTATCCGCTCTATGGCTTCCTCCAGCTCTTCCTTCTGGTCGGGAACAAAGCGGTACTCCGAGACGTATCCTGCAGTGTGCTTATACGGGTCATAGTCCCCCAGCTCAGCTAGAAGACACAAGAAGAAAAGAAAGGTCACCTACTTTCAACATTTTATGTTAAGCAAAAAATAAGTTATATAATCCAACTGTTTGTTGCCAAGCCACCTCCTTCCAACTGACTGTCAATTTACCATGCAGTCAGTTAAAAAACCCAAACACAGTACAGAACTGGTCATATTAGCGCACATAAACCTTCAATCATTTTAAAAGAGAAATGGAAGGTTCAAAGAGCTGAGGTTTTGACAGGAAATCTACCAATTCTACGGGATTAGGTATAATTCTGTCCAAGCCAGCAAAGTTGGAATTTGATAACACATATTATTTGGCAACATATGTGAAACAAGAGTAGAAGGAAAGTCTAGTTTTTGGAATACCTGTGCCCTCACAATAAGCTGTAACATTACAGATAGAATTGATCCGTATTCTTCCTGGGAATCCTAATATAAACATCAGTGTGGGAATGCAAATGGAGACAAATACCCTGGGACACCTAGGGGTATGCCCTTCTAAGGGTAAGCGTCATTTCTTGTGAGGAAACACAAGACTTCCCTTTTCAATAAAATATTGATATATTCCCTGAACATTAAATTCACTTTCAAAATCAAAGTAATTTTTAAAAGAATTTTCTTAAAGATAAGAACCTAATGAATAGCTGATATAATTTTCTTTGAAATGACCTTAAATTTGCATACATTAGTTGCATCAGTTTACATGGCGCTGTGCAATTATAACATAAATTTGCATCTTGGTCAGAACTCACTTCTACTGGTCTTAACTGTAATTGCATCTAACTGAGAAATTCTGCGAAGGTTAGTATTTCAAGTTTTTAATAACCCTGAGTAAAATCTGCATAGACTGGACTTCTCTAAGAAAACCTTCACGGAAGGTTTCTATCCAATGCTCACTAAGCCAAAAACACTGCCAAAAGGAGGCTTCAAGAGACAGGAAGAAAAAGACTCATCTAATAACTCGTCTCTTTCCAGAATTTAACCATGTTTCTAGAACAAGACAGTGATCTGCTCAGTAGAGATGTTGAGAAGTTTCTCTAGAAAATCTCCATAAAAATGATGTGGTTCCTGCCCATAGCAGGAACAAGAACAGGAATGACTACAACAGCAACAACTCCTGTACTCCAAACACGAAAACTGGTATATTCTGCAAACTGTGCCATGGGTACTGATTTTTCCACCATCACTACTATAAAAATCTGCAGTCTTTGACCATGAAAGGAGGAAAATGACTTATGTGCCTGGAAACCAAAGATGACACCCAGGTACAACCGGAATGGTGAAAGCAGGGCCCATGGCTGGAGCAGGACACGGGTAGAGGACTCCAGGAGAACACGTGGACCCAGCTCCTCCTCTAGATCTCAGCAGCTACTAGCTCTGCAGGGAAAGCACCACTTCTCAGCTATTACTGAATTCCCACAAACACACTTCATCTCAGTTTGGAAAAGAAAAAAAGCACGGTTGACCTCCGTGCTGATGCTTTGGGTTCATATTTTCAGTATCTGAGACAGACAGTTCTCAGGTGTCTTTATATACTTTGAACAACTGCAGGCCCTAAATATAAGGACAAAGCTTTTTATAGAGTCAATGGGCACCTATGCTCGCTGGTGCCAGGACTAACTTTAACCCACTGCATGTGATCTTTGCCATGCCTTAACTATTCTCTCTTACATGAGTTTCCTCATTGTCTTCCAATAGAGTATCTGAGATAAGAATGACAGGATTCTATACCAAAACAACAGCTCCCTATACTCTAACCACCTTACAAAATGCTAAAGGACAAGAATTTATTCTTTTTACTCATTACTCATAATATGATTAAGACGTTACCATCATTACATATTTTCCTGCTTCGTACTTGTAGTATTTTTTCAGGGAGGAACATATGCCAGTAAAGTGAAATGTGCATTGCAAACAGTTTTACAGAGTATGACGTGTCCCATTTCTTAGACAGCAAAATGAAGTTAGAAATAATTGTACAAAAATAAAAACTGCCTGAAATTTTAGCTGTTTGGAAACACATCTAACACACCGTGAAATTCTGTATAATACCCACTCCCATTTCATACACAAGTTATTCCGTCTTGCTATTCTAAAATGGAAATAAAAGGAGGACTATTTTTTACGTTGTATTAAGTGTTGGTGACTCACACTTGGAACACCAATAGTACAAATTATCTTTGCTTAATACTTATCACTCATGGGAAACCTACATTTAACATAAAATAAATTACATACACAGGTCCCAGCATGGCTCATCATATGATTTTTGGTTACCATTTGTGTTTGAGCACAGAGCTTGAGCTGTAATATTAAAGGAATAACTAACTGGTAGACAGACAGTTTCTTTCTAATTGATTGCTAGTTCTATCAAGTATGCAGGATATAGCATCCACTTCTGAAAAGCCTACCTCTGATGGGTGAATGCAGATAAATGACGGATAGAATTAAAATTCTTCACTTCAGGTCAAAACACATCCTCCCTTCAAGCATAGGCGCATTCATACTGACATAATGTGATTTTTGAAAGAATCTTTTATTTGACAGGCTTTGCTGGCTGGAGGCTGCCAATAGCCCATCAAATCTGTAAACTGCCTGATGAAGGTTTTGTCATACTGTCTATGCAATCCAGAGTAAGTCATAAAGTCCTAAGTACATAATAACATTTTCCTCAGCAATGCAAAGAGTGTTTGGCAGACTCTTCAGACCGACTTTTCGGTTTCCTCTTTACATTAACTTCTATATTGCTTCTATATTGTCTGTTCAGAATGGTCATCTATTTACAGTTCTTTAGCTGAAATCGGTCATATTAGTTTTGTTCTGTTTTGAAATGAATGCATAAAAGTGTTAGTGAAATCTTCAGTCACCACTTAAAATTAATCATAATGTAGGATTAAAAGAAATAAGCTCACAGTTGGCCAGAAGAACTTACACTGAATTACATATGCTCCCAGCTGTGCTGCAGTGTTAATTGGACAAGGCAAGCGGCCCTGTAAAACGTCTTGCTTGACCTGCAAGAAAAACTGATACCTAAAACACAGAGAGAAAACAAAGCTGTTACTGAGTCTCATGCACCAAGTAATGTTTCATCATCTTCCAGTTTACTGATGGCATACTACGTACCATAAATTTGTGCGTCAAAAACCGTATTCCTCTCTGAACTCCTTTTCCCCTATTGACCTTGAAGTAACAACTAAGACTACTCTAGTGAAAAAGCCTAGTAGGGGAGCACTCTGCAGTTTTCCCATCTGCTTATATTGCGCAGATACAATTAACTTTCCTGCAAAAAATGTGACTTTCCGTGACTTTCATAGAGTGCTTGCTCTAGGAAGTGGAGAAGAGGGCTAGGAATGAGAAAAATTGAACAAGAAATCTATCAAAGTGCTGAATTTTAACCTGATCAGTGGATCAACATAAGGGAGAACTGGATGTTGGATACTTCTTGACTGAAAGGTTTCCTCTCCACACACCAGAGTATGAGCCCACGAGCAGCAAGCAGATTTGATTGAGTCCATATTCCCACAAAAAAAATGGACAGGCATACCATCAGCAGCTAACTGTATCTGTCACAGCACAGGGTACTCTCCTTCTTGGAACAGAGATAGCAGGGGTGATTTTCAAAGTCATAACCTGCTTCTACACTTGATGAAGTATGAATTGAGACTACTTACAGTGAAACAATACGCAAAAACAGATGGAAAAGACAAAAAACCAAGCCATCATACAAAGGATCTTGGTTTTGCAGCTCCCCATACTCATTTATAGGAAATTTTTTTCAATGCTTTTTGTTTTTTTTCTGGTTTTATTGCACCAAGTCTACGCACTGTTTCACATCATCCTAAATGTATTTCTTGCACCAAGTTCATACAAAATGTAACAATACCGAGAAGGTAACTTTTTAAAGAAAAAAATGGTCATCCATACAAGCATGTAGCTTTTCATTATTCACTAATTAAACTTTATCTACGTAGAGCCATGCAGCTACACTGCAAGTAATTTATTCTGTGTTAGTACAAGTTACTTATGAAAGCACTTTGGAATGATCTGTAAGCTCAAAGTGCATCTATTCTGATTTCAGGGAAATTCGCAAACTGCAGGTTACGTGATACCTGATCCACAAATCATCTAAGACCCAATCAAATTTGCTAGAGTTTATGAGCCCAGATGAACCTCTGAATAAAGATACCAGTGTCTTTCTGGTTAATGATCCCCCAGAATTTGTGCTGTGACAGACAATACAGTAGGAATGTCCATCCTTAAAAAAATGGTTACTATTCTCCGCCTTAAAGGACCAAGGCACTGCACAAGAATTTTCTATGAATGTCATTAGGCAACATAAAGCACGTAACACTCAGTGTTTCTTCACTCTAAGCAATACCTCTGCACTGCTTCTAGCTTATGCTTGCCAGTCCTACCTAGACAAACCACCTCTGTATGAATGATGATAATGACAAAGATGATTTTACATCTAGTGAGGACCACACAGCATCTTCTTTTTAACATGAAATGCCATTAACTGATATGCTCCTGTCTTTCTGTTAGCAATTCTGCATCTCTACAGTGCGGAGCTTCATACCAGATAAGGCTACAAATGTCTTTTCCATGTAGCAGGTATCTGTATTTCTACATTCTCATAGTGTAGTCTCAAAATAAAGCAGGATAGGAAACTGCAAAAAACACCACCTCCCTGCAAAAAACAGTCAGAGCCAACTGTTAAGTGCTTAAGTGACTCCTACAAAGTGAACAATCTCAATTCCCACTGAAGCCACTAAGCTTCTGGGAAAAACAGGCCTTTTGTCCAAACTTGTAGCTGAAGTACTCTCATCTCGTGCGCTGTCAAGTTTGTCATGCATATATAATAGTGCCTAAGCGCTGGTTTGCTCTAGCAAACACATACAGCAAATGTTAATATGAATCACCGCAGTGCTAGCTTCTGCCTACAAGCCAGATAGGTTCTGCTGTAAAGCAATTAAAAATTTGACAGGTTTTCATTATTTGCAAATAGTAATCATGTAATGCCACAGATCATCAACATCTAATAACAACAGACTCTGCTCTCATATCCATTAAAATAACAAACACATGCTCCAAAGAAACACATCAGTTAGCACAACATGGTTAAAACATCACTGGAATAACACACTTAGGTAGAAAATTATTATTATAAAGAAAAATAGGCCCATTAATCCCTCCTAAGCAGAAGGCGGCTTTATTATTCTTAATTTTTTTTTTTTTTATGGAAAGGTATACCTTCCTTCCAAGGTTTAATAGCCCATAGGACTCAATGCTCAGAAATGTTGAGGGCATTTTACTACTCAATGTGTTTTGTTGAAGACCATCAATACAAGCATATAGCTTTCTTAGGCCCTCTCTCTATACCTTTTAATGCAAATTCTGCATGACCAAACACTGCAGACATGAACAGAGGCTTCCTAATTACATTAAAATGTTTCTCGACTAGATTTGCATGCCTAATTAGCAGTGCAAATCACAGACTGACCTTATCACAAGGCAAAGAGAAACAGTTTTTGAAAATTTAGCCCCCGTCATTTCCCAGACAGAAATCCACCCTGCCTCCCGGGCAGCAACCACAACAGGTTTGGTGGCCGAAGCTCCCTTCCCAGGGCCATCCGTCTTGCCCTGTGAGCAAGGATGAAGGTGCTTCTGAGAAAGTACAGGAAAACTGCACTAAACTTTCACAGTAGAGGGCCATCACATTGGGGCCAGCTTACACTCTTTTACCTGAAAAGTCACAGTGTTTATTATTTTTACCAGGCCAGCCTCAATCTTATTGTATTGGAGACTTCCATTCCTGCTGTGTCAGTATGGAAACAAAAGAATTTTCTCACTCTGGTGCAAGAAAAATATTTTGCCTGTGCTGCAACAACTGCCACCTTTGATTAAGGAAAATTAAAAACCCTGTGTGCATTCTAATGAATTCTCATGTGTCATATTCCTAGGACATCAAAAGAAGTATTTTGGCATTTATTAATGCAAGCCAGCACACTAATTTTGTCCGCCTACCTATCCAAATTCTCAAATTTCCTTTTGAACCTAAAGCTAATTGTCTGAGACCTTTCGTAAGTACAGCAAACATAAAACCCTGTGCGTGAGAGTTCAGGCAAGCATGTGTATGTATGTGTCCGTGCGCATGGGTGTGCATGTGACAGTGTGTGCACACTCATATTTTGTAGAGGCCAAGGTTAAAAGAATCAAAAGCATGCAACTCTTCAATTTCCTCCACATATTTTTAGAAAGACCAAAAGAAATCTGCTTGAAAAACAGTTTTGGAATTTAAGCTATGGCTAATAAAAAAGAACATTCCCTGTATTTATATTTGATATCCAAGTAAACTCCAAACTTGATTACAGCACAATATAAATGCAGATGTGACAATGCATTCCTTTAAAAAAAAAAAAAACAAACCATAAATGCACCTCAAGTCCCTTTGGGTTATTGATGCACCAGAAAGCATCTTTTCATCTTAGGCTTCCATATAGTTGTCCATAGTGACCACTGTGAAGCTAGTCACAATTCTCTTCTTACACATACACGTCCAAGCAAAAATGTTCAGATGTTCAAGCAAAAAAAACCCCAACCCTGCCACACCACAACAATATGCACCTGGCTAGAATAGATTACTTCCCTGAAATCAACAAACTACACTCTTATTAAATACTGTACCTTGTTATTTCTTCTTTAAGCTTACAGGGATCCTCTGCATAGAATTTAATGCCAAAATACAGAGTGTATGGTGGTCCAGCTGAGGGGGAAAAATATTTGGTGCAAAAGTTAGTTGTTATGAACTGGTAATTGTTATGAATTGTTACTAGTTCACTACAAAACAGCCTATCTTATTATTTTACGAAACTTGCAAGTTGCAGGAAAAAATCTTACATCCACATAGCAAATCCATACATCTACGCCCATTACACGTGAGAAAAAATAAAAAAAAGGATTTTTATTATTTTTCTAGTCTTGTGTTTATTAATTCACTGCTTGTCTGCTTGGAGTTTTTGCTTATTTTGAAAATTTAACTTTAGATTCATTGCTAACTTACTATTTATCCAAGTTGTTGGGTTTTTTACTGTTTGATTTTGACCTTCAGATACTTTTTCCATGGAAACTTTTTGAAAAATGCAATTGGTCTCGAAATGTGATTCCCGGTCATAACTAATAATACTGAGCACTAATCCCTTCCACTCTTTCAAATATCTTATGGAGCAACTTTAATTATGCGCCACTTTAATTAAGAGATATTTGGAAAAGCCTTTCTAGTCATCTTTTAAAAATGTTATTCTCCAGAAAGATTCAGTTAAATCAGTACTGAAATTCTTACAGCTACATTTATTCCATGCATGCTCCGTTTCTACATCTTTTTATAGAAGGTTTCCAAATTCTTAAGTAAAATAATCTTATCATGTTCTTTAAGCATAATAAAAATAACAGAACTTGCATCTGTGATATCTGAAAAGTGACAGTAACAGCACACACTCTATTACCAGTAAAAGGCACTACTTTTACTTTCAGAAGCAGAAAGGAATCTAAATTGGTTATGGTATGGTACAGTATGATACATGTATCACAGCTACTATAAAAATAATTATCCAAGTTAAGAATAGCACCATTTATTATTCTAAAATAAAATTTAAGCACAGAGAAATCTTTGGACAAGAATCACATAACCTAATGGGAAATGATGGTACGTTCAATCTATGTGTGACATTTTGATACAGCTATGAACTGCAGTAATAAACTTATTGAAGAGCTACCAATCTGCTGTGACTGTATTATAAACGTTGTACAGGCTGTGTATATGGAACATTGCCTCTGTTGCTTCATCTTCAGTTACGTTCTTTAAGTTAAAATTAAATACATACTGTTTATCAACTCTTTATGTTCAGCAAGGGTCTTTGCAGGATCCAGCCAGTACTGTGAGACAGATAATAATGGAAAATAGTCACTTAACATGGAAAATTAATATAGAACAATTGCAATTCTATATTTATCCATATATTGATATTTATTAGCAGAATAATAATAACAGACACACTTCAGTTTCCTAATGACAAACTTTGTCCAGCTTCTGATCAGAGAAACACTGTCAATACAAGTCTAACGTTGTGTGCCATCTCTAGAGGTAGGGGGTCTTCCTAAAAACAAATCTGTTTGGTAAGAGCTACCACACCTCAGGCTCATGACAAGCTGGCTTTACAGAAGTATGATACTAAGAACCCATTGGCATCCACCTGATCTGCTATAGCTAGTATATGGGCGTGCAACCTTGCTTTTCTCCTCCTGGGAGATTAACCTAAGCAGGATAACTCTAAATAACAGGAACAACAAAGCATTTAAGGCATGACCTACAAGGAAAGAATGAAGGTGCTTCACTTATTTTCTGAAAAACGAAAGACTGTGGGGGGAAATAGGCATAATAACAGCACTCTTCCAACACCTGTGAAATTGCTCTAAGAACACGGTGAACAATTTTTCTTCATGTCCACTAAGTATGAAGAAGTTGGCTTCACTCGAAGCAAATTAAAATTAGTTTCAATTTTCAGATAGAGTTTGTGGTAGCAGGGGGAGTGGATGACTGGAAATTGACAGCAAGATAGGGAGGGCACAAGCTCTTCCGCTGGATGGTTTACAGGACTAGTTGGACAAATGTGTGAGAGATGATGAAGGTATGCTTAGTACACGGCAGGGGGACGAGCTGTTACATGGGTTCCCATACAGCTTGATCAACAGACGATCTGCAGTATAACTTCTCACTGATTACTCTGCCCCGCCTTTATCAAACTTCCAGTAAAAGTTATTCCGATGTTACCGCTGACCACAGACCAGCTGTGTACTTCTCATCATGGCTACACAGGTCACCAGCAACCTGCTCTTGTAATTCCTCCAGCACCTTACTTCTTCCCTTAGCTTGACAAATCTATGATTCAATTTTGGAAGAAGGCGCAGAGGCAGATGCCAAAACCATTCTTGTCTTCCTTTATTTCAATCCTCTTCCCTCATACACAAACTTTTTGGACCAACTGAGATTGGCACCCCTTCTTAAAACACTGGAAACAAAAAGGCTGCAGAACACAGCTGCTACAAAGAGCAAATTGAGGCAGGTTGAATCTACTCCCTTAGTACCCACACCTTTTTTAACTAAGGGACTACACAGACCAATGAATAAACTAACTCCTTACCTGCACCCCTGAACTAACCCTATAGAGTGTAAGAATCAAACAATTAATCAAAAAATGCCCCCTCTCTATCCAGAGTACTTTTTCTGGACTAGAAAATTTCACTATTGGAAGGAGTAGGATAAAGAAGGGAAAGAAAAACCCTGCAAAGCATCTGAGCTGAAAATGTTAAGCAACTGATTTCATAAGTGGTTGTAAACTACTTTCATTATTTTGACAAAGCGTGAAAACAAGCTACTTCCATTAGCTGCTGATCCACCTGCAATAGCTGTATGCCTTGTTCTTGGCCATTGCTATTCCAAATCCAGGAATGATTGTTAAGAAAATTTCCTAAATTTTGAAGGAAAAAAAATATTCACTACATGCTCATATTGAATACCTCCAATAACTATTCAAATATAAACCTTCTTAACCTCAACAGAAGGCGGTAAGGAAAAAACTTGTCACACTTGTTCAAACATCCTACTAGAAGTCCGTATCAGCATAATCTGAGCTAGCTGATAAAGGCTGATAAAGAGATTTTAGAGTCAACAGGCACAAAAAAAGGCAAAACGACTCTGCAGTGCAAATTCTGGCTATGCAATGCGGTCAGAATGTGGTCTGACCTCTTCCCAAAACTGGTGTCACAAAATGAACAACACATTGTCAGGCTACCTTGCTTATCATTGACAGCTTTGTGTTACACCGCAAGAGTTTCAAAATCAGATCAAAATCTATCACAGAGTAACTGCTTCGTTAAGTTCTCCTGAAGTGGACTGAAATCGGCTGGCTTCAAGATACATCGTCTTACAGTCCTCTTTGCAGTTTAGCTTTATATGCATAGGTTGCTTGATTATTCATAAGGAAAAAATAAAAATTTATAGTGATGGGTCATCATTCAAGTTTGCAAGTCAAACGCAGAACAGTTACAGATTTCTGGTTGTCTCTGAAACCTGAATTCCACCGCTTCTTATATCCACATGATTCAGGGACTGCCTGGAGACAAACCAGAATTGGGCCAGGTCATCAAAGGCACTCGTAGATGATACAATCAAAAAAGAGTTGCATTAGAAGTCTTAACTGTCACTAGGCTGCACTTGACTTGCACGTCAAATTATATTCTTTGTAAGGTCTTCTGAAAGCAATTTCTAAGCTTGGGGGAGGGGGGCAAAATTCAGAGGGAAAATTGCAAGTTCAGATTCCGAGGGCATCTGAAGAGAGGAGAGGGAACAAACTGGGTTCTTTCCATCGCTAAACATTCCTTTTCCTTCCCCCCAAATGAAGCCAGCAGGAGGAACTGCACACCGAGCCCTCACCCCGGTGAGACAGATTGCTGCTGCTCCTGCTCGTGAAAAGCATCATCAGCTGGCAGGAGGAACTATGCTTTTCTGAGGGTACCACTGGCATGCAGATCCCGTGCTGCATAGGGGACATTAAACAGTTCAGCTCAGGCCAGTTTACTGCGGGGACAGAGAGAGGCGGGTAAGAGGCAAGAATCAAGTCTGCCTTCTCATTTCTCCAGCAAGTATTTAGCACTGTGGCAGTGCCACAAACCCACGCTTAAAATCACTGTGTATATATTTATTATTTCAAAGGCTGCCAAAATTATCCTGAAGAATGCAAGGGGTTCGGGGGGGAGGAGAGGGAGATTCCTAACATTTTATTTATAAGCCAAACATGAACGGAATTCCATGGATAATGAAAAGGCATTTTTCAAGTCAATGTCAGACAATAAAGATGAGAACATTTACAAAACCAAGAACCCCTACAACAGAGCCCTCTAAGCATACACACACACGCATGCATATTAATGTGTATTAGATGCATGTTAAATGTTTGCGTATACATATAAATAGTGCTGGGTATAGTTACAGTTTTGAGCTCACATGTTAAAGTGCCAAGAGACAACAAA
>VYZM01001925.1:89099-122349 GCA_013398915.1 Dromas ardeola | reverse complement strand
AAAAAAAAAAAAAAAGCAGAGCGTCTTATTAATCCAATACACTTGCACGGCAAGGTGCTGACAGCAAACCCTGCATTGGTGACTGCCAAAGTAGCTCCAACACACAGCCGCACTCTTTTTATCTGTTCGGCAGCCAGCTTGCCACTCCTCGCTGATTTCCCACCTGTATCTCTCCTCCACAGGCAGCAGGGGTTATCTGACTTGCGAACATCTCGCCACTACTGCAAAGGTGAAGGACCCAGAACATACCCATCCAACTGCAGGTGATAATCTTTGTGATTCTGAAACGGGGAATTTAATACTTNGGGAACCATGATTTCTAAATAGTCCTAATCAATGCAACTATCCAACTACTAAAGTGATGGCTACTAGTTAACTAATTGTTACTTACAAAGACCATATAATATTATTTTAATTTAATATTTTTTTATTTATTAAGACTGATTGTAAATGTACAATGTTATTAAAGGAAACAGTTCCTTTTTAATTTTTAGGTAGAAATTATTAAAAAAGATGTTTTAAGGTAGAGCATATCTAAGAATAGATGGGGTAAGAATATTGTCCCTTGTACTTCTATAAATCTGGCTCCCATACGAGCCAGATGTGTAAGAAGTATGCATCCAAGCGCCACGCAGTATTTCATATTTAGCCCTTTTAAATGACTGCAAACATTTTTCCACAAATCCGGAATCTTCATTCCTTGAATATGCATAGGGTTAAACCTGGGTCAAATTCCATGAACCTGTTTGAAACAAAGTATTAACTAGGTTAAAATGTTTGCTGTGGTATCAATCACTGAAGTGCCTGGCGGAGAAAAAAAATCTATGAACTTCAAACTAAACCCTGGGCTGTCTTGATTAAGCACCTGATTAGGTTCTTAAGAAGCTGTCCCCATCATGCCACACATGCCAGTTTTTGTTCACTTTTACAACAGGGAAAACCACAACCTACACGAGAAAACCCAGTATTTTTCAGTTATAATCTGAAATTATCAAGATTTTTCCACAATCTTAGACAACACTAACAGTTAGATTTTTTTGGCAGTTTTTTTCCGCAAATGTTCAGTGCAAAGAATCTAAATCTGCTAAGCTCAAGACATCCTTACTACGTAAGAAATGCATAAATCATCAGGCAACTCCTACATATAAAATACAAGTATGTACTTAATACTTCTGTCTTTTCTTTATTATAACCTTAAATTACATTGATTATATTTAGCATATTTAGTGTTTCCTGTTCTTCCTGGTATACTCTAAAAATTTACTCTTACCACCTTTAACTCACCTAACCATTATTTTCTCTAGGTTGTTTCAATCTATTAACAATCTTCTAAAATTTCTAGCTTCTAATCAATATTACCGGTCTCCATTTTCTTTCCACTGGCTATGCCGTCTATTTCAACAAGCACAACAAGCACTTTTCTCTCTAGATAATTTAGTGTACCATGCTCATGGGCAAATGTCAAATCTAAACAAAACCAAAAATCCATACAAAAATGAGATACAAACTAAGTACAGTTCATCTATTTTTCTAAGACCTTGAGATCAAAATATATACCACATTTTGTGACAGTAACTCCCTACATAAGAGAAATTTCGATTGCAAACAAACTTTTTGTTAAAGTCATGCCCTTCTTTCTACAGTTAAGCTACATGCCGCCTGTTCAATCTGTTACCCTATCCGATTTGGTTAATAACCTGGCAAATAAGAGAGTAACATGCAGTTACTCTCTTAATCATGCTGGATGGATCAAGAAACATCTTTCAGATACATGAGTTTGCACAGAAGGGATATGCAATTCATGGCACAGGCTTCTGAGCTCAGCTTTGCCACAGCCCACCTGATGGACCACGGCAGCCCAGCGACTCACGACAGAAGGTTCAGCCCCGCACGGAACTGAGACCTGGGCTACGCAGCTGCGAAACGTATGGCCGTGGGCTCCCTCCTACCTGCTGTGCTCGCAGGTCTGTAGGCTCAAAGCAGACCTTCCTCACAGCAGGGGAGAAAAAACACATCTACGCTAGACACCAGATGCACGGTAGGGAGACAGAGCGCTGCCCATCTCACGTTAGCTCCATACCTTGGAGCAGGACACGCGTCTTCACGCAGCACTGCACCTGAACTAACTGGGGCTGGAGAAATCAGCTTGGCTGCAATGCTGAATTAACATGGTGATACGGCTTTCTGTATTTGTATTTCCCCCCTTGGAAGCCAGAGAGAATATCAGTATGCCGTACATTGTGAACGTAACAGCTCAGATTAGCATTATATCAGATAAGAAAAGAAGGATATTTGCATCACAGCCTGTTGGACAACGCAGACGTGCCTCCTGCAGCTTTAGCTTAAGCAGGTTTAGTGTGAGAGTTTGGTCAGGGATGGGGAGGGGGCAACCTGACCAATGTGAGATTGTAAAGTGCAAAAAAAATTGCACTTGTAAATGAGATTGTAAAGTGTAAAAAAAAAAAAATTTTTTTTATTATCAACAGACCTTTAAAATGCTTTTGGCTGCCTAGCTTTCTGCAATAAGGGAGTTTCAAAATCTTTTTTGTAAGAGAAGCTCCAATAGCATGATTCTTTTTAGCACGCTTTTGTGATTTGACAAGGGAATGCCTTTGGTCTTAAAGAGTACCCTTCCCCTCATCAAATTCTGCACAGCTTTTCCTGAGATATTATGCGTTAAAATTGCCATTTCCATTCTCTCTTTTGTGTGCCTCAAGAAAATACTGGCCTCCTGCCAGAACAGTAATTAGTGTGACTATCCTACGGCACACGGGAGATGCCACAAAGGCAGCAGCAAAGGGACAATGCAAGGAGCGCCCAGGAGATGCAGCACAGTGGGGACCCTACGTGAGAGGGGCAGGGGACCTGCATGGTCCTCCTAACACCAACCTGCCCAGCATTTGGCCCCTCCTCCACTAAAGGAGAGGTACATCTCTGTGCTACTGTGTTTTTTTTTTCCCCAAACACCAAAGGGATGAGAGAGTAAAAACGGCAGGACAGATCTTCCTAAGCCACCTTCAGCTTCTGCAACGCAGATTCTGGGGATCATGTCTCGCCTGGCAATACCAGATGGGGCACAACGTCCTGCATTTCTGGCTGATGAGGCAGAAGACCAAAATGCCCTGTCAATCAGGACCCAGCTGACCATCCACACTGAGAAGCATAAAGACGGCATCTGGTCTCAGCTTAGCCTAACCTGAGTGAGTGTCAGCAGTCTCTGCAGCAATGCAGAAGGCTCAGGTGAAGGGCTGATGACCAGGCAGAGACAGAGATTCAGTGGCACTCAAAGAAAACTGGTCTTCCTCTTAAAGTATTTGCACGAAAAAAGGTACTCATGTACTACGTTAAAAAGCACCACGCAGTTTGTGAACCAAAGCACTTGGAGGCTAGGAAACACTGCTGGCAACCTATAGCAGTAGTTCAACCCATCTGTTTATTCTGGCATTGTTTTCTATTACAAGATACTTAATTAATTATTAAATTTTGTATTTTAAAAAATTATTAAAAGGCACTTTTTATTTTCCCTAAGGCGTCCTGTCTTGTTCAGAGAACAAGATAGATAAAGCTTACATACTTCATGGAGAAAGCGTTCTGGCAACCCCTAACCTTCAAGAACTTGATTTTGCAGACTAAATACTGTTCTTTTAACGTGAAGAGTTCAGGGGAACCTGGAATGTCAGTCAAGAGAAATTTGTGTAATACAACCCAATTACTACCCTAGAGACAGCGTCATCCAATTTATACTTTATCCTGCTGCTGATGGTCTTCCCAGTGTCACCCAGTTCTGTCAATCCGTTTGCTGCATCCAGCTATTCTCTCTCACTTGCTAATTAGTCTGTTAGCTGTTCAGGAAGAGACCATTTTAATGTTATGCATTTGTGTGCTGCATAGCACAGTGAAACTCTGTTCACTGATTAGAGCCCTACTGGTACTACTAAAATAATTATTATACCACCCACATAAGAGGTAGCACATCAACACAGCACTTAAAAGACCACCTGGAAGTGCTGAGACATGCAAAAGTAATGGGGAAAATAACTAAACAAGTTCTTTCAAACCCTTAATAAAAAATATTTCTTTCATGACTGGGTTGTGTTTTTTAAAATACGTAAGTTTTGTCCACCCTGCTTTATTCATCATTCAGTTAAATATATAGTATGACAAAAAAACTGATAGAGAAATAGTAGAATATTCCCCACCACTAGCAATGTATTAATATGTAGACAAACCTCCAAACACATATTTCTGTCTGAGACTAACTCAGGAGCATGGTTTCAAAACTAATTAGCAAGGTAACCTTTTTCCCCTTCCCTTAGGAAATCTACTGTGGCCAATCCAAAACATATCCAATCCAAAATCCAAATCTAGGCTTCTTGCCAGCCATTACAGGACTAATTCCCACAACAGCCCAGTGAGTTTTGGCCATACTCAGCGTGAAACTGAATGTATGTTTACAGCTAAAGCACAAGGCGTTGTTTGTTGCATGGCAGCTTTCCCCTTATACTGTCCATTCTTAAGAACTTGCAAGACTTCACTAAAAATAGCAAGCTAGCAGCAATTGTCATAAAAACGCATAAAACTGAACACAGTAGCACAGGTTTACTAATTCGTGAACTTTCCAGATAAAACAATGAACTTTTAATTACGCAACACACAGACCAACAACAGGAACAGGCATTTTCATAATATCTTGCTACGGTACAGCCCAGGTGCAAAGCCCGCAGCAGAAACGCTGGCTTCGGTCACTGTGGCAGCACCTACACGGTAGGGCAGGTGCACTCCTCAACATGGCCCACCACTGTGGTCCCTCCTGGTTGTACCTCCTGGCTGCTTCCCAGCAGCGTGTCCGGACAGAGCTGATGCATGCACCGCTCTCCCACACACCTGGGATTCCCCTGCAAAGAAAACCCGCAGGCTGGGGGAGACACGCAGGGGATGGGAATGCTTGCCCACCGGCGCAGAAGCCAGGCAAGAAACATGGGCCAGTTGAGCTCCACGCAGAGAGAGGCTGGAGCGCTATGTCCGTGCTAGTGCAAACTGTATTCCCACGGCACGACCAGTGTCGGTGCAGAGAGCGGGCAAACACGGGAACTGGGATGAACGCCTTCCTAATCCCATGGGAAAAAAAATCGAGAAGTATGGTGGCTTCCTGACCTTGGGCTGGCCAGAGAATAAAGACAAAGGCCAATGTTAAATTTACACCACTAGAGCGTCATGCGAGAGAAAAGGCAAAAAGGCTGTATTTTTGTTTGGAGAAGCTGAGTTGATGGGGTTATGGCCTACAGACAGCTCACGCACGCCGCCATAATACAAAATGCGCTGGTATCATACCATCAAACCATCTAGTCTGTTAGGAGGATGCTTCCTCATATGTGCCTTTATGTGTTAAGCCCTTCACAGAACAGATGTAATCTTCTCTTATTTTCATAATGCCATATACACCATTAAACACATGGTGTGTATGCCTCTGGAAATGTTCTCAGATGCCTCTGGAAATGTTCTCAGTAATAGCCATTTCCATTTTATTTGCCTCTACAGGAAAAAGGGAAACACTCTTGAGAGAAAAAAAATACGTTCACACCTCAATTTCCTCAGGAAATCAAAAATACTATTTTTAACAGTCTACCTTTAGTTCACAGCTGAATCTGACTTGCATCTCCATGGAATGAAACTTGGTTAGAAGCTTATCAAGGAACTGAATTCATAAATGTCTAGACTACGGCACAGAATTAAAGATATACTGAGTACAGCAGCCTGTAGCTCTCGGCAGCAATCAATAATCTTCTGCTAATACTGTTCTGACTTCAGTCTTTACATGTTCAAATTCTGCTAAACAGAAGAAATTGGCAAATATTTAGCCAATTCAATAACCTACTATTATTTTTAGATGAAACATGACATCTCTTGAGGCCAGGGTCTTGTGCAGTACACTCTCAGCACATAACAGTGACTTGAAAAGCGTAACTGCTTGACTTAATTTAACCACAGGCCAGGCATTATTCCCTTTATAAAATTCAGGTAATATGAAGACCACCTGCTGAGCATCCCCTGCTCTTCACCTCTGACTGCAGTAACACTGCACAGGCCATTTTTGGGGGGGGGTACTACAGACAGTGCTGCCGGCAGCCACTGCCTGCTTTGGCTGAAACATCTCAGCCTTAGTTTCAATATTCTTGCCTATTTAGGACTGTAATCTCCTGGTGGAAAAAGCTCTCAGAGGTCTGGTGAGTCCCTGCCAAGAAGTCTCAAGAGAACATGGGCTCAAGGACACAGAGATGGCTCAGGTGGAGCGAAAATGTCATTGCCAACACCCTGACTCCTGGGGTGAACAGGCAGCCACCACACCAACCACACCATAGTCTCTGAAACAGGCGTTCAGCAAGTAGTCCAAGTGAGGCAGTCTGTGACATGCTCGGGGACATCACTTCCCAGATATCACAGGGCCAAGGGACACGGACAGCATAGTACACCAAGTACTGGCTGCAGGGTACAGTATTGTACTAAAAGGGAAAAATATTAATTCTACTTTCATACTATAATTTTGTACTATTCATACTTTCTTCATTTAGTTTTCAACAACACTTTGCATTTGATTCTGTTCCTATCTAAGACATTAATGGCTATTCCAAGACTTTAACGCAAAGGAACACAAATAAATTATTACTGGAAACCTGAGCCAGGAAATAGTGAAAGTTAGTGAAAGTACGACCATCTAATGCTCTACAGGCAAACATCACAAACAGGGTAAATTTTACATATGGAAAACCCAATCTGCCATGTCTTTTACTCACCGTTTGATGACTTCGGTCACAGTAGCGCAGTCCAAAGTAATCTATCTCCACTAGGTTTAAGTGACGAAATACGTAGCCCAGGACAACCGACCCTTTCGTTGACTTCTGTGGGAAAGAATTTACAGAGCCTATTCACAAAGATGCTCTGCCTTTGTCAGCTATGTGCAGTGGCATTCATGCATTCAGTTAGCTTTGTTTAAAAAAAAAAAAAAAAAAAGGAGGCAGTTCCCAGTGCCTTTAACAAAAATTTCAGCTATACAGAAGAAAATATTTTGTCCTCATACATGTTTAATCAATCATTCTGTAAATACCAGTAAGCAGCTGGCAGGTCAATAGTTACAAAACACAAAACAAACAAAAAAAACCCCACTCAAATGTACTTGCATAAGCACAATGCTGGTGAACATAGCATTTTTCTAGAAAATTTCTGCTCTCTTATCGAAATTCTAATCCCCATGATTTACGATAATTCAAAAATCATACTCTTCTGTTCAGCACGGGCCTGTCACTCAAACTCTGACAACAAAGATCAGGAGGCAAAACTTTGCCCCTAAGATCTAAATTATAGATCATTAGCTGCTCTGTTACTACTCTCTGTAAAGAAGGTTAGGTTTTATTTGTTTTCTTTTAAAATATTTTTGACAGTAGAAGTGGGAACCATCCAAAAACCTGAATTTAAATAATCCCGTTGTTTTCTTGAACACTACTTCATTAAGGGTCTACGCCAGTATTTGCAAACAATGCTGGGACAATATTGCAAACAACATTGTACTGTTGAGAATGCATTATAAAAAGCTCACTTCCACCTGAATGCCTCTTATTTGTCGGTTCGCCTGGCAGCCAACAACAAACAGACCAGGAAGACTGAGAATAATTACACAGAATGATCCCCCCTCAGAATCAATTAGAGCCTTTGACTATTACGGTCCTAAATTCCCCAAGAAAATATGGACATAACTCATAATTAGGTTTTGGTTAACTGCTTCATATTGTATAAACTGCCAGGCTGTAGTAAAATCACTGGAGAGAAAAGAAACAAGAGGAGGAAGCTGTGGGATGTTGTTTGTGCTATTTCACTTTTTAGCCTATGAACCGTTAATTTCAAAATTAAAAGGGCAATTAATATTGACTAAAAAATCACTTAAGCTCGCTTTGCTGGTGAAGTATCGATCACATAACAACAGTGAAGATGCATCCATGTTTTTTTTCAGCAGGTGCATTTGGTCAGGGTTTGTACCTAGTCACACAGGCAGGGTCAATACGACAATTTCAGACGGTCCACTCACACTCTAAGCAAGCCATGACAAGGTGAACACCTCTGGTGGGCTGGGAATTGTGTATCCGTGCTATTCACCAGATTTACTATACATTTGCTTAAACCAAGAGATGTTCTTGAAAGGTTCTCAGTGTGTAACAGTCTAAAGCCATCATACGGGTTGTTGACACTAAGGAACTGAAATGACACATTCCCTCAGCATGTACAGCAAGACTTGATGATCAGCCACCAAGCTGAAAACAATTTGTGGGAAAACATGATTAAGGTAAGCAGAAATTCACTAAATCTCATTTTAGCATTTTGGAGAAAGCAGAGCAATACAGTGATTTTATCTTCAGATTCCTCAACTAGGATCTGAGCTTGGGTTGTCAGAACGATGCGACACAAGAATCAGCCCCTCTTAGCTATGGAGTCAATATCAGGAGCACTACAGTAAAAAGACAGAAACAAAACAAAACAAAGCACACTTTTAAAGAAAAAAAAATAAAAATACATGTTAAATTATTAGACAGCAGGGAATCAACACTGAAGCAGTAATTGCCCTGCCTCATTTTATCTTTAAATCAGTTGTTATTCAAAGAAGCAGGAGAGATGTCCCACTAAAAAGCATGTAGTTATCTCATCATACGCCATACAGGGCAAATTACCTTCACCATTGGAACTGTTTCGATAAGCATTTAAACAGTACAACAATGTCTTGGGAACCTAGGACTGGACAGGCATCTCTAGAAACAGACACGGGAAAAGCTCAAAATAAATGAGCAGCCCTGACTCCAAACGACCCACACAGATAAACGATGGTGACACTTCCAATTGGGTACCAAACATAAGAAGAGTGTTACACACAGAAGGAGCTCCACCATCATCTTCTCAGAGCCACAGGGTTTTGACACAGTTAACCAAAATGTGGCTAGTAAACCCTTGCAAAAGGCATAAAAAGGGCTGCCTGCCCCATGGCTTACAGGGGACATGGAGTGGTGCACACTGAAGGCATGGCTGAGCTGCTGGGATCAGCAAAGCTCAAATCTGTTTGCTTTCAATGAGCTTTCCGCTCTTTGTCTGACCAGTAACGTTATTCATAGTATCAGTTAGTTTTATTAGCAGAACTAAGAAATAGTAATCCAGTAGCAAAGATGGAGCTGTCAATTTTCCATTTGGGCATCTTACCGTAATACTGCACACTCCTGGGAGTAATCAAAGATAATAACATAACAAAGAAGCTTAAGTCTTATAGGACTTAAGGACTTATAGGACCAGTTTAGGATTCAGCTAGCCTTCTTGGCTGGAAGTCGTCTTCTTCAGTCAGCTGAGGATTGCAATGTGCTCTACATAAATGGTCTTTGGGTCAGCTTTCCTCCCGTGGAGGCTAAAGCTAGTGTGTTATCCCTAAGAAACACGCACATTTCACAGCTGGTTTGGCTGAAATTAAAGACTCCCTTCTTTCCTTTCAGAGATAAATGGCGATAATGAGTAAAAAGCTTTTTAACTGCTTTTTACTTACATTGCTAAGCTAAGAGAAAACACAAATGTCCATTAATTTCTCCTCTTGCCACAGCTCAGTCAACACTTCTATCATTGCAGGTCCAGCTGTGGGGAAAGGCTGAGCAAAACCATCCCACTTACAATGGCTGGGGTTTCTCCACCTCTACAGCAGCAAGATGCCCAAGACTTTGGCTCTCCTCAGCCAAAACAAGACTGTGTGCAGTAGTCTCCGTATTCCTCCTCGCCAATCCCTGTCACATCCCTCAGCAGTGCCTGCATGTACACAAGGCAGCGCTTCGCAAGGGCACTGCCAGGGTGAGAGCGGAGCCAGCAGGTATCCCCACATCCCTCTAACCTCACCTTTCCTCACCCTGGATTCTCCCAGCACTGAGAAGCACCCTTCAGCTAAAACACTGACCCTTGCTGAAACCACTGCAACCTCATTTTCCATTAAAGGTCTCATTTTAAGCCACGTGATTTCAGGGTTTCATGCAAGTAAATTGCCTCTTCAGGTGGAGTTAAGAAAGTAAGTTTTGCTGATGAATGCCAAGTGTCTACTTCCCAGTCCTGAAATACATTTTTACTGCATCTGAAGAAAGTTTTGCAAACTAAGAAAAGGCATCTTATTTCGCCTGGTAAAATTACGGCAAAACTCAGCAAACCCACAAACTAAAATTATCAAAAATGTTAACAAAAGGTGTTAACAGGACTACATTCACATCATATGGCATTGCAAAAATTACATAATCTGCCTTGCATTGAGCTCAGACTTGCTAGAGGCTTGCACTCTTAGGGGTAAACCCAAGTATATTTGAAAATATCATCAGCAATGCTTTCAAGAGAGAACAAAGAATTGTTCGAATGAGTCATAACGTCTTGCGTTACATGTTAGCACCTTGGCTTCATAAACCAGAAAGGCAGGTTTCTACTGGCTAAAGAAAATGACAGCCAGAACATTCAGGAGAGATCTGATTTAATTGTATTTTTTTAATCAAAAATAAATTGTTCTTTTAAAATCAGTACATGCAGTACTATATTTTGACATACATTACTGTATAATTAGTCACCAGGAATTCTTATCTTCCACACTGCTCATTGCTGTTTAGCTCCAGTAAGGTTTTTCTAGCTGGATATTTTGTAATTTTGTCTTTCGTATTGTATACAGCAGTGCAGGCCAAACCACATCCATAATCAATGTTAACTGAATTTAAAGACAAAGCAAGACGTGCAGCAATGTCTGCCTCAGTAGGATGTTAAGTCTGTCTCGTGAAAGAAAAGTGGTGTAGGTACTGAAGCCTCTTTGTATTAAAAACAAAATAAAAAACACATCGTTTCTTTTCATTCAAGCATCCATCATGAAACCGTCGTCCTGAAAGAAATTAAATCCACAGACTCTACCTCTTACAACCTCATAAATGCTAAGGAAGATGCAGATGAATTCATTAGCCTTCGCTCAAAAAAAGGGCTTAAAACTTTAGTTGCCTTTTGGATGCTTCCCCGCACCACGACCATTGTTAGAGACCTTTGGAAAGTCACACCTGATGCTGAATTAGTTATTCTGCTTGTATACTGGCAAGAGACAACAATACAGAACAAGAGCGGAAGGTTTCTACTGCAGAACAAGGGAGTTTGTATTAAGAGTATGGAAAATCAAGGAGCATGCTGTAGGGGATGACACACAATCACACTGAGACACTCAGAAACACCTGTGTAACAAACACCCCCACATTTCCCTGTCAGGTCCAGGGCTGCTAATGAGCCTGCCGAGTGGGAAGCGCATTTGATCTGCGACCTGTGTGACAGAGAGCATCTCGTGCCCACGCCGTCCCTACGCGAGGTGCTCCGCTCGTACTGGCGACGGAGGGTGGGCACCAGCACCTTCCCTACCGGTGGGAAAAGGCAGGGCAGAGAACGAGCACAACTCTTGACGCATGTGTCAGCACCGACCAGCCAGAAAGCATCAGCATACTGAGGCAGACATGCTCCAGACAGTAAACTTTACGCAGCATTTTCAGAGACCAAACTGCAGGATTTTGCCCTAAGTAAAGGCTACTGAGGAGAGAGGAAAACTACGCACAAAAGCAGTGTACAGTCACACAACTGAAGGTGAGCAGAGCCACCAGTTCAGCCCACTCCTGGTAGATACATAACAGAAAAAGGTGTCTCCATTCCTCACTGTTCTCTGTCCATTTTCCCCCTTTACCTCAAGCCCAGAAAAAAACAAGACACCACCGCAGTTTTCCATCACCTTCCACCTATAAAAGCAGCAAGGCACAAGTCTCTAAAATCAAAGTTCTCGGTGCTCTTTACCCACGCAGAGCATGCACCCCTTTTCCCCAAGGCACTCAACCAGCCAGGCCTCAATTTGCACACCGCGTGTTCAAGCAGAGAAAAATCTTTAAATTAACAATGCGAAATATTGACAAATATTCACTTAGATAAAACAGCTTGACCTTAATTTGCAGAAGGCATGTCCAAACACACAAGAATTTACATTAGTAAATAACTAACAACATAACAGAAGTAAATACTTTCAGAAACTGAGGGTTTAACACATGCAAATGTAATACCACAGTCTGCCCTAAGCATACAACATACAAATGTGCCATCCAAACTGTACTAACCCATCCCTCCCTGTCTCCTTGTCTTTCACTGACAGCAGACACGACAACCTGTTTTCAGAGGTTTTTTTCTGAGAACTCACAAATTTACGGATACATGCACAGTCCTCCCCATCCCTGTTCCCAAGAACTCGATGCAGCACCCGATCTGTCTGTTGGATGTAACCTACGGCACTGACTTTTAAGTGCTGCATGTTAAGATGCCTGCAGGCCCATTTTGTTTTTGTTAATGGTCAATCTAATGCCTTCCAGTTAGAAAATGCTATTCTAGAAAAATGTCCAAAGGTGCATCTTATTTGTCTGGTTTTGCAACTAGTGTATCTGTCCCGAATTTAGAAATACCTTTAAAAACCCACTTAGGGGTCAACTCCTTAAGAGGGGAAGATTCCTGGGAGCAGGGTCTCCAGCTAGTCAAACCCCTCTCCTTGTGACTACTGGCTAGAGTGCACTTTGAGGCTTTGTCAATGACAGATGGAAACTGATCTACTTGACTCTGGGAAAAGACACATAGAAGAAAAAAAAGCTAGAAAGAAATATTTAACAAAACATTTGGCTTATGGGAAACTACTTCAACTCAGTGGGCTCCTTTTTTTAGGCATAGATATAAGCAACTATATTTACTTGGTATAGTAATGTGATTTGTTCACGCACACACATTATAAGAAATGCGCGAATCAAAATCCAATGAACGATTAAAGGGCAATTAAAGCAAGCAAATAAGTAATGGAAATATAACTAAATTTTGGAAATATACTTACTACTTCGGAAATACTTACTAATGCTTTAAAATCGATCTCTCATCAGCCATGAACAATATTTTCTAAAATGACAGCAACTAGTTCTGTGTAGAGGAATTCTGGCCATACCACTTTAATCTAAAAATCCGTTCACTAATCTATCCCCTAATATTAACATTACCCAGATTGTTAAAATGAGTCCAGCGGAGGGCCACGAAGATGATCAGAGGGCTGGAGCACCACTACTATCAGGACAGGCTGAGAGAGTTGGGGTTGTTCAGCCTGGAAAAGAGAAGGCTCCAGGGAGACCTTATAGCTGCCTTCCAGTGCCTAAAGGGGGCCTACAGGAGAGATTGGGAGGGGCTCTGTGCCCTATAGGATGAGGGGTAATGGTTTTAAACTGGAAGAGAATAGATTTAGATTAGACATTAGGAAGAAATTCTTTACTCTGAGGGTGGTGAGACACTGGAATGGGTTGCCCAGAGAATCTGTGGCTGCCCCATCCCTGGAGGTGTTCAAGGCCAGGTTGGATGGGGCTTTAGGTAACGTGATCTAGTCGAAAATGTCCCTGCTCATGGCTCTTCTTAAGAGCTCTTCTTAAGAACTGAATACCAATGATCATTTCCATCATTCCCATGCACTTTGAGTATTTCCTACAACAAAGAAAGAAACTATTAAAATAATAATGAAATTCAAAAATACAGCATAGAATCATAGAATCGTTCAGGTTGGAAGGGACCTTAGAGATCATACAGTTCTAACCCCCCTGCCATGGGCAGGGACACCTCCCATTAGACCAGGCTGCTCAAAGCCCCATCCAGCCTGGCCTTGAACACTTCCAGGGATGGGGCATCCATAATGGTTAAGATGTTGGTTACTATTAATTTTCTATTTTTCAAAAAATACTCTTCGCACAAAGCTGCGTGACCTGGTGTATCTTCTTGGCAGGCAGGGGCTCTGCGTGTCCTGATTAGGGATGCTCCAGCAATAGACCACAAGCACCTGGCGAGGCAGAGGACAAGTACATGCAAATTTATAATGCATGCACTTCTCATGCACTCTCACAGATTTATTTTAAATAATTCCCCATGAATATGGAAGGCGCCACGTGCCTTTGGACCCACAGAGCAAAGCTCGGTGCATCCCCAGTCTCTTTCTTCTGACTCAGGTCACCTCCCGAGGACAGCTCTGCTACTTGTTTACAAGTATCTAAAGGGTGGGTTTAAGGAGGATGGAGCCAGGCTCTTTTCAGTGGTTCCCAGTAACAGGACGAGGGGTAACGGGCACAAACTGGAACATCGGAAGTTTCGTTCAAATACACGGAAAAGCTTCTTTACGGTGAGGGTGACAGAGCACTGGAACAGGCTGCCCAGGGAGGTTGTGGAGTCCCCTTCTCTGGAGACTTTCAAGACCCGTCTGGATGCAGTCCTGAGTAGTGTGCTCCAGGCAATCCTGCTTTAGCAGGGGAGTTGGACTAGGTGATCTCTAGAGGTCCCTTCCAACTCTGAAATCCCGTGATTCCGTGATTCACACCCAGCCTGAGCAGCCTCCAGGAGCACCCCAGCAGAGTTTTCTCCTGGCAGAGTAAAGAGGATGGACTTCTTTTGGCACATTAATTCCAAACAAAGGAAGCATCCCATGTCTTCTAGTTCATTTTCTTGACATGGTTTCTGCAAAACCTTTTTCCATTCATTGAAGCCTTCCTTGAAACCTGTCTCATATAAATTTGTTAAAAATGTATTTTCGATGTTGCTTATTTTGTCTTGTATTGAAATACATCTGTTCTGAGGCATTTGCAATTTCCATTTTTTTACCTTTTCTGTTGTTTTGCCTTATTTATTTATTTTGCCCTCTTTCTTTTATTTCTTATGTTTTACTGGAGCAGTATTTCTAAGGTTGCTTCTCACTGTACATACAAAATACAAACTGCAGAATAAATACAATGGTATCATCCTTTCATTTTAATAATCTAGTTCTGTTATGTTTGGTTCTATTCCACATCTTTGATAGACTTTGTGATTTCTGCCTATGTGCAAAAGGGAGGCACTTCAACTACCAAAGCCTTCTAACATTCCTAACTTTTCCTATAGTCTTTGGTCTAAACACTCCTTTTAAATTAACATGCATTTTTATGAAGCACATTAAGCTCATTATGCACAGCTGTTTTAGAGCACAAGAACTTATAATTTAAGTATGTCATGTGCCTTGGTTAAGTGCTTTAAGTGCAAGACTAGCGGGAGAATGTCAGTAAAAAGCTAAATACTAAAAGGCTTTCAGAAAGAGAAAATGTTAAAAATTAAAGAGGAGACACTCATTCTGTCAAAGTGTTTCAGGATTTTACTGCTACTTCAGCTGTTAAGCAGAGCAGTAATACGGTTACTAGTCCTGTTATAAGAAGTTGGCTCAAACTATTAGCAGAATGGGGGGGGGGCTATGTTGGAGTGTTTGGGGATTTTTTTAGTAGCAAGAAGAATAGAAAGGAGAAAAGATTAGTATACATCTTGTTAATCCTTTATTTTGCCATTTCTTCCATTCAGAATGAATAGCTGTATTGTCAGAGCTGCGCACACCTGCAAAAGCCTGTTTGTACGCAGCACCACAAGACTGACCAAACAGCAAACCACCTTCTCACACTCCCTCTCCTCAAGCAAAGCCCAAACCTGGTGTCCTGCTCAGCACTTGCTCCTGGCCCTTGTGACACTGCTAACCCCTTGACCATATTTTCCTTCAATATGACGCATTAGCGTAAATGGCATCTTCCTCTGTGTCTTATTTCTGCTACTCCCTGACTTCCAGCTGTGTCATCCCACTTTTTTTTTTCGTTTTCCCTCTAGCCTCCACTTTCTTTCTCTAAGTCTTTTCAAAGGGCTGGTCACGGAGTCAGAAACTTACGATGGTAATTCCCAAATAAATTCTCCATTTGTTCTTTAACCTTTTTTTTCCACTCCCCTTGTTGAAGAGTAAGGGCTACAATAGAATAATGCAGAAGTTTAAATCTGTCTCTTCAAGTCAATTCACATCTTAGAGCCCTCTATCGAGCTCAGTTCAAAAAACCTTATTGAAAAATTTCTCATATTTTCCTTCTTCAAAAGCAAAGGTGTTACTATCAGACTTAGTTTGTTTATGATTTGATTCAGTTAACTGAACTGTCTCATTATCATTCAGTCAAGAGACTGGAGAGAAAAAGTTACCAGGGAAACAGCGGAATCTTTCTCAGATGCAAAATTATGGAATAGACAAAGGGAGAATTCATTTCTTGAAAGGACAGAGGCTCCTTTTCTTTCTGGCTCTGATGTGGGTGACACAGGAAAAGAAGAGAGTGGGAAATACAAGAAAAAAAAAAATATTATCTCTCTCCATTAAACGAGCCTTTCAGATCACACGTATCTTTGGCTCCTTCACATCTTTCCCTCCATGAGATGCACACCCCGATGATGCAGAGATGAACTTTCCATGCGTGAGCTTCTGGAGGCCGCTCAGGCTAGGTGTGAAGCACAGCTGTCCTCGGGAGGTGGTGTGCGTCAGAAGAAAGAGACTGGGGATGCACCGAGTTTTGCTCTGCGGAAACAACTAAAGCCCAACGCCTCTGCGCTCGCAGGGCTTCAGGTGGTGCCTGGGTTTGGAGCAAGAGTGGTTTTCCGCGCTGTCCTTTGGGGAGGAATCGCAGAGCCCCACTGCTTTTGCTGCTAGTGGGGTTTGTCTGCGGGGGGCTGCGGCACAGTGCAGTGGAGTGAAGCAGAGCAGCTGGGGAGTTGGGCTCAGCCCAGGGCTGGGACGGGAGCTCTCGTCTTCCACCGTGCGCCCGTGAGAGCCCTGCTCGACCACGGAGCTGCTCACAGACACCAAGAGAAAAGGGGCTCCTCCCATCTCACAGCTCAGCAGCCTTTGGTGGGTCCAAAGGGATGCGTCGCCTTCCATATTCATGGGGAATTATTTAAAATAGACCAGTGAGAGTGCATGAGAAGTGCGTGCATTATAAATTTGCACGTACTTGTCTTCTGCCTCGCCAGGTGCTTGTGGCCTATTGCTGGAGCATCCCTAATCAGGACATGCAGAGCCCCTGCCTGCCAAGAAAACATCACAGTGTTTTTCATTTGCTGCTCTCCTACAGGCTAGTCAAGCTATTTCTTTCCACCTGTCAATTGCAAACTGGGTATTTTGGTGCTGGATTCAATTGAGTCTACACTGCAACCAATCAACCAAAACTTTTTTTATATATAAACTTGTAGTTCATATATAAGTGCTTGTTTTCAGTTTAAGATTTCACCTGTGTTTGAACATATTTTCACTGAAACACATGCTGTCCTTTTACAGTCTATGTAATGATTTGCCACATCCCCAAAAGGCTTGTCCAAAACGTATCATTTTAATTATTTAAAAGCTTTATTTCCAGTTTGGTGGAGTTTAACTTGTTATTTTGACTGACACTAGAAAATTACTTACTCCTTCAATGTTCACTGCAATCAAAAGGATACATTTGTTATCCTAAAAAATGTACATACATTTTCTGTACAGCTTTGATAACTCAGTTGTCCCGGTGCTTCCCATAAAACCAATTTGATTCTACTGGAAACTTAATTCTCATTAAACTTTCTCATAATAACCATCTGGAATTTTATTTGAAAAAATTAAGGATTGAAATGTTTAAAAAAGCCTCCTCCTCCTTTTTTTTTAATACATATTCCTCATGAGAGCTACCAGGAGTATTTTTGTTCTAAAAGTAGTTTTCTAGATCTGCTCATTAGCAAACCAAACACACAAAAAAAAAAAAAAAAAAAAAAAAAAAAAAAAAAAAACAGTCAACATGTTTGCACCAGGACAGGATTAACTTATCCATTAGCAGGCTGTAATGGCTGGTAATGGGGAACTCTATACACCTGCTTTCTCTCCTGCCCCTTCTAGAGTTTCCGGCTGTCCCGAAGTGCTGCTATCCAGTGCCATACACTGCACAGGGTCACATTACCATTCTGCTGGTACTGGGCTGCATTCAACTTTAACAACCTTGACTGAAAAAAAACCAAAAAAGCCTCCTCCATGGGAAAGGAAGGACTCTTAACAGACCCGCGGCAGCAGAGGAGGGTGAGAAGGATGTATCTGTCACAGCTCTTGGCTGCTCTTCGCCCTCCGACTAGCGCTGCCTGCCCCCTCGCCCCCACGCTCGCAGCAAGGGTGCCTCATTCAGCTGTCCGTCAGTCCCTGGCTCATTCAGCTGCCCATCAGTTCCCGAATTGCTGCAGATTTCAGCCCCGCATCTTCAGATAAACCACAATCTGAGCCAGGGTTGGTTTTTTGGTTTGGGTTTTTTTTTTTTTGAAGAATGATATCCCTGCACATAAACAAACACACAAAGCAAGTGCCAAGTTCAAATAACACCACACAAAATGAAAATTTAAAGCATTAAAGCAACCTGCAAACTGCTAATTCAGCCTCTTGCATGTATGTACTGTGTTAGTGTTACCATCAATTGTTCCCCCCCCAGCTCACACAGGACTATCATCTTGTCCTTGGCATCATTCCTCATCCCTGTCTGACAGTCCTGACCTCCTAAATTAGACCTACCTACCATGTCGAGGGGGTGGGGGTTCCCTTTTTTCTCTAACCACTGTCGAGGGGGTGGGAGTTCCCTTTTTTCTTTAACCACTTCCCAGTTCCTTGTCCTTTCCTACCACTTCTTTCCAGAGAGCACCCTCCACGCTCCTATTGCCTTGCCACATACATTGCTGCTTCCGTCAACCCGTCATCCCCACTGGTTCCTGCATATTCCTTGAACTGCCTGTGCCCTGAATCACAGGCCCTTCCTCCCTCCTCTACTTTCATCCTTCTCCAACCTACTTCTTCTCTCCCTCCCGCCAGTTTGGCCCTTGTCCCCGCAGGAATCAAGTCAGGAAATTTCTCCACTGTGTTGTATTGTGGGACAGGTAACGCAGAAACACATCTGACAGCTCCAGATGCAGGAATTTGGCTCCAGTTCTGCTGCCCAAACTCAAGCACCAGAAACATCAGTTACACAGATGATGCGGTGGCAACCTTAGCATCCTTACACGATTTAACTGACAAGTTTGAGGAAATCTCTCCTGAGAGAGATATTTCAGCATCACAAACGGGCTTATTGCGGGCCTAGCTTTAAAAGAACAGGAAACAACACATCTCTAGCACGGTGACCACACTGATAGCAATTACCGAGTCTTTGCTTCAAGGATTTCTCAGAAAAAAGTTGTCTGTGTTTCTTTTTCTTTGACAAACTTTTTTTTTGCTTCACTCTTGGAAATAACTGTTTTGAACAAAACTTTGTGAAATAACATAACTCATGACAGAGTTCAAAACTTGTTGACTGGCAAACCTACAAACAGACCAAATTTCAGCAGTGGTAACAACCCTCTCCCTAACACCTTCCATTCAGGAAGATCCCACAAGCTTTTCGGACTGAATTCATAGCTATTTCCTCAGAGATTTTATTTAAAAGTCCGTATTATTCTGAACTTGTCCTTGTGCACTGAGCTGTAGTGTTAACCCAGCTTTCTTCCTCTGAAAAAGTAATGCACAAAATATTCTGTGTGATTTAAGGGAAACTGTGCGTATTTTAGCCAGTTCTTTTTTTCCCTGTGACCTCCATTCCTTCCCCCTTTCGGTAATTAAACCTTTGAAGTGGTAACTTAATGTTAATCCCAGTGATTCAGACAAGGACACCACCTTATCACTGCTTAGTCTTCATTTGTTCCCTACAATAATTAGTATATTTTCAAGTGCCTTTATATGCTGTGAGAAAACTGGTGTGCTTAAGAACATGATTTTGCATGTTCACGTACAAGGAACAGTAGGTAACTGTTCAGCCAGTCAACATTCAGTAGCTACTTGCCCATCAATACTAAATCTTTTTTGAAAGTTTATAGCGTATAACTTTATAGACAGCCTTCTGAAAATCTTTTTATTGACCTGTAAAAATTTCAGATATACCACAGTTTTGATTATGCATAGAAAATAAGATTTCATATGCAGTGTATATCTTTAAAGATCATCCAGAATTATTGTATGTATGACCTGTCATGATTAACTTGTAAAATCATAAATAAAAATAAAATTACCATAATCTCTTTATTTTTAATAAATGTCTAACGTATCAAGGTTGTTGGGTAAGGGAGTTTTTAATATGAAGATACAACCAAAGAACTACTATACCTTGGCTTTGAAATCTATTCCTGCAGAAGGCTTTTGTTGTTTGATATGGAACCTACAAGAAACTAAACAACTTACACATGGTATAATATAATATGATATGTATGATATATATCGATACATATGGTGGCTGCCTACCTGTGCTAATGCAAATATTCCACATACAGAAGAAACAAAAATAAAACAAAACCCTTACTTAATCAGCACTTCTGTAATGCGTCTCCATGAAGGAGAATATAAAGAGATTATACACATGTGCAATATTGGATTAATTTTTCTGCTCCCAGCTAATAGGCAGATTAGTGGTAAGCATAGCATAAAGATCTATACACAAACACGGCACACAGAATTTTGCAAAACGAGACCCTTCTCTACATTTAGCACAAAACTAACAAATGTATCTGTTCATAAACAAAAGTGTTCACAGAGATGTGAGCAGTTAACCCCTCCATGCTCATAGTCTAAATATTGTGACTCTAATGAAAAAATGCATCCTTGCAGCATCTTCAGTATCAGACTCAAGAGGTTAATTAAGAAAATGCCTCAGGCATGCTATGCTTTGCTAATGGGGATGGATATCTGCTGTGCTCCATGAGTTTGTCTGCTCACACATCTCAGGCAAGAAGGAAAACAGTTTTTAAAACAGCTTTCTGAATAGAGACATGAAATCATAAGCATATTTCACATTAGAAAAAAATGTCGATTAATACCAGAAGACAAAAAGTCTGCTTAGAATCAAGTGGTGATATGAAAATAACTCATTCAGCTTTTTCCCTCAGAGTGAATTATTATAGTTAAAAGTGAAAACCTCATCCTGTTTAAATCAATACGAATTTTATTACTGACTTTTGAGGCAGAGGATTTTAGATTGATGTTAAAAATAAGATTTCAAGCCTTCAAGCCTACACTCCACATAAGGCCAACAACTGCTCACAGTGGATCTAGAGGAGTCACGAGCTTAATAACCTTTGTTTGGACCCAAGCAATAAACAGCTCCCAGCTCCCGCCCAATAATCTAACAGAGTAAAAACTGACGATTGTAATCAAAGCAAAATAAACTATGAAACTGATTGTAAAAACTTTTCTGTTTAAAACACAAACTTGCAGGTAAGCCCCTAGTGTATTGTCAGAAGTCTACATCAGAGTATCTTCAGTTCTGTTGCACTTGTACCCTGCCACGGAGCGCTAGATAAACCTCAGATGCTCATGCTTTAAAGTGAAATAATTTAAAGTACTGGAGGTGCCTAGTGCACTTCTTTCACTGCAGGCAAATCACAACATGTTCTGCAGACTACACTGTTAAATTTCAAATAGAAAATCACCACTTTCATTTTTAGCTTCCTTGAAACGTACGTGGTTATATCCATTTTTTGAAGACAAAATGATTCATCTCTGATCTGTATTGAATACAAGACTTTTGGCAGCATTACTTTTGTTTACATTAAATATAGCTTACTGTGTGATTTGGATGTGATCCTACTCAAACGGAAATCCAAAGGCAAAAAAAACCCTTTTGTTTGAAGACAGGAGGCTCAAATCCTTCAGTTTTGATCTGACCAGTTGAGGATAAAATAATATGGTTTACTTAAGAGTAAAACTAGCAGCATATTCATCAGGACCAAATAAAGTAATAGCCCCGAGGCTCCCCCTTGCATTTTAGTTAAAAGGCACCATTTCTCTAAGTTTTTAAGGCCTGCCACTTCACGTGGACCTCAACTCATCACTTTGGCAATGGGCTAGTAAATGAGATATGCTCAGGTAATGCTTCTTGAAGTGCTATTACAAAGTTGGTGACACTCATATTCCAGAATGAAATATTACTAAGCACCCTTCCTTGTAAAATACAGATTTTTAATTTTTGTGTAATTTTTTTCTTACACATAAAACTTCTCTGCTGACAATAACCACATCAGGACTGTTACATGAGACAACACCCAAAATCAGAATTTTAGAATATATTTAATTTTAGAATATATTTCTCTATCAATGTACACAGTTACAATGTATACCTAAAATTATTTCTAAATAACTGTATTTCTTTAATAATACTGATGCTTTTCAGCCAGAGTAAGATACGAAAATTCATCCCATGTAGCTAATAAAAGGAGTACAGACAGTAAGTGATAAGACCGCGAGCAGACTGTCTTCCCACAGAAAGGTGCAGTCCTACATGAGTCAAAACCTCCCAGGTAGGTATCCGAAAAAATTTTCCACCATAAAAGTCTAAACTAAACATTTTTTTTCCTAACAGGTGTTTGCCCACTATCCACCTCCATCACCGTAAAAATTCATCCCACCACTATTTTTTTCCAGGATCCGCTCTCAGGCCACCGTGACTTATCACAATGCCTCATCCACAAAAAAGGACCAACGCACGCACTCACTCACTCAGCTGCCCTGTAAACTCTATCTTGCAATTTTGCACAATACAAATGCCCGCAAAACAAATGTCCTCAAGGACAATCTCACTCAGTTTGCCAATCGTAACAAATCTAGGCACTGCTCATCCAGATGCTGAAGGTGCCACACATCCTCTTCCCTGTGCTGAAGAGATGACGGATGCCAGCCTACGCAGCTGCTCCTACTCCGCCGAGCTGCTCTTGGGAGCATAACTCACATGGTTTTACTGAAAATAAACAAGGCTAGCACAGATCTCTCAGTTAAACTGTACAAATCTAATGGATTTTGACTTACCATAGCCTGCTGATGTCTCCGTCAGAAACCTGCTGGGGATTTTAGGCTATAGGTATGTAATCAGCACTAAAATGAGTAAGTTCCCCAAACCGTACGCATTACTCTGCGGTAGTGATCAGTTACCCCAGCCACAGCACAAGCCTCCAAGTCACTTGGTATATCCAGTTATGCAAAACACATGAGATTTTAACAGCACATTGGCCAACTCCTAGACACAGTTATGCTGCTAAAAAACAAGACTTACATCTAGCTTCGGTCTGGGAGGAATACAACGCTATGCCAGTGATGTACATGTCATTCATCCAGTTATTAAGAAGGAGTTCACTACCTAATGTCAGTGGCTTGGACACTTCTAAGGCCAAGCCTGGACCTGCTGCCATGCAACATCCCACCAAAGGCAGTGATTGCTCTCTTTCATGGATGAGCGGACAACACTGTCCCAGTATCTTCCCCATATTCTAATCTAAATTTAAAAAAAAAAAAAAAAAAAATCAAATCACTGACAGAAGAATAATCAAAGATCATCCAGGTTAACTAACAGAACATGGAAACTACACAAGTTGGACACTTGAGGGTTTGCCCACACTCAGACATTCTCCCAGAATGAAGAAGTTTTCACATTTTTACATTCAAACTGTTCACATCTACACACTTCAGAGTTGTCTGTAGGCTTTTATAAACTCAGCTATTACCTCGCTGTCACTCGCTACCACGAGAGCAAAAACTCCTCCTGGGAACACTGTGAAGAAAGCCGGCACTGACACCACGCTTTGAAGACATTATCAAAGCCCGAAATAAGCTGTTGACATTTCCTCCAGAAAGGGAACTGATGCATTTGGAGATGTCACATTTTGGCACAGAGGCAACACAGTATGAGAACTGAGTGCAGACAATGGAAAGCAAGTAAAATAAGAGGAAGCATCACCCTCACTCGCACAGCTACACTAAGAACAGTCCATCCAGGCTCCTGTACTCAGAAACAAAGAAACACACTTCGCTCAATTCAGAGCTCTTGGTTTTGACAACTTCACATTTTTGAAGCAGAAATAACATTTGACTCTCCTGTCTTGCTAAATGAAGGGAACTCATCTGTTGTCCTGTTCAGAGTTGCAATAACTCAAACAACACTAGAGCTTTCCGTTTAGGTAGGGCAACAATTATCATTTAGGCCAAATGATTTGATTAACCACACTGTTTTGAGATGAGAGGGGCAGTTTCTCATCATTATATACCTCAGGTAACGCTTTAACATATGCCCTCTATATCGCTCTGCTTTAATCTGTCATTACAGCATTAAATCTTGGTTTTAGAAAAACAACAATTAGCAAGAACAAAAACATTGCATGTTCTTACAGAAACTGGAGTACACCTCACATTAAAGGTAAGAAGGCAAGAGTATGTTAATATTCAAAGACTGATATGTTTGCACATTTGTATTGACTTCCTTTTGTCCACATGTATTTTTAGTATAATTATTAAAGCCACTTCTGATCACCTAGGAAAGCCTTCTCTGGACTTCTTCCCTTGGTACCTCAGTAAGAATCAAAATTTTTTCCATTTTTCACCTCCATGTTTACAAGCATGATCATTCATCCTTTCTGTAATAAGAAAAAAAATGCTACTCCCCGAAACGCTTATTTGTGTATTCACTGGCCCCTTCTTATTTTTTGGCATAAATCCACTTAAGTCAATAAAGTTGAGCTATGTCAGAGGAGGATTCAGCATTTTCTTCCTAGACATAATACCATCACACAATACCAAGATCCAAGTAGCTAAAATATGTTAATTACCCAAATTATACTAAGGAAGTCTACACTTCAAATATACACCAGTGAACCTTACATTCATTATGCAACAGCTTCTTTCAGGTTAGAAGAAAAAAAATAATATATACATACTCCTGGTCATGAAACCCAATTTCAATTTCATTCCTTAAGGACCATAAATGCATTGCCACAGATTAACTGAACAATGGCAAAAGAAAAATCCCCATCTGTTTAATATTAGTAGTGCAACAAGTCCTTGAGGAGTCAAGACTTTCCTGTGTCTTCATCTGATACAGATCATAATGGCTTCAGTTAGGTCCACAGGGCAATCAATTCACAACACCTGAAAACACCCAATGTTCAAACAACTGTTACAAAGCAGTTGGCTGTGCTGTTCCCAGTGACAAATCTAAAGGAAATGTTTGAATAGTTTAAATGCACAGTTGTTGAAAAGTCAAAAACATTGCCGGTATACCAAACAGCAGAGTACTGGCAGCCTTACTGTGTTCTTCTACACAATGTTTGCTCTCGGATCTGGCACAAAGGAGAAAAGGTGTATAACTCCACAGCCAAAACCAAGTGGCATAACTAGGTTTCAATATATTTCACTGTTTGACAAGCCGACTGGTGACATAGCTGTTCTGACAGCAGACATTTGACTCACTGTGTCCTAATGCTCCATATACTGCACAAATAAGATACTACTCAAAAAAACTGTATTTCACAGAAGCATTTAAACTGATAACATTTACCAAATTAAGCATTACTTTAAGGCCTAACGAAATTAGACTGGAAAGTCTTAAAATTTCTGTTTTATGGAAAAGGCTATTTTGCTGCCAAATTCTTCCGGTAATTTACTTGAGAAACAGATGCCTCATTAAAAATAACAAGCAGAGTAGATTGCCACTAGAAGTATGAAGAGGACACGTACTTCCTTCCAAGTCATTTTATAGATACAATACCTATTTTTGCCTGCCTTTGTAAGCCAGACTTGAAATAGCCAAGATTGGCTGCAGCCAAACTGGCATATTCACACCTCTACCATTCTGGGGGAGACCTAGGCTCGTTAGGATCAGAAGTTACACATCAAAAGTCTTGGTACTTTATTATCATCATAATCTAGACAAAGATAAAAGATAGGGTTTTTTGCATATTATGTATGGACAGGCACGAGAAAATTAATGTTTATTCCTCGCTTTGTACTCGCTGCCTAAATTATATCACATCAATTAAGCCTCCTCTTCTGTAAAAACGGGTTGTGAGCCTGGCCTCTGTACCATATAAAACTTAGAATAATTTTGAAGAAAACAATGATTAAAGCCACACAGGTAAACAGAATGCAACAAGACACATTTTTGCTGGTTGTAGGCTCTTCTGATATACTAAGAAACCACCTTTCATTGCTAAGAAATTGTTTTCAAGAATAGAAAACACAGTATGTCTCACCAGTCTGCGCTTCAGTGAAATATCTAGTTTGGTATCACAAGAGACGTTATTAATTAAATTGGATAAAGTACAGTTTAGTAGAGAAACTGTAAAACAGACAGGCTGGCTAAAGAAAATTGGCAGCGGATTTTCATTTTTTAAAGGAACATTATCAAAACAAGTTCCTCTAATGTTGAAGGTGGAACATACATCACGCCTTATTTTTTGCATTTCTGCAGTTAATACAAATGCCAGTCTAAAATTAAGAAGTACAAAGGAAGAAGACAGATACACCTTAAAGAAAGAAAACTACCTGGAGGACAGGATCAATAGAAATGAGATTAAATTTAACTAGACAAACTTGCAAGGATATGCTCTTGCCAACCAAAACCATACATTTCTGTTAGAGCTGGAACGTCAGTAAGCGGAAATAAACAGGGTACAGAGGATAAAAGTCTATTAATCAAACACAGCACCAGTGGCACTTGTCATGGACACCCCAAATTAGCGGTTTTACAATATGGTCCTGTGCAGCTCCAGTGAAGGTGCAATTCACCACTTTTTTGATACTCAGCTGAAGGGCAGAGTGCTGTAAAGTGTCCTGGTAGCCCAGCCACGCAGATTACCACACCAATGGCAACCCTTCTGGCTTTTCCACTCAACTTGGACTTTCTTTTATACTACACTACTGTTAATGTAAAAGCACGTAATGTTTGCAGTCTTACAGTCATAAATTAAACAAAGCTCCCCGATAGGTTAGAGACAAAAGGAAATGACAGTAAGTCCACCCAAGACCTGTACAAAGATAAACAGGGATGAAGTTCTGCAGAGGGCCACAAAGGTGGCTACGGGCTGCAGCACGTGAACATACAACAAGTGTCTAGGAGAACTTGTTTGTCTACACTGAAGAGAAGTAGTGAAGGAAGGATGCAGTTGCAGTAAGAAACACAGAGCCATACTCATCAAAGACGCACAGTAAGAAGAGGAAATGATCGCAAGATGCAGTAAGGAAAATTCCTTACTGGAGAGTGAGTAACTGCAGGAACAGGTTGCCCACAAGTTACCAAGCCTCTGCCATTAGAGACAGCCAAAACTCATCTGAGAAAGGTCCTGAGCAATCTGCTCTATCTTTGAAGGCAGCTAGACTGCATGACCTCCAGAGGTTCCTTCCAACTTAAATGATCCTATCACATAACGTAGCAGGTATACATTACACAACCTACAGAAGAGAGTAATGCTGCGTCCCTTTACTTGCATTTGGCTGAAATGAGACTTGAACAGGAATTAATGGAAATAGTAGTTTGGGGTTAGGATGGCCCTATCCCTGGCTTTAAGGGTTGTAGTGAGAAACCTCTTCCTCATTCAGAAAATACTAAAAGAAATGTGTATAACTGGTACCACTATAAACCACGGGAAAAAAAAACATTGGAAACCAGTCTCCTAACAGAGTCTGTATAGACATGTAGTCAACCAGTGCTATCAGTAATTTTTTATTGAAAAGTTTAAAAGCAGTACACTTACTGTTCCCAGACAAAAAAATATTGTTTAGCCAAATGCTATTCAGTTTAACTTTGAAAACGTATTTTGAAGGTATAAATACAAAACTGAAAAAATATTTTTATTGAAGTGTGATAGCATATGATTAATTCACAGTGCACACACTCATAAAGACTACCCCCTCAAAAATATTTTATGTCCATTTTTATATTGCTTATGTTTATATAAAAGGAAGGCAGGAGTTTAAAAAAGTTATCCAAAGCTCTTAGATATTAACTATAACTCTTAACTACAGTGAAATATTCTAGCGTTAACTACCAAGTCTGCTTAACTTTAAAAGCAAACACACCAAAAGATAGGTTAAACATAAAGTCAGTCATGCCTCTGTTTACCTTTAGCACAATTTCCAGAAATGTTACCTCTGAGGAGTTTCTAAAGAGAACGGTTAGAAAACTCTAGGCCAGCAATACTTGTCATGAGTTCCTTTAAATAATTATTAACAGAAGCCTCTTAGTTCAAGCAGCCTACTTTCAATAAATTACCGTGCTGCTAACAGGTCCACTTTGAAACAATGGCACAAGCATCTCAGTGACCCACAAAGAAGCCATTTCAAGCACAGTATGATCTGATAGCTTAGCATTAATTATAACATAGATGACTGACTTTGCAATTCTTACATTTACTTTTGTCTTTCATAGTTTTATGCAACCAATTTAGCTATACATACATACTATGAACTCTTACTGTTGAAAAGAGAAAACTGTTTGGACAGCTTAAGCAGGGCTAGCTGTAATCACCTCTATTGTAACAGAACAATGCTTTGCCTTTCCTCTGGGAAAGGCAATGCAACACTGAATTTGCTTACACTTACTAACTTGACAAGGAAAGCAAACCAGTCCCAACAGAAACTGGAAATCAATCTTTCACTCTTTAGTAATTACTGCTCATGAACTGGCAAAAATTAAAAAAGAGACATGCAGGTATGTCAGAACTTAGCACTGAACTGTAGCGGTTAATGGTGTAGTTTTTGCCATCTATGTCACAGAAGCCAAATTTGCTATGTTGTGGCAACAGCCTGTTGATAAAGAAAAACGTCTCTCTTATGTGTAACTTTAGTTAAAAGACATAGACAGTTTTCTTACTATAGCTTTATAGCTTAAGCATTTCACAGCCAAATTTGTGGATACACCAATTTTTCTTCTTAAAGCTTAGATTATTCTTCATTTCTCATTTGTGTATGGAAACGAGAAGGACACTATCTGAAAAATACTAAATTGAATACCAAATTCCATGTATCTTCATCTGAATTTTTTCTTTTCCCCTTTTTTTTTTCCTAAGGGAGAAACAAGTGGTATCTGCCTGCAAAACTCAGGCAGACTATATAGCATCCACACACTTCAAAAGTCATCTCCAAAACAACACTTGAGAGTAATTTAATTACTTCTAAATTTTTTAAGCCCAAATTTTTTAAAAGCTGATTGTTCTAAAGGCAGGACATGCTTCTTAGTTGTAGCAAGCAAGGTAATTTTTAAGTCCTAACTCAGCTAATAATGTGCTAGGTACCATCACAACTGTCTAAATTTAACATTTAAAAGGAAAGATTCTTTCAAGACAGTGTACTCCATCAAACTTTATACTTATATACCTTTCAGGGAACATCTCCAATACTTCTTCATTTACTATTTTATAAAGAAAAATGTAAGAAAACATTCCAAGCTCATGTAACTTCATGGCCCAAAATATCAAGCTAATCTCCCAGGGTGAAATACTATTTCATATCCTCTGCTATATAGGCAGCTAGCTAACTGATGCCTTCATCTGGTTACACCCGTACACTGGTTTAAGTAGGTGCAATCAATTAGGATGTAAGACATTTATGTTAATAATGCACAAGGGAAGTTATTCATCTTACTGGTCCTTCATTTTCCTATCTTTATAAGCTGTGAGAAGGAAAATAAATTAAGTCAAAATTTCAGCCCAAATCTGTGGTACTGCAGCCCCAGGCACTGTTTTGGAAAGCAATATTGAGATAATTGGACCCCACACAGATATGCCAGCAAATCTTGATTTAAAGCTGTTGCATTAGGCGCTGGTCCAATTCCTCTACAAAACGTAACTGCATCAGTTCTCAATCCACAAATTATGCTATGGATAAGAAGGTCGTCTGTTAGCTGAAATCACACCATTTTCCACGGCAGGTTTCACAAAAGAACACATTTGAAACAGAACTTATTTGCAAATGTTTCAAATGGCCCAGTTTAAGACTACGGAAAACTGGCATTCACAAGGACTATTAACTTTGTTGGCGCATTCATCCCTATGATAACACACCTAGCTACTCAGATGCTATTGTCTCCTTCAGACCTCCCGAATTCTTTGAAAGCCAGCCCACAAGGTTTAAGGGACAAACACATGTCAGTGGCATCTCCAGATGCAGGAGTCCTCCGTGTCCTCCCTCCAGATCATACGATTAATGGCAGGCCACAGAGCTACCTTGAGGCTGCAGAACATGCAGCAAACCTGTTGCAAGCTTGAGAAGGCCATGGCCAGGCACCAGTGCCTGCCAGTTGCCTCTGGCATGGGAAGTTGTGGAGCTGTTATCATGCAGGATGCCAGCATCCCAGCAGAGGAGTTTGTTACAAGCAGGGAAAGAGCAATTCTCATGATTAGCATGTAAAATTTGGCAAGTTTGACTTCAGTCAGTGGTTGCATCATCCATCCAGAAAGACAGGTGAATCACTCCTAGGCCATTTTTATGTCTTTGAAATAAAAAGACACAATAGGAGGTTCCAGGATCCAGTTAACATGTTTTTCAATTAGAAACTTTCAGCTTCTTGCAGAAAAAGATAAACATTACATAAACTCCAACCCAGTTTCATTCCTAATTTGCTGGCCTTTAACCAGCACAACAATACTTTAAACGGAAACAAAATCTTGACTGTGTATGAAACCAAAGCCACAATACTAGGTCTCACTCTGCTAACTCAATCTGTAAGAGAGCATTTGAAAATACACTCCACCCTGAGATATATGTGGTACTAGTTAAGACACAAAAAGAAAATATATTGCTCTGTGGAGTATGAAGCAAGTGAGTTCATAAATGCACGTTACACAAACCTCATGGAAAGACCTGGAGGTGTCTTCATGCCTGCTACCGCGTATCCATACAGCAATAATAAAAGCAGTCTTTTTCACTATAAATTATTTGTAACTCTTCGGTAGCAGAACAGATCTCAACATATGCACTTTACTTTTAAGCCCACTGAAAAATTTGATTGTACTAGAAAGAAGCTTCAACAGAAGACAAAAAAGGGCATACAGCTGAACAGGTGACTTCTGTGTTCCCACAACTACTACGACATTAAATAACTGGAAAAAACCCAACACACTTCTACGGACAGAATAATGAAGCAGACAGAGGACATACTCTTTACAGCCAACCATGATGCATATGTGCCTGTTAATTTAAATACAGTAAATAAAGTTACAGTGACAAAGTAAGCCTATGTGGGGTACGGAATTAGAGAAGAAGAAAGAAAAAATCAAAAAGCAAATCCCCCTTAGTAGAACATATATGTCAACATTCAAGATGTTATTAGATAAATACAAACACACCTTACAAAGTACTGAATTTTCTCCCTACACTAATTCACCACCTTCCACTCTTCAGAGCTTTAAAATTTTTATGTTGGTCGTTTTTAAAAAAAAACTATCAGTAAGTCATTATCAGCATTAATTTCTCATATGCTGTTTCAAAATCCACTGACTGGAGCTTGCAGTAAGAAAAAAATTACAAAGATCTTCCATGAATAATAAATGTTGGCATTTTTTCCTCCTTTCTTCAATTTTTTTGATTTTCAGTAGAGGAAGAATAGTAGTATGATGAACCAATACTAAACACATAAAAGAGTAGTTATTTTGCAACAAGTCTATAATGCCATATAAAACTCTAAAAAATTGAATTATCAAGTGTCAAAAAGTTATTGCTTTTGCAGGCAAAGGTGATTTGTATTTGAAAACGCATTAAAAGTATCAAAATAGAATTAAAGATCATTAAAACAAGCATAAATATCTCTTAGAATTAGTTTGTTTTGGCAAGGCAAAGATGGCAAGGTATTTTTGAACTACATACGGTGGTAGAAAAAAACAAAATGCGTCAACTCAATGCTACAACTGGGGAGAGAGAGCAGGCACCTCCATGACTAATGAGACGCATGAGAGCACCATGACTATTGCAAGCACAGGTATGACTTAATTTTATTTTTTCTTATATTTCCATTTATCCAATACTGTTATTCATTAATATGAGCAGCATTATCACAACCCTTTACAATAACATATTATTGTTCCAATTCAAGGAAACAAGACTGCTAATATTTTTTGTGAAAAATTGTTATTGTTATGGTGGGTTGACTTGGGTGGCTGCCAGGTGCCCACCCAGCTGCTGTCTCACTCCCCCTCCTCAACAGGACAGAGGCAGAAAATACGATTAAAAGCTCATGGGTCAAGATAAGGACAGAGAGTTCACTCATCAGTTACTGTCGTGGCCAAAAGACTCAACTTGGGGAAAAGTGGTTTAATTTATTGCCAATTTAAAATAAAAGTAGGATGGTGAGAAACAAAGGCAAAACTTAAAACACCTTCCCCCACTTCTTCCCAGGCACAACTTCACTTCATTTCCGACTCCTCTACGTCCTGCCCTCCCCAAGCAGTGCAGAGGGACGGGGAATAGGGATTGTGATCAGTCCACAACAGCTCCTCTTTGCATCTCCTTCCTTTCCACTTTTCCCCGCCTCCACCCCTGCAGACCCCAGCTACAAAGACCTTGCCACCTAAACCCAATACAGTTGTGTAAACAGATAACAGAATAAGCCTTGGGGAGTCTCATGATATGGTTCAACAATGATGTGATTCTGGAGGATGGGAAGGGGGAAGGCTTTGTTCAGAGGTTTCGTACCATTTCAGCCCTAGCACCAGAAATTTCATATGTCACATTTCCTTCCCCAACATAATTAACCACAGTCAGGGGAAAAAAATAAAAATCAGCAATTTCCTTTGTATAAAATAAATGGGTATTATGATAGGGATCTGTTTTTCCCACACACACTCTCAAATTAGAGGCCTGTTATAACTGCAACACTGCACTAGTGAGCTCTAGCAGTTATAAGAAGTTAATCCACCCTAGCCAATGTTAAAACGTAACACTATAAAAAAATACTAGTAATTAAATTAAATAAAAATGGGGCGAATTATAGATCCCCAAATATAGTTTTTTAGTAGAGAACTGCCTTCCATTTTGAGGCAGGGTTTTGCAACAGTTTATCCACAAGCCGTAAGACAATATAAAACCACCTTAGTAAAATTTGTAGACATCCCAAAAACTAGTAAAGCGACAAATAATGAAGCAAGCCAGTTATTTGCGAAAACAACCTGAGTCACTTTGTAAGACAGGCTCTTCTGAAAGCATGCATTCTAGCAAGTGCAAAGGGCAACGTCATCTATAAAAAGAAAATTAGGCCAATTTTATGAAGTAAGGTTTGTGTCCTGAAAAGCTGCAGCTCTGAACAGGAGTTGGGTATCACCCTGAATAAGCAAGTGAACGTGAGACAACAGTGATGCAGTTATCAAGCCGGGGCAGGGGAGAATACAACAGCCCTATGAACAGAAAAGTATCCGGGTAGGAAGGTGGCAACACTTTCATATAATTGAAGAAACATAGCTAGTTCTTTGCATCTATACTTCAATAAATTAAAAATGGGCTTTAAAAGACTTTAAAAGACTGGGCTTT